>CM060254.1:8555252-8767752 GCA_030684275.1 Acipenser oxyrinchus oxyrinchus | reverse complement strand
AAAAACAGACCTTAAGGGTAAATCTAAAAAAATATTGGCACTATTTTGATAAAAACAAACAAATGCCAGATTTCTGAGTAAACCAATAGACAGCATTGATTTCATGATGTAGCTATGTTTGTATGTATTTGTATGTATAGCTCTGAACACCTGTTAACAGCATGAAGCCATGCTTCTCCAGGCAAAGCTGATAAGTAACGCATGTCTAGAAGGGCCAGGTGTGAAGCTGAAGCTGTTTAGTCACTTCCAGGCACACTTTGTCACCCCCCTGCAAAGATCATTGTGCTCACTAGTCACTTCCTATTGTGAAGCAAACACCTTCATTGTTTCTTTCGTCGTAAATCTGTTTATAAACAAGGTAAGCCCTTGCCTGAGGCGAATGCTTTCCTCATCCAAAGTACAATGGAAATACTGTAAACTACATACCAACAGGAAATCAAGTAAAGGGTAACTTTTTCTTCTTCTCTCAAATGATCTGGCTGATTTCTAATTCCTTTTTTCTCCAGTGTATATATGTATTATTATTAATATTAATACGTTTCTTTAAGAGGGAATTTTCAGTACCAAATATTAAAGGAGAAATAAAATAATAGTCTCCATGTAAAGGTTATGTGTACTGTCTGTAATACAGTCTATGTGCGTCACACTTTGCATCGTGAGCTTATGTGTGAATATAAGTGTCTAATATGTCATTGTTAAGAGCCAAAAAGGTTCCGTGGGTGGGGGAGTGGGGGCTGTATATACGGTACGATGGATTGCGTTATATGTCATTTGACCTCAACATAAATATGTCAATATACAATGGCAGATCAAATTTATTCTGGTGGATTCCCAATTGTAGCAACAATAACAGCTTCAGATAAACAAAACATGAAATAACATGTCCAAGTCTCTTATCACAATGATTTATGACACCCTGAAAGATTTAGAAATTGTGAACCGGAAGAAATTCTCAAGTCAGTCCAGGTACTCCAGGAAACAGTCCAGTTTGAAATCCATAACAAACACATTAAAAAATAAATATGGAATAAGGTTTATACTGGCAATGAATGGCTGTGTCAGAATAATAAAAAAATAATTAATAAATAAATAAATAAATAAACCTTTATCTGTCTGCTACTGTCAATAACACTCCAAATTATTATTCAAGGTCAAAATATTACTTGCATCGGAACTCATTTCTAAACTACAAGATTAAAAATGGTTGAGGGTGTCATAACACATCATTTGTAGGATGTTAGTTTCTGCGACTCCTACACGCTTCACATGGTATCTTAAATAACATTTCACAAGCTAACACACCTAATTGTTCTGATCATAATGAACTGTATAGGGGTATAATGTGATTCTGTTTGACTTGTGCATTGCTCCCCTGTGACTGATAAATAAAATCACTTTGAAGTCAAGGGAGCTTTGAGGTAACATAATATAGTAGTTCTGTTAAGTACTCAGGCTTGTCAACTGGTTTCCAAAAAAAAAAGATTATACTGAAATGATAGGGAAATAACCTTTTTTTTTGTGACAATCAAACACACTACAGTAGTTTTACGTGCACAGATGAAACTCTCCTGTATATTTAACTTGATTCTCAAAGTACCAGTATTTGTAAATTATGTTCCCAATTAAAACACAATGTTAAGGTTAATTGCATTTGGTAAATTTGTGCTGTCCTGTATTATTAGGCTTCCATTCTATTGAAGTTCAAAAAAACTTGAACTTCAATAGAATGGAAGCCTAATAATACAGAACAACATACGGCCACCCATAGCCTACACACATATAATACAGAACAATATCCAACCATCCATAGCCTACACATATATAATACAGAACAACATACAGCCATCCATAGCCTACACACATATAATACTGAACATATAGCCATCCATAGCCTACACACATATAATACAGAACAATATACAGCCATCCATAGCCTACACACATATAATACTGAACATATAGCCATCCATAGCCTACACACATATAATACAGAACAACATACAGCCATCCATAGCCTACACACATATAATACAGAACAATATCCAACCATCCATAGCCTACACACATATAATACAGAACAACATACAGCCATCCATAGCCTACACACATATAATACAGAACAACATACAGCCATTTCTAACATATCTTATATGGACAAGGGCTTGGCTTTTATCATATACTGTCCAGTAAAGCTTTCATTAGGTGCTGATATGGTTACGTCCCTTCTTTTATTCAGCAATGTATTTACAAGGTAGGTCCCATTCATTAGTTTCAAGGGGATTACATAAGAGACTACTAAGAAGGTGAGCATGTCAAGGTTTAAATACATGTTGACATACTGTACAAGACTCCTGCTGTGTCTTAAACAGTAAGCTGTTAAACAGTAGCTACTATATGAATGCACCAGGTGTTATCTAGTAGTGAAATATCACACACACGCACACACATGCACACACACTTTCACATACTCAGGTCAGATCACCAAGAGTTTGCATTTCTACGCCACATGCTTTTCATATGGGTCAGTTTAGCCTCAGTATTCAAACCCATGCAAATGGGTTCAAAGAATTAGTAACCCCAGCAAAAATGTTTTATCATTCATTTATTTCAGCAAGGATGACAGTACATGCTGACCACCAGATATGTACCTATATACCGACAGGTATGCTGCAAGTTAATGGTTAGCACACTTAGGGCAGCATGTTATGAATATAAAGGTAATATATAATTAACAGTATTTACTAAAAACAAACATTTACACAATTCATATTAAAAGTAACAACTATGAGATTATTCCTATATAGTAGAATTGTGTTTTCAAGTATACAATTTAGGAGTCACATATTAAATTATGATTATCATGATTAATAATAATAATAATAATAATAATAATAATAATAATAATAATAATAATAATAATAATAATAATAATAATATGTGGATTTAAAACTATTTTCTGCCTTTTTAATCTGAATGAAAAAATATCCAATGTGAATTCTTAATTCTTATACTTGCTTGCAATTTGAAACAATGTCAATTATCTTTATGTCTTAATCTTTTTCTTATTAATAGCTTAAAATGCTATGTTATTTGTTCAATTGCCTATTTCCCACAGAGGTTACCAATGTTACTCCCTCCTAATTTTAAGATACTGATAACCAACTGAGTTTATAAGAGTTTTTAGGTAGGCTTGTGTTTTGCATACAACAAATTAGTACAAATTGTGTCCCTACTTAGTCATTACTTAACCTGCTAAATACTTGTTAATCTCTTTCCAAGTGAGAACCTGTCAGGTAAATAGCTGAATTTCCCTCCAAGCTAAGATTTAAAACAAAGCAGTGCTGGTAAGGGGAGGAGGAAACGGTTCCCATGGATTTGCATGACAGTTTGGATTACTAAACTAGAAACTCCTGGAAAAGCCATTGTTCAGCAAAGTGAGAAAGCTCTTTGTGCAGTGCCCCTGGAAATCATTGGCACCTTGGTAAATGTAACACATTTATGCATTACAATGGCACATACCGTTTTTTGTCAATCAACTTTGCCCCAAAGGCTATTCTCGCCTATAGGCGGTTTTGCCGGCCTGATATTGAATACATACTAATGACATCACACAGGCAACACTTCTCAAAGGCAGCACTTAATGGTTTTAATATTAAGGGAAATAACATTCCAGAGACTTCTTGGGAGGTCTCAAAACCTCTCCTGAAGGTCATTATATTATTAAACATTACTTTCTAAAAATATCTGATTTACTTGTATTCACAAACACATCAACATGGTATTTTATATTTAATATTTGATTATAAACATGTATTGCTTATTCAGGGTCTGAATTCAGTTACTTTTATTAAATGAAAAGATCTAAATGAAAACAATATATTATATATTAAGTTATTATGGTCAAGATTGACTTTAGGCTCAAATTAGTGGGGGGTAGAAAAAGCCAGTTATTATGTATACATTATATCAAAAAGCTTGAAGGGCAAGTTGGTATGAGCCTGAAATGTGAGTTATGTTAGCATGTATTCCACTTATTCTCTTCAATACTCTTGCCACACTCTGCCCCTAGTGGATGTAAGTAATATCACATTCGTTCTTCATGTTATTTCTTACTACCATAATGCATTTTTTGCATTTTTTGCATAGGAGGCTGTGTGGTCCAGTGGTTAAAGAAAAGGGCTTGGAACCAGGAGGTCCCCGGTTCAAATCCCACCTCAGCCACTGACTCATTGTGTGACCCTGAGCAAGTCACTTAACCTCCTTGTGCTCCGTCTTTCGGGTGAGACGTAGTTGTAAGTGACTCTGCATCTGATGCATAGTTCACACACCCTAGTCTCTGTAAGTCGCCTTGGATAAAGGCGTCTGCTAAATAAACAAATAATAATAATAATAATAATTATCCACAAGAGGCAGTGTTGCAGGGGAACAGTTTAATGGTTACACTATGATGTACCATCTGTACTTTGTTAGACATTATTCTGAGAGCTCTATTGTGGCCACAGGGGGGCTTCACATGATGACTGGAACAGAAATTATGCAAAGTTAATCCATGATTTAATATAACAAATATTTGCTTTTTAAAATGTAATTTTAACTGTAAGGTTCAATAATATAATTATATAATGAATGCTAAAAGAACATATATTGCAAGAGGAAAATCATTGTATCATAGAACTATTCCTGCATCAAAAACAACCTTGACATATGTCGTTACAATCTTGTTATCTTTGCTTAACAAGAAACTTAGGTACTTTTGTACTGGTAGTTATTATTATTATTATTATTATTATTATTATTATTATTATTATTATTATTATTATTATTAATTTCTTAGCAGACGACCTTACCCAGGGCGACTTACAGTTGTATACAAAAAATACATATCAAGAATTACAGTACAATTAAGAGCAAGATACAAAATACAATGACTTCAGTCCTAATAAAAGCAAATACAAAACACAGTATCATTTGATATCGGGGCAGTTCAAGAGCAGATAACAGTGTTGATAGTTACATCAGGGTTAGATATGAGTGCAAGTGAAATACAAAATACTACAGATTGGATTAAGTGCAGGATTAAATACAGTAAAATAGGGAGCAGATAAGTGCAAGTTAGTGCATTAAAGGCAGAGTGCTATATAGTCCAGAAGGGAAGAGTTGAGTTTTACAGGTGTTGTGTGAAGAGGTGTGTCTTGAGGAGGCTCCGGAAGGTGGGCAAACTTGACATCCATAGGAAGGTCATTCCACCACTGTGGGGCGAGGGTGGAGAAGGAGCGGGCTCTGAAGGCACGGGAGCGTAGAGGAGGTAGAGCTAGTCTTCTAGTGCAGGCAGAGCGGAGAGGTCGGGTGGGGGTGTAGGGAGAGATGAGGGTCTGGAGGTAGCTGGGTGCAGTCTGGTCAAGGCACCGGTAGGTGAGTACAAGAGTCTTGAACTGGATCCGAGCGGTGATCGGGAGTCAGTGGAGTGAGCGGAGCAGTGGAGTAGCCTGGGAGAAGTGAGGCAGAGAACACCAGGCGAGCAGCGGAGTTGTTGCAGAAGATTAAAGATCATCTCATATCTTCTAAAAGACGATATTTTGACTCAGTTGATCCATGTGTAAATTCCCCCCCTTCTTGATAGAACCTGAAAAGCCTTGCACATTACACACACATTACACAGGATCAAAGACATGTTTTCAGAATAATCAAGTAAAAACAAGCTGCATTCTACCGCTACACTGTAATGGCAACTAAAAGAACCTGTTGACACGTTGTGCTTCCATCTGGCAGCTTTACAACAGACAGCCCTGATGGAAATGACTTTGTTACAGAAAATAAATCCCAAACTGCAAATGGTCTAATGAGAAACATGCTACAATTGTTCGCTGTCGACATATATTATCAACATCAGCTTGGAAAATACCAGAATTTTACCCAAAGTATATTATGAATTATTGACTCTGTCTGACAAATATTTTGCTTATTTTAATTCTAAAGTCATATTTGAACAGATGCCAAGAGATGGTTAAGAAAAGAAAAAAAAATTCTAGAAAAAACAAACAAATAAATTGTGGTCTTTTACCATTTATACCAGTAGTACTAATGAATCATCTGGTATTGTCAATACAAACAATTGTCAATACACATGTAGCACTCCCCTTTGTTATACATACTAAAACTGTCCATTGGTAAAAATGTCAATTGGTTCATCAACAACGAATCTACACTATTAAGAACACATCACTTAAGGTACCATCAATTTCTATGGCAACACAAATTAAAACAGAAATTACGTTCACCTTTTACTTACAACAAACCAAAAGGGAACCTCACTGGAAATGTGACAAAACTTAGATTTTACAAATGACTAAATCCTTTTACCTGACGTTAAATGAGACAAAATCAACTGGAGCAATCTAATGAAAATCAATCCTGCATTTTACCACTGTGGGGGCACACTTAAGTTAAAATCACTGGTATTTTATGCAGAATTTAGATCTTTGTTTTTCGCTGTCATGTTGAAGGTTATCTCAGTGGCCACTATGAAAATCAGGTGACATCCATTTCTCATGATGCTTTAGAAACCGTCAAGATGTCCATCCAACTGTCACCTGACCAATGGTTCCCATGGTTCCCTAAGGCCTCCACTATGATAAATTGAAAGCCACTATTATCTGCCTGTGGTGAAGAGGAACTGTTTAGGCTTTGATAAGCTATCACTGGTCCCAGGTGAGACGAGACTAACAGCACATCATGGAAAAACAACACTTGGCAACACTTGAAGCATAGGCTTTATCATCTGTTGGCAATACACTATAGCCTCTATTTCAAACTATATGTATGCATTTGTGTGTTTTTATGTATTTTTTTTATTTGCATCCCGCAAAAGGATTATTGAAATGTTTAAGGACGCAGTGTCTCTTTTGTAAGACATCAATTCAAAATAGGAGCTGTAGAGGGATCTTGTTGGAGAATACTACAATTTTTTGTATGATATATTGTATTTTTTAGGTAAGAACTAGGGGGATATGATTATTAGTATTATATATATATATATATATAGGTGACATTGGTTTTATGTTGGGAAATATTTTTAAGAAAAATAAAAAACTGAAATATCTTGCTTGCATAAGTATTCAACCCCCACACATTAATATTTGGTAGAGCCACCTTTCGCTGCAATAACAGCTTTAAGTCTTTTGGGGTAAGTATGTACCAGCTTTGCACACAGTGTCGGAGGTGATTTTGGCCCATTCTTCTTGGCAGATTTGCTCCAGGTTGTTCAGGTTGGTTGGACGACGCTTGTGGACCGCAATTTTCAAATAGTGCCACAGATTCTCAATGGGATTGAGATCAGGACTTTGACTGGGCCACTGTAGGACATTCACCTTTTTGATCTTGAGCCACTTCAATGTTGCTTTGGCCTTGTGCTTGGGATCATTGTCCTGCTGAAAGGTGAATTTCCTCCCAAGCTTCAGTTTTTTAGCGGACTGAAGCAGGTTCTCTTGCAGTATTTCCCTGTATTTTGCTCCATCCATTCTTCCTTCAATTTTAACAAGATGCCCAGTCCCTGCTGATGAGAAGCATCCCACAGCATGATGCTGCCACCACCATACTTCACTGTAGGGATGGTGTGTCTTGAGGCATGGGCTTGCGCCACACATAGCGCTTTGAGTTTTGGCCAAAAAGCTCTATCTTGGTCTCATCTGACCACAAAACCTTTTCCCACATCGCAGCTGGGTCACTCTCATGCTTTCTGGCAAACTCCAGACGTGCTTTCAGATGGTACTTTTTGAGTAACAGCTTCTTTCTTGCCACCCTCCCATACAGGCCAGTGTTATGCAGAGCTCTTGATATGGTTGACTGGTGCACCATTACTCCACTCCCAGCCACTGAACACTGTAGCTCCTTTAAAGTGATTGTTGGCCTCTGTGGCTTCTCTCACAAGTCTCCTTCTTGTCTGAGCGCTGAGTTTTGAGGGACGGCCTTTTCTTGGCAGTGCCTGATTATTGATCCAACTGTGCTCACTGGGATATCCAAACACTTGGATATTATTTTGTACCCTTTCCCTAATCTATGCATTTGTATTACTTTATCTCTAACTTCTGTAGAATGCTCTTTGGTTTTCATTTTCCTTCAGATTCACAGCCTGACCAATGATCCTTCAGCGTTTTTATCCAGAAAATGTGACAGCAAATGTAATGGTTCACAGGTGGAGGCCAATGGTAAGGTAATTGTGTCCTCGTTAGGGCAATTTCTTTCATCTGTGTAAACTGGGAGCTTCCACAGCACAGGGGTTGAAGTTTTTTATTTTTCTTAAAAATATTTCCCAACATAAAACCAATGTCACTGATTTTGAGTTTCAGTGTTTTAAAATAAAATATCAAACAGAACGAAATTTCAATGTACCATTTGTGATTCAGTAATATGAGAGAATTGGTCAGGGGTCTGAATACTTTTGCAAGGCACTGTATATATATATATATATATATATATATATATATATATATATATATATATATATATATATATATATATATATATATGGGGGAGGGAGGGGCGGTGGGACCAGTATCTCCAGGTCTTTAAAACAGTAAGAAATAGAAGAATTTGATAACAATGGGATGGGAAGGTAATTGAATTACACTTTAGAACAATAATTTATTACAATGGGAATCTTAAGTATAGGTTGGAAGAAAAGTATTATCAAAGGTTAGCAAGCCAACAATTTATTTTAAGACAAAATTTTTGTTGCTCCATATTTAAAAACATATATGTTTGTATTAGGTACAGTAAATGACAACCATCTTATAATTTTATTGTATATATCCTATTTCTCTGCATAAATTCATAACAGTTATATTATATATTTTGAATATAGTCTATTGTTGAACATACATAAACAGAGTATATTACATTTCTTGTGGAAAAAAATTATTGGTAAAAAATAGTGTTACTACCACCACCTTGTGTACAGACATTTATTTGCACTGAAAATATTTTATCATACTTTAAACTGATTTCTTTTTCATCCTAAAACAATAAGATTTTAACGCTGACAAACAGGAAATAGGGTTTAAAAACCAAACTGAACACAGTTTTCTATATAAATGTAGAAATGTAGGATGTATATAAATATGTCACAACAACTTAAAATAGATTCTGTTCAGTGACTCTGTTTCCTGTGATTTCTTATTTTTCTTCGTCGAATACACCATTTCATTAACTGAGCACAGATTACTGATGACCATTTATTCACACTTATGGTAACAGGTCTGGATGTTAAATCACTGCTTATGTTTTCACAATTTTTATTTACTTGACATTTATTTTAACAGTTCCCTGCAGTCTGAAAAGGTGTATTTTTTCTAAGAAGTGACGGCATACAGATTGGTTTTACAAATTCCATAACAAACCATGCTGAACTGAATACCTGTACCAGCAGCAGGAATGACAGGAAACAAATGAGTTTCAACAAAGAACAGAAAAGACTGAAAAGCAAAGCAAAGACAAGACGGAAATAAAGTTTCATATTTTTCCATGTTCTTTGCCAAAGAAATAAAATATGGAAAAAAAGAAAAGAAAAGAAGGGAATAATTGATTCTTCTGTGTTTTCCTCCTCTGTTGCTATCATCTCATCTAGTCATATCTTTCCTCAGTTTGAATTACACTCTTTTCCCATTCTGGTACAGCAGTGAAAGGTTGTTTGTTCTGCTAATTAACTTTATTACCCTGATAGCTCCCCGCAGCCTTTGACGAAAACAATTACCATTCCTTTTTTCACTGGCAAAATGACTATTAATTAGAAATGGGGCCCGGTCTTTGCCATGTTAGCCTGCCACGTTCCCAGGCCCTCAAGCAGGATAGCATTACATTGTCAGTAGTAATTTAGCTCTCATCTGTCTCTGCTAATTATTGTCACATTCATCAAATTCATCAAGGAAAGTGCTCTCAGAAGGATTGCATATTTGCAGTTAATATAGCATAAACTGGTATTACCCATCACCACATTTGTGATGATGAGAGGGACACAACTTATTCATCCCTAATTAGAGCAAGCTGGGTAATTAATTATACATTCCGCCTTATTACTTCTGAGTCCCAGATATTGTTTGTCGAAAAACTAGAGTGAGCGAGAGAGACAGAGAGAGAGAGAAAGACTGGAACTGCAGTAAGGATGATGTGTTTTGTCACATGTGCTATACCATAATTCCCACCTGACACACTAGCTGAATCAGTGGAAAATTGCAACTTGTCAGCCTCCAAATAAACTGCAGTAATAACTGATTAATGATCAACACCTGTGACAGGTGTTGTACAGGGCGGTGAACTTGGCTTGATTAACAGTCACACAATTAATACATGATTATGCTGGCAGCTTAACCGTAACCTGTTCCATTTCATGAGAAAATACACAAAATATTCTCTGCAGAGTTGTTATTTTGGGTTTCCTTCAATCAATCGTTTTCTTTAGACAGAGTCAAGGGAAGAGGTCACCCAGGTAGCCAAGAAATGTTTAGAATAACTGAATAGGACATTTGCTCATAATTTTTCCACCAAAATTTGGATTTTTATTTTTATAAAGATGACAAATAAGACTGGTGGAGCATTCAAATTGCAATTTGGTACTAGTAATAAACGAATGTTTTTGAGAAAAAAATGATGAACACATTGCCCCAGTTGTTATGCATTGTACAGTTATGGTACTACAAGTTAATGGCTATAAGAAATTACCCTTGAGTGTTAGTGTTCCATGTGAGTCAAAATAATGGTAGCTCATTCTGAGGAAGCACACTTAAGTCAGCACTGACATTCAAGGGTGGTTTCTGAATATTGAGTGTTGAATTCTCAGAAACAGGCATTGCATTTCCATCAAACAGTGCACACTTCAGAAAGATTAACATATGCATCATGGTCCCCTATGGGTTTTCACTGGGACACCTCACTGTGTTTTAACTGTGTTTAGTAACTTGGGATGCTAATCCAGCTCACTTGTTTGTGACAACAATGATAAGCCAAAAGTATTGATTACTAAAGAGGAAAAGAAGCAATTAAATGACTTCAAATAATACAATCTGTATCAGAAAATGTCATTCTATATTCTAAAATAATAAATGGCAAAAATCAGTGGGGTCCGACTCATCCAATGTCCCTGTATACAAAGTGCCCACAGCCTCAGGAAACTGCTCACCTCATTCATACAATTCAAATGCATGCTAATAAACACCCAAACCTTAACTAAATTGAATACACAATTCACAGTTTATGTGAAATACCAGCTCCCGGAATTTCAAGAGCTTTACAGTTCCTGTAACATTTACTTTGGCCTTGAATAACAGAAAACAAGAAGTGTTGTGCGCAAAATGCAATTGAATTCCTGACAAGACATATTGAAGGTCTGTTGCTTAGCAATTATTACAAGTAGCAATGTTGTACAATGAAGCTGTGATAAACATGTCCAAATATATATATACTGTATATGCTTGGGTGATGTTACAAATTATATTCCCTTTTTTATTTCAGGTGTATTAAATCATGGAGGGTACTGGATGTTAGTGAAATTAAGTTGTTTGAAACAATAAATCCCATGCATGCATGTGTGTGTGTGTGTATATATATGTACAGTACGTATGCATTAATGTATATATGTACTTCCTTTACAGAGTAAACATTATACTCAAGCTGTGTGTTATATTCTAAAAATTATTTTAACTTAAGGGAAAAAAATAAGTTTAGACAGAACTAAAACAAACTTTTGAAAATGATAAAACTGGGTATTATAGTTTTGTAAATGTACTCATAATCCCAAACTGTACTGTACAAATATAAGGACAAACTTCAGCTACTATGTATTTAGTAAAATAAATGGAAGCTTAATACCGTATACAGTGGTTTTAAATGTATAATGGTTTTATACACGAAACTGAAAAAGAAAGGGGAGCATGGGTAGTGAACCTAGCTCATGTAAACACTGAAACATCGCCACTTTGTATAAACACTAATTGTCTACATTTATATATATATATATATATATATATATATATATATATATATATATATATATATATTAGCTCAAAGAGCCAGCTGCCAGTACATATATATAATTCTCATAACATGTAAAAAAAAGTTTCCCCCAAAATGCTGACATAGTAGAAAAGAGTTAAAGTAGTTAAAGTGCATTTAAATACAGAAGAAAATGCTGACAAAGAGCCCAGATCAGCTCAAGAACTCTACAAGAGGAGAGTGTACATTCCTTTAGCATGTCAGATTAAACTAACATGTGCCAGTCAATATTGGTACACTGTGACCCACGATACCTCTAAAGCAAAACTATTAAGTCCAACATTTTCCCCTGTAAGTGTTTATCTGTAAGGATGGCTTACATGTCCTCTGAAGCAGATATTGAAACTGATTGGACAATGGTAAGATACCAGACAGGGGACCACAAGGCCGACCTCTGGAAATAGGGGAAGAAAATCTTAATCTGCAACACAATGGTGCTCTCTTGAAACCCTATCATTTTCACTTCCAGTGTGTCTGCTGGCTGACTGTGAATGAAGTGAAAGGAATGGTTAGTGCCGAAATTGGATCAGAGCTAACATTCTCTCATTTTTATCAGCAGTTGCCAAAGGTCATCTGACATAATAGCTGATGAATTTAAGCCCGGCGGATTTCATTTGCAATTTTCAATTTAGCGAGGCCTCCAAACCCCATGATGATAAGAGCTTTCCCCTATCGTGGCCTGTCACAAGCATCAAGAATCTGTACAAACCCACAGGAAAGAAAAAAGGAGAACGCTGCATATCATCAGAATTAAAGATAAGGCGAAAACAGGGACAAATAGCGTCATGCAAAAGTTGTGGAGCATCATGTGTGTTCGCCAAATGTCATTCCTAATGAAAAGCAACCATGGAGACTAATCAAATGACATGAGTGAAATAAATGGCAGCTTTTTTTATTATTTATCTACCAGAAACTATGCTTTTACTATTGAAAAACGACAAGGGAAAGCTGTGCAGCTAATGCCTTGAATATAATACAAACACCAAGCTTAGCTTAAACTGCTGTGCCACACTTTCTAATTCCATGTATAGTACATATACTGTTGTACTGTGTCTAAAATACAAAATATGATTTATATAACTGCAAGTGGGAACTGTATAACAGATTTGGAAGTATATACTTTATCAAAGCTTAGGCTGTTTTATTGAAAATGTGCTTTAAATTGGTTATGTGGAGTTTAGTGTCCTTACCTACACACATTTTTACAGTACAGTCACCTGACAAACATGTAATGATTATGATTTGTATTGTAGTTCTACTCAGGAATCTACCTCAAACATGAAAACAGTTTTCCGCTATCTGTAATTCTTTGAGTTAAATAGCATAAAAAAACACATTTTAAAGCCAGGCAGAGGGCAGCTGTCAGCCATAACAATGCTATGTAACTACTAAGGTACAATAGCCAAATTTATTATTATTATTTTTTTTTAAATCTGTGTTATGACCCAAAAGCACTTTAATGTCAATATATCTGTTAAAACTTAAACACGCACACTAGTTGTTGCTACATGTCATTAAACTGCAGAGGAAATGTGTACTGGCAATAGGATACAGATCCTTTCACCCTTTCCAGCCCCTATTGGAAGTCCCAGTCTCTTGACAGCTCATGTGAAGTGAGCTCTATTCACACAGTGGAAAGAAATCCCTGCTAATGTACAGCCACCAGGTCCGGACTGAGCCAGTAAAGGGAATCTCATACACCACATGCTTTTCTGTGGATAAGGCTTCCCAGTCCAGTGTAGTCAATCTAGAGAGCCGCTTAATTCATTTTAAAAAGGCACAGATTAGAGAAGTGTGTCGGATCTGTGGTCATTGATGGGTGACAATGGATGGCCCAGTTCTTGTGATTTTTTATTTCGTCTGTCATTTACTGTATTACAATATTAAAAAAATGAAATGTTGTTAACACTGATTGTTTCTGTATGTCCGTCCGTCTGTCTGTTACACTTAATATGGTGAACACTATCTTCACCAAACTTTTATTATACACTCCTAGCCTTAGACGTTTCAGACTGCATTTGGCTATAATCCACTAAATTCTATATATATTCTATCAATATATTTTTAACTATTCATATATGGTACGATTTTTACTTGTTTATGAGGACTCTCTGTATGTGCACACTGTTTATCAATAATTATAAATAAGCCTAAATGCTTAGCATCATAGGCCATTAACAAGTTTGCAATTGACACATGGCCACATTTCAAACTGTCCTTCGCAGTTTTTTTTTTTTTTTTTTTTTTAGAGACAGTATTCAGTCCACAATACCACCCTTAAAAATATGTATTTTCAGTGTCAGAGTCTATAAGTTAGCTGTACCTATGAAATTATCTCCTCAACACTGAGTTATGGCTTTGCCAGGGAATCTAAATAACATATCAAGTTCAATTCAAACACTACATGGAACAGCTGGCTGTGCCAGAAATATGGAACTGCTTTGGCAAAAAGCTAAGTGACTACTAACAGCACTTAGAGGCACTTGGCAAAGATGAGGGCCCAAGAAGAAATAGAAATTGCACACAACAGCTGTGACTAAGTGAACAATGCCTAGAATGGAAAAAAATCATAGAGAAAAGATTTCCTCATAAACTAAAAGATGAAATACTCACCTGCTTTACGAATACTTAAACTCAATTACCTCTGTAGAACTGATCTATGAGCTGAAATAATCATATCCAAATGATTTAAGAAATTCCCTAACTGATTTGTGTTCCGTCTTATAACGAGTATAAAAGGGCTACTGTAATGGCATTATGGAGCAAATGGGAGCCACGACACTACCGTGTTATAACCGATTCCGTACTATAACGAGGAGTGTTATAACGGGTGAGCACTGTAAAAGGTTGTAAAAAAGACTTATGTTGCCATGGAAACAGAATGCTATAGGGATGGAAATAAGACTGCTCTTGTACAGCAGTTTCTTCCATTCCAGATTTTAATACAAGCTTGATTAGCCACAGCATCTAGGTAACAAGCTCAAGTGTGTCTTATTAAACTCATAGTAAGCCTAAAACCAGGAATGGATCAAACTGCTATGCAATGGGTGTCTTAATTCCATCCCTTTGCTATACAGAAAAAAATAATCCTTGTTCCTATGTCATGATGCCCCATGGTCAGCAGCTTCAGTTAAAACAAACTGCTGCCATTATCACTCTCACTACAATAAGCACAGTACAACGGAGAAGAAATAATACATTCAAAATAGAGCCATGGTCATTCAGCCAAACAATGACGAGAACTCAAGCAATGAGGTTCAGAACAATAACAGAAGAATTTAAGGAGACATTTTAAAAGAGCAAGAAAAAGAAAATGCAAAGGAAAAAACACTTGTGATACAAACCTCAGAAAGTCATAGTTGTGTTCATTGGGAGAAACAAGATAACTACACCAGACACCTGGAAAAGACTTGGACAAACACCTTTCCAATTTCATCTCGTTTTTAAATGTTATTTCACACACTGCAGTCTCTGTAAGTCACCTTGGATAAAGGCATCTGCTAAATAAACAAATAATAATAATAATAATAATAATAATAATAATAATAATAATAATAATATAAAATAACACATAGGTCAGAAAATATTATCACACAATAGTACATGTCTCTGGTTGGTTTTGAGTTGGTAATGCACCCTACTACCCAAAACAAACTCAAGACATCATTATGTGATAATATATTCGGACCCTTACATTATTCTATTAATACTGTATCATACACTGTAGTAGACATACAAAGCCCCCTGATATTTAAACCTCCTCCATCTTCTATACCTCCCAGTAAAGTATTTTTTTTTCACCTGAAAATTACAAAATGTCAAAAATGTTCACTTAATATCAACTTAGTTAAACTAAAAAATATCAATGAGATATCTTTGTGTCTTTTGTGTTATCACTTTTTTACCACCACTGGCGTAGTTTTGTAATTCAAAGTACTGAATATAAATCTATGAATGTTTAGACCTCGATTGCGACCAAAGCATGATTTAATTATGAAGGTAATTTAAGAAAAGCCTTACAAATGGCAGAAACGTGAAACAATTAGCATTCTTTTTTAATGGCAATTTTATATAAATGTATAAGTAGAAATGTTTTACAGTAAATCGCTTACAAAAAATCAAGTCCAGAAAACTCTGTAGATTGACCGGTGCATTTACAGTATTTCACAGTAAATAAAGTTCGAACACAAAAGCGAGCCCAGGAACTGTTGCAGACTTTCTTTTTGTTTAAATTCATGCTGTACTGTTTGGGAACACACGTGATCACATGAGCCGGAAAACCCTTCTTCACTTATGTTCGGTACCGCCTACATAAAAGCGAACATCTTCGTTTTTTTCAAAAAACATGTAAAAGAATAAAAGTACCCGTAACTTTTTATTTTTTAATTCGTAGCAGTTGGGCTCTGGGGAATATTCCATGAGAATTTAAGCCGTGGATATACTTCTTACATGTCATAAACAGACTCAGAGTTGAGGGGGGTTGAAAACATATTTCCCCAGCAACATTTTCATTGGGGGGGCAAGTGCCCCCCCCCCTGCTGCCCCTGCCAGTGCTATTTAGATTACCTAAATAGCTTCTTCTGCTATATTGCTACATTGGCTATATGCTAAGATTACCCACATATTTTCTTCCAAAACAATATTCATATACTTTACATAAAACTTGACCAAGACCACAAATAAATGAATAAAAATAATCAAAAATCGCCTTATTTTGCTTAAAGTGTACCATCAATGAACTGTGCTAATGTGTTTTGCGTGAAAATTAAAAGCAAGGCGCCTATTACAACTTAATGTGCAGTTCCGCACCAGAATATGCCTCGAGTCCTACCAGCAACAAACAATAAGCCTGGAAGCAGCTAACCCTGGGAAACATGACAAAGTAAGTATCTTCATCTTGCATTAATTGCTCAAATTGAAGCTATGCCACATCTCTCCAAGCTAGATGTTGCTTCGTATCCCTTTGATATGATAATGGCATGCTTCTTAGCAGATGAATATGCAAATTGCAGGCAGTAATTTGGTGGCATGCACCTGCCGACACTGCACTCCTACGCTTCTACTCCACTGTAACTCCAAGCACACAAAAGCATCACAGTGGTAACATTACATTCAAATGTCCTACATTTTAAACAGATGCATCCTCTCTTCATTGTAAAGCCATTCTTCCAGAATTTGCCAGTGCAATCTATTTAGTTCTCACTCCATGATAATAATTGGTCAACACTTACATTGCACATGGAGGACTGAATTATAAAAGCACTTTATTGGTCCATTTAAAATTTCCAACAGAGTACATGTTACAAGTAGACAAAGCATACTACCTATGTGTGTATATATGTAAATATGTTATTATCTTTATCCTGCTTTGTTTCCTCTTTTAAACATAGATTTCTAATGTAAACAGCTACTAGAGGCCACTCAGAGAATCAAATTGCTCTTTAGACTGAAATTATATCAAAGAATCCTTACTGGTTCGAAACCTGACTACCAGTATGTCGACATGCAGCCTTATATTGAAAAATAAATGAGAATATTCAATATTCTGAATATATATTTGCAATATCAGTAGTTTTTTGGGATGTGAATCAGAGTACTCTGATTGAGCATAATCCTGAATGTGTAATGTGTGGAATATGGCTAAAATATTTAGAATATTGAGAATACTTATGTATGGTACTGTGTACTATGCATTTTGACTATGAATTCTGATGTCTTTTATGCATGGCATGGGTCTAACCCTGTGACCTGTCTTTCAAACATGCACAGAAGTTTGCTTTTGCTTTGTTGAGGAACATGCAGAGTGCTGTAATATCTGAAAGATTATATTTAAAGCAAAAACAAAACAAAAAAACTAAGGCTAAGCAGGTTGGTTCAAATAATAATAAGATAAATTAACCATGTTAAAGAACTGTTAATTGCATGCAATTCAATGATCCCCATTCTCAATTTTTGACAGCAGTATTTTGATTTATTCAACAAAAAGTTATGTTTTTAAAAAAGGCTTTGTTGAATTAAATGTTTTATTAAAAATATCATTATTGAATGAGTATATTTTCTGAACTTTCTGTATGACCAATATTACTGTATTGGGAATACTGAGCCACAGACATACATTTGTGATTGACAGTTAAATCTTTGTGGCCATGGCAAGATGGAAGACATACCAAATGGTCGCCATGGCAGTCCTGTTCCATTGTGTTTGGTTCTTGCTTCACAAGCACACAATCACCTTCATGACACCTCAGGGAAAGGGCAACTGCTTTGCTAATTACTAATTAAAAATGTCACCTATCACAAAAAGACAACTCTTATTGTGCAGAAAAGAAATAGATGTGTCCTTGGATGAAGCAGCAGCGTAAAAAGAAACAGAAAATCAGCCAGAGTGCAAGAGTAAGTAGATTCGAATGTTCTTTCAATTGCAATCCTTCTGAGTGGTCCTGGGTTTTAGGCCAATGTTGAGCCAAAGCCAGGTAAAGGATGATTTATAGAAAAATTATAACGCAATATTAGTGTCACATTACCCAGAACCTCTCCGAATAATTGCACACACCGTCAAATAAAAATACCAAAAAAATAATAAAGGACATTTTAGCTACCTAATCTTAATCTTTAATAATAATTGTGATGTTTTTTTTGATGTTTTTTTTTTTTGTTTTGTTTTTAAATTTTTTTTGAGAATTGGTTATTTTAACCTTTGGTTAAAGGAAATGAAAGTGAAAGGAAATGCCAGCTCTTCTGAAAGGAATATAATAAATAAACATCTAGAATAAATTTTTAAAGTACAATAATTCAGCTCCTCCTTCAGACTAAGCTGTTTCTTGCTGGTTTGATTCTCAGAAATATTGCCATTTGCCTTCCCACTTAATTCAAAATGTACAGAGGGGCACAGGGGTAACAAAGTGGTAGCTCTGGACTGACAGAAGACATCCTGGGCAGTTGATATGGAGAAACACCTTTTCTTAACTTAAAAAACACCCCCTTCATGACAATTCTAAAACATCCCTTTGCCATTCTTGACAGGCTGGGCTGTTTTACATACACAAGTAGTTACTGGCTGTGAGCAACATATATTTAAGTTAAGACTTTATTTGACGTCTGAAGAAATCTTCCACCTGATATGCTTTGACTGAGGTTTATACTTAAATCTAAACGTTTAGAACAGAAGTCTAAGTGCTGCTAGCACCACCTTCAAGCTTTAAATGTAGCTTTACATTTACTGTTATTTGTATTGGTATTATTCCTGTATACTGTTACTCTGATTACTTATGCTGATTTTAATGATCATTTAAAATAAATAATTTTAATTGACTAAGAAACATCACATTTGTTCAAAATACTACTATTTAATTTAATTGTATTTACTGTTAGAGTAACATAGTAAGGAGAATGCATTGCAATAACATTTCTTAACCCTTGATTTGTTGAACACACAAAAGCACAGTCTATCTTACTGGTTCTTGGTTTTAGTCACTTTAAAGAGTTTACTGATAACTGCCATGCAAACACAAAGCACATTGAGGAAACTGTAGTAAAGAAGAGTAAAAACACAGTGAAGCACAGCACAGCACAGCAAGATAAAGCATCACTCCACTAGTAAAGGGTTATGTCCGAGAGTAATGCTGTTTGCATCACATTAACAATGTATAACTGTATTTTGTCTTTCAGAGCAGAAAAAGAAAAGTAAAGCCACAAATGCTTGTTGGAAGGTCAACCTTCTTTCATTAAAACATAACCAATGCAGCAGCAGTAATCTCTGGCTGTATCTATACCCTTTATGTACATTTAATATTGTAGCATTGTGATCCTTTTCTTGCTTGACTCGTATGTGCTTTAGGTGCCTAGCTATACTACCACTACTAATTGATTGCAATTACTATACAAGGTCAGACCTTTTGAGTGATGCTGAAGGCCATGTTAGGAGCTGGATTCAAAACTGAAGGGCTGATTCATTTTTGTGTTTGGATATTGCAGACCAGAGCTTTTGAGAGATGCTGAAGATGAATAAATGGTGTTGCTACTGACCCACTTTCCGTGGATCATTACCCTGTACAATACAAGACAAGGTACAACCTCTAAAAATGGGGCAATCAATAAGAAATGATATATGTTTTAATTATTCAATACGAATAATTAAAACTGAAAACGGAGCAAAACGGTACAAACCAATTGTCATGCCAAGTTTTCTCACAATCACTTTCTCACAATGTGGTGAATGCTGGAGTCAAGGCTGAGTTAACAGGTCAATTCCCCAGCTCAGTTGAGTGCAAAACAGAGGTGGTGTATAGCTTAATGCACCAAAGCACCATGGTAAGCTTCCATTTCCCACTCCCAGTGTGAAATGGTGACAGTCCCATATCAGGTCCAGGAGCCTACAATACACTATATTAATCCACTGGTGTTACTGATACCCTCTTTGCATTACAAAATGCTCCAATTCATGCTGATATTATTACCAGTTAGGACATGTGGATCTCTCTGTACTACATATGAAAATTCTCCTCAAAAAACAGCTATTTATAGTTCTAAAAAAATAGCAATAAATGAAAGAAAAATCTAAATGTTTTTAAAAGTCATAGTACTATTACTCTATAATTGTTTTAATATATGCTTTACACTATAATGCAGAGCATACAAGAACTCTACAAGTATTATGAAGAGTTTTTACATACAGCACATACATTACTAGTTACTCAGCGTTAAACCAATCAGAATCAGAAAAGCACAAAAGGGCGTTCAACCGCTCGTAATTGATAATAACAATTAAATGTGAGTAAGGGCTTTGTTACTTTTCATAGCACAACAGGCCGATTGCTAAATTATTTCTATGCTCTTTGCAGGCAAAAAAAAGTGTTTCAAGCTGACTAGTGTTGCCTCCATGTGCCTGTCACAGCCTCGTGATTCCCTTTCATTGCTCCAAGCCCTGCTGACCTCATCCTGCTTTTGTGCCTTCTCCTTCTTTTTTCTTTAAAACACAATTTTTTTCTAGATTTTGCCCTCCCACATGTTACTGAACCAGCAATATGTTACTCTGTGGTTCACCACACACAGGCTACAACTGACTGCTGCCTACCTGGAGTGTGACCCTACAATAACAATCCTTGCAGCGTGTCATCTGTCTTTGGCAAAAGAGGTGCAATTATGCCAGCTGCCAGACGTCTTCATTTTTAAATGTATTTGGCACAGCTCCTAAAGTATCTGCCAAAGTGAAAAAAATGAACTTCCTAATTAGAAAAGATCAAGTTGAAACACATTGCACTCTTATCTTCTTATCTCTCCATCTGCAGGGGCCTGTTCTCATTTACTGTACATGTACCATGTACAGCATGGTTTCTCAGATGATACAAGTGTTCTTACTTATAAACCCACAGGCATTTTTGTGGTCAATATTGCACACTTATTGATTGTTATTAATGCTGCAAATCTAACATTTTAAACTTTTATGTCATTTCAACATTCATATTCCAATGAAAAATTAGATTTGATTTAGTATATACACCTTTCTATTTTACTTTTGTATTTGGTTTCTAGAATTAGAATAGTATAATTTGACATTTTGCAAAAATACATAAAGAATGGTTAGTCAGGCCTCCCGAGTGGCGCATCCGGTAAAGGCGCTCCACGTGGAGTGCAGAATGAGCTTATAGCTGGACGTTGCTGGTTCGAGTCCAGGCTATTCCATTGCTGACTGTGGACGGAAGTTCCCAGGGGGTGGCGCACAATTGGCCCGGGGCGGGAGGGTTTAGGTCGGCCAGGGTGTCCTCGGCTCACCACGCACCAGCGACCCCTGTAGTCTGGCCGGGCGCCATGGCTTGCCTGTAAGCTGCCCGGAGCTGCGTTGTCCTCCGATGCTGTAGCTCCGAGACGGCTGCATGTTGAGTCTACAGTGTGAAAAGAAGCGGTCGGCTGAAGGCACACACTTCGGAGGACAGCGTGTGTTCGTCTTTGCCGCTCCCGAGTCAGCGCAGGGGTGGTAGCAATGAGCCGATCAAAAAAAAAGATTGAATTTTCTAAATTGGGAGAAAATAATAAAAATAATTGCCGACTACTAAATTAAAAAAAAAAAAAAAAAGATGGTTAGCCATCTTTACGGTGCTTCTCAAATCGTATCAGTATGAAAGGAAGTTATTGTTTTACATTCTTATCAAACTCTAACAAGGCTTGTAACATACATATCCCTTGAAAATGATAAACACAACACAGTACTCAGTACAGTACAAGGCCCCTGTTGAGATTTGTCAAGTTTCTAAGCTATAACCAGTAATTACTCAGCCAATCACAGTCAAGGACACACTTAAACAGGACACCATGGCCTAGATCCCCTCATGAAAGTATGCAAAGGAATATTCATATTAAGTTTTAATGACAATGGATATGAGGTCAACATCGTATAGGTCAAATTGTAACTGTATAGTAGTAAATACTTTTTTATTATTCTGATTTTTTTATTATGATTCTTCACTAAAATCTGAAGAAAATCCTGTCCTTTGTCTTCTTGAAACATTTGGAAAAACAAGATTTCCTAGTCAAGAAATCAAGAAGTTGATTACCATAAGTTTTACCATAAGTTTTAAAGTTAAAGCAACATAAACAATTCATTTTAAAGCTAGATAAAACTATTTATGCGGCACAATTTAACCTAGAAAAAGTGGTCAAGTGAACCAAAACTACTGTCATGAACTATTAATAGAGGAAGGGGATTAATGAAGGATTATGTCATAATGAGTCTGCCAAAATACTGTTCTCAACTCCAACAAACAATGTCCATCACAGAGCACAGCACAGAGCCTCTTTACAAACAGAGAGCTGGATGCATATTAATGAATGTCTAACTATGTCATAGGTCAAAGAAGTGATTCAGACCTGGCTTCATGACTATCTAAGCTTTCGCAATCAGATGAGATAGCTGTGTAGTCTCATTAAAGAAACATTTGTTCCAGCAGAAATAGTGAATCAAACAAGTGGCTCAATGTCCGGCTAGAAATATGATTCTTAGATTCAGATTCACAACAGAGGATTTGCATATGTATGTTTCTTGTTTTAATTGTGTTGTCGTTGCTATTGAATACAGGAACTACTCTTTCTCTCCATTGCCAGATGCCATTTTTTGTAACAATTTGCATCAATATAAATACAGACAATCTGATTTCTGTTTTTCAAAAACACTGTTTATCTTCAAACTCATACTCTTATTTCCATTTGTTACTCACCTGTGTAACATGCACTCACCTGTGAAGGTATGCCATAAATGATACGCTTAAAATAATGACAGTTCTCTAAATTGGAGTACAGGCCATATATGTATTCCTTTAAAAAAAATCCTCAGGATACCAAAAATAAATTATTGGAATCAGACCACTTGTTATAACAAAGTTCTCATTTTAATACACCACATATTGCCCTTATTTTCACATATTTGGTTGTTATTTTAAAAGACCAGTGACACTGATAGTTTTGCTGTTGCTGTTCAAAACACATATGTATAAATATGCTGACATGAAAACTATTGAAAGCAAAATCTCTCTGATAAACAAATCTGGTGTCCACATGATTTGGCTCTTTTTTTTTTAAAATCTCGGCAACAGTGGCAAACAATTCTGGCAGCTCTGTGTGACATTTAGTGAAGTCATTGCTTGACTCAGTTTAATAGTCTGTGTGATAAAGCCTGGTACCAGACGGATGCTGCTGGCAGGGTGCCCTTGCCTGCCCACATATGCTGCAGGGTAATTTTTTTGTCCCACTACCCTGAATGAAAGAGGCCCTTTTACTTGACTGCAATGGCTGGCACATTGCCCTTTTCAGGGACCAAACTGACTGTCATTTTGGATGTAACAAATTAGTACATTCACGGAATAATAATTAGTGCAGGCATGAACATTCCATTGTTTCAGCTGTATAATGAAGGAACTGCCTTTTGGCCATGTGACTTTTTCATTCACAAAAATCACTGTTTGCTCACATAAAGCTACATGTTTCTATATAAAGAGAATTAGAAAGTCACATATCATTTTTAGCAGTACAATACCGTTTTATTAGCAAACCGGGAATGCAGACTGGCTTAAGTTAATTTTTAAATTGGAACATTATACATTATACTGATAAACAAACCATGGTTTCCTGAAAGAGCTCCCCAAAAAATCAAACAGGCATCATCCTATTTTATTATTTAAATAGATGTCCAGCAAAATGCCTCCATCACTTTAACAACAATCTGCATTCTACTGCTGTCAAAAACGAAACAGCATGTTCACAGTCAATTAAACTTGCTCGTCAGACGATTTGGCAAGTATATTTAGTTCTCAGATTGCATTCTTATCTTCTGTTGAATGTTTAATTATCTGGATGTTTTCCCCTTAAAAAAGCCTAGAGCCACTAGATTTAAATATGTAAGTCACTAAAATAGATAAAACATAAGCAACAAAATAACAGATAACGCTCTGTTGCAATTAAAAAGCTCTGCCATTATTGCACAGTTTTGATTCTTTCATTCAATTACCAAGGCCTAGCTTACACAATCAGTTTAGCTTCATGTAATACCAAGTTTCCTTTCTCCTAATTAGAATTGTTTAAGGTGATAACTTAAACGGATAAACGCCACTGAAGCAGGCACAGGCTTCTCTGCACTTCAATGCTTGACCTGGCCCTGCCCTGACCACAGCACTTACTGACAAACAGAATCACTTATATAAGCAACCTGTCAGAAAAAAAAACTGTTTAATACTTCACTTGGTCCAAACTATAGATGCAACAATTAATCAATTGTTGAAGGCCATGACTTTTATTTTAATTTAATTAAACACATTCATTAATCAAATAATCACCCTGGTGTGCTATTTCATGTTAGATACAGTAGCTACTCAGTAACATTCCTTGCACTTTGCTAGGCTAAAGCTCCTCTTTGTATTTGAATCTAATGAAGAAAAAAAAGTTTTTTAATAAATGGTGTTTTCTCAAGATCTGATATTCGACTATGAAATTGGTTGCAGATTGCCAGGACTAAAATGAAATCTCAGCTGCAATCTCAGTGCTTTATAAACACAGCAGCACACAAATTGGTGTTTTTTTTATGGAAAATGGATGTTGTTCAATGGAAATCCATGCTGATGTAATAATAATAATAATAATCTTTATTTTATATGTAGACTGGACCTCATTCCGTATGGGTGTCCCAGACCGAAAATGAACCTATAAGTGACACTGCCCACCTAGCTTTTGTGAGCCCTATTGTCTGGGTCCCAACTGTAAATGAGAACTGATTCTCAATGGTTTCTCACCAGGTTAAACAAAGGAATCGATTGATTCATTGATTTGAAACAGCCAACAGCAATCCACTCCAGTCATTCAAACTATATGTGTGAAAACATGAAAAGGGAAATCAAGTGTCAGACTCAATAATCAGTACTAATAATCAATACTTTAAAACAGTTAACTGTCATCAGATTTGTTTCAAGCTTGCAAATGCGTGTGTACAGTGTCCTAGGGGTAGATTGGATCTAAATTCTGTGCTCTGCCTTAGCTAAGGCAGGATGCTTGTTGGTATTAAAACAACATGATATAACACAACACACTCAAATAAATAAAGAATTACAACCTGCAGTAGGTCTGTAAGGTCATTTCTTTGTAAACATACAAATAATGAAATACAAAAAAAAAAAAGTTACAATATATATATATATATATATATATATATATATATATATATATATATATATATATATATATATATATATATATATATATATATATATATATATATATATATATATATATATATATATATATATATAGGAAATATAGGATATATAGGCTCAAGTTGTATGTAAGTTGTATTTCATTAACCTTGGTAAACTGAATTAATTACATCCGCCCAGAAACAAGTTGCAGACATTGGTTTACAACAGAACCCAATTTTTTCAAAACTGTGGGTGTCCCTATTCAAAGAATGCTACCATTTCCATTCATAAATCAACAGTATCCATTAATCAACTCATCTGTGAAACAATAAACTGTGTGTTGAGCAAACAAACACAAAAAAAAACTTTTTCTCTCTACATTTACCAGTAAAAATAATAATTGAAAAATGAAAACCACCAGTAAAGTGTTCAATATGGCTACATCTTGTTCAAATGGCCTTTATAATACCAGTTAACAATAGCTCTACTATCAATCAATGGAAATATCTAGCTCCCATAAACTGAAAATGGCTACTTTAAACAAACTGATGCTGGTATTCTCTCTTTCTGAAACCACAATTTTAAATGCTCCAGGTTGATGTTTATTTGTCCAAAGGATAGCCAATTGAGCATCACAATGTGTCTCTTTGGATCTAGAGATCAAGGCTGGGCAATCTGTTATGTTGTGTTTGTGTAAACATGAAACAAAAATACTGAAGTAGTATATAGAGGACAACAATCCAGAAGCAGTGTATAGTTTGGTCAAAGTATAGTTTGGTTAAATAGCCTTTTTATTTTTGTTTGTGATTTCTTATTTTGTTTTTATGGCTCTTCCTTTAAGGCCTTCCTTATCATCAGTATGGCTTTTAACAAAAATGGTTGGACAGCTCTTATTTAAGGCATCTTATACATTGTGGTCTATTTTAACCAGTGGTGGATCTAATTACCACTACCCTAACATTTCTAACCCTGCTTTTAGACAGACCTTAAACCACTGTGTTTTTATTGTGTGTGTTAATGTTAGTAAGTGGGTCAATAAATCAGTCCTGCTGGAAAACTCCAGCCAGGTTAACAGGTATTAAGACCTACTATAAACCAGTTGCCTGGGGAATCTTTTTTTAGGTGGACAACTTTGCATTATAAAACCATGGCTAGTGGTGTGGTATTGTTTTTTGAATACTGGGCTCCATGTTCTTTCTTTCACAGGCTCAAGGATAACACATTGTGCGTTTGAATTTTATAGTGGTAGTGTCGCTGTTAGTGTTTGAACTTAAGGCTGAGGATATGCAGTCGACTGATTGAAACTGAGTGGACTCAGAACAGAAAGCACAAATATGTTCTGTGCCAATTTTTAATTGGTGTTGCACTGTCTAGAATCTTATGATTTGGGAATTTTGTTATGCTCCATTCAAAGCACACCAAGCAACCCAAGTTAAAGGCAGTTATCACAAATGGACATTAATATGACACTTGTATAATAATATCACTACAAAACTAAATGGCAAAATTGCGCACATCAACAATTACCAACCGAGTAAACTAATAAATTAAAAAATGAATGAACCTTCACGAAACACTTCCGCTTACTTCAAACCCCGGAATACATTTTGCAGAGCCATTCAATAGACGCAGTGTCAGTCACACACAATGAAATGTACGCATGCAGATAGCTAATTACTTTCAGCCTTGCCTAGATGAAACTGAACCTGTTACCATGGAAATACATAACATTTTTTATGTCAGACCACTGAATACTGGCTAGAATATGCTTCACGTACTAGCTGCACAGAAATATTTATTTTATAATTTTCAAAGCAGTAATATGAAGCCATATTCTATCTCTCACATCAAAAAAAAAGATTATCTGCATATTGAGGTCTACTGAGGTGCAATTCCAGGCCTCAGATGGTGCTTATACATTTCTAGTGACCAAACAAATTCATAGCTTGGCATGTTTTGTTAATTGGGGATCACACAAAAACAGAGAGCCACATAGATTCCCATCCCAATTTATAAATCCATAATATAGTTTTTGTTTTTTTTAGTTCTATTCACGTTCTTTCAGATGTGTTCACATTGACACTATTGTTTCATACTTAAAAGATAAGTACCATGTTAGTGAAAGCTATATTTAAAATATTCTCTAAATATTACCTGTCATGTGCTTCCACTCACACAGCAATTCTGAAAGAAACCCACCATTTCTATCAGTTTGCATGTCTTATTTTCAGGTAGTTTGTTCTACTTAAAGAGTAAGTAGCAGGGTTCCTGAAAAAATATAGTGTTATATGTCTCCATGTGTTGCTACAACTGTTTAAATAATGTACCTGTAATTTTTCTTCTCATTGTTAACATCCTGACAACTTTTTACCCTTGTAACTTTAAAAGCAAGCATACATAAAAGAAAAAAAAAAGATAAGAAATTGATTATTCTGAAAATGTATGTGGTATAATGTATTGCTTTAAGCTGTTCAAATTATATATATATATATATATATATATATATATATATATATATATATATATATATATATATATACACTGTATATATACAGTATATATATAGTATATAGAGAGAGAGATAGATAGATAAAATTCAAATACAGCCTAACTCAATTCTTTAATAAATAAATACATTCAGATACATAAAATGGTTTATACGCTATCTGTATAAAGATAAAAAGCAAGCACTAAACTATACGTTTTTCCTCTCAATATGTTTTTTTTTATATATTAGCATTTTCACACTATTGCAAAAATAAATAAATAATTGAACCTGCTGTAAAAAAGCCTGTATGACCTCACATAAAAAAACACATTTAAAGAAACCGAGTTTATAGGCCAAAGATCAAAAATAAGTGGTGCTCTACAACACTCTGAGCTTAGAAAAAATAATTAATTTCACATTCTTTAATTTTCAGAATAAAATGGGTCGAATAATTGTTTGAAGCAAGGATTTTATTATTAATCTGTGAAGGCTGCTGAATCTGGGGTCACAGTAAGGGTTGATTAGGTACGAGGAGCACAAAGCTCTCCTCTGTTGATGCCATTGAAAAGAAGCAAGTAATTTAGATTCAGAATTGGTCTAGGATTGAAGCTCACTCCATTACCAACCATTTTCAATTTCAGCTTCACAATAAACAGCAAGCCCAGCAAGGAAATTAGTGCATTTGATAATGTACTAGAAGAGATGGGTGGGTCTTGACAAGAAGACACTTATAACCAAAGCTTCAGTTAATGAAATCCTTGAGAGGTGCCCGTGTTTGACATATTTTGACATTTTTTTGAAATCATATCCTCCCCCTCCTCCCCCCCTACAATGTTCATATATATGTTCATAAATATAAAAGCAACTACACTTAAACTAGGGCATTATATAGAAATACAAAAAAGAAGAATTTAAGGACACACAGTCATCATACTATTTATTTCAAGGGCCAAATGCAGATTAATTAATGTTACAACCTCTTTTAAGATTATTTAGTTCTATTTGTTTAAAAGAAACACCATGCCTTGTTTGTATTGCTGAAAAGGCAGCTAATACATGAGGTATGAATGGATCTGTGTTCACGACATTGATGCTGATTTCGTATAAATCTGTAGAAAAGTGGAAATTTGATCTAATTTCCAAATTACTATTTTATCTTTTTAAAACATGTTTGTAATTATTGAAATACGATGTTCAGTGTAAATTGAATTGCAATTAATAAATGTGCAATTACAAAAATAATGTGCAAACACAAAAAGCATTTTTCCATGTTGTTTTATATATCTACAAACCAATAATATGCAACTCTTATTCCAATAAAAAGCAGGATTCAAAGTAACAAATAAAATAAAAAAGTAAATAAAATTTTTCAGCCTTTAAATACAAATGGAAAATGCTACTCACCTAATTTATTTGGCTTGGAGTCAGTCACCAGTCATACGGAAGACATCATGCTTCAGTTCATAGAGCATGACCGGGTTTGTGGGTTTCACAAGACCCTTTCCTTTAGCACTCCACTTTATTCCTGATTGAAGAGTGAGGTGTGTCATGAAATACTTTTTCTTCATAAATGAATAAAAGTCCCTGACCTATATTCAACTATCCTGTTTTCAATATCATTATCTTTTTTTTAAATATATGAATTACAGAAAGGAGGGAATTACATTCCAATAATAAATTTGTCCGCCAACATAAACTGTTTTACTTCAGTAACGCTATACTACAACTGATAGAGATTACATGCAAATATTGGGATATGCCTGTACTGCCATCTTTGTTACGTTGGCAATATTTGACATTGTATTGCCCCAGTGTTGCAGCACATTATAATTGTGTTAAAATGAAGGAATATGTTATTACTTTTTAGAGCACTTTACAGCACCAGGGATTCCCCCTTCATTGCATCAACCACTTATTTTTAGGGCTAAGACCTGGTTAATGGAAACCATTCCACAGTGCTGTAAAATACTCCTGTGGCTTATCCTGGCAGGCTATTGGCTGATCATTCCCCTCTTATTCAAGTATATGTGTCTACTTCACTTTTGCGTCTATACATTTCAATATTTACAATATATGGATTAATAAGGTCACCTGTATATTTTTTTCTTTGGGGCTGTCTCTGAGCACGTCTGAACAAGGTGGAATTTCAGTAACAAAGCCAGTATAACATTTACCCCAAGGTGTGTGCACCAGTAATTTCTTCCCCCACTGAAACAATTGGAACGTGTAGAATCTGAATCAAAGCAACAGCTTAATAGTTCAGTTAAAAACAATACTGAAGAGAACAAAATAGCAAAGTGAGTGTCTCCCTTTCCTCTCTCTTTTACAGGCTGTTTGTCAGTCACTCCAGAAAAGAAAAACAGATAGGAATATTTTCTTGCCCTAAAATAAAAGCTACCACCATGAAAAGAAAGTGACTGCCTGATCAATATGCATTTTACACCCTCGCATCAATAGAACTGATCCCTGAAGCATATCATATATTTGCAGCAATCTAAATGTTATAGAAAGCATGGAAAATGTCTCTTTTTCTCACATAGAAAAATTCACAATATTTCCCATGGCCTCGGACATACTTTTATATCCCTGTTAGTTATGACAATCTGCCAAGATTTTAAAAGCCAATGCATTTCCTTAACTTGTATTAGCATTAGTACTTGGATTCATCTCTATTTGTTGCTACAAAGTAAGACAATTTTGTCAATTTAGCTTTTTCTATGTGTTTTGGGAATTGACTCGCTAGGAATCTGATTCATTTTTCAATAGCAGGGTTTTTATGTTTCTTGAATACAATTCTGAAGGGTTAGCATACTGTAAAACACGGAATGTTTGTGAGCAAGAAACAAGTCATTTTGTATAAAAAAAAGCAAACTATACATGTTGCAAAATCTGCATATTTACTACAAGTTTGTCACTGTAAATACATCCATAGTGGGAATTACGCAAATTTGCTGCACACAGTTCGCGTTTTACAGTATTTAAGTATCGACTATTTGAGGAATACTTATATTCATAACAATGTACTACAGTGGCAAGACAGCCCTTTTTCTGTGCTGGTTTTTGGCTGCCAACATCGAGTATAGAGGTTTAAAAGGAGGAGTAAGACAGCAGAAAGAAATACAGGCTGCAATACAACAACACCCCCTGGGAAATCACCTGCCCCTGATGGCTTTCACCATGGCTTCTATACATGAGTGCTCCACTATCTTCTATGTCTAGAATCACATGATGAATCTATTGGTCTTTTAAGCTTAGTAGCCAACATCCCAATCATGTCGATAATTCATTTCATATCTAAGAAAACAGAGTTGTGTCACACCTCCCCAATTGAAAAGTAATACACAGTGGTGCTGAAGTTATCTGTTTGTTTACAACCTTGTGTGTACTGTAAAGCCCTTTATATCCCCAACCTTTTTTCCCCTAAGAAACTCGACATTAGTTGCTATATATTTTACCAATGAAGGACAAACAGTAGAACTAGTGTATTGTCTGAGTATGCTGCACATTACACATTTAAGTTTCAAATTATAAGGACATCCTGAAATGACTTGAAATGAATGACACGTTTTACAGTACTGAAGGCACTGGTGTTGAAGCAGTGGGGCCCTAAAGAATGGCTTTTAACAATATAAGTAATAGACCTGCCATAGTCGGCTACAACATAATACAGTATATTGAGGGAAATTCCAGATGAGTCAGAATTTAATAAAAATTTTAAAAAAAAACTCTACCCAACAGGGTGGACACACTTACTGGGGGCTTCACTTGAATTCCTGTAGAATGAGTATTTCTGTCATTATCCAACAATGTACAGTAAAGACTTCTTCTGGTTATCTTCACCTCAAGATAGTTACAACATGAAGATCACTTTCTGCCAGTCCCTCAATTTGGAATCAATCTGAGGATCTCCCTCTATTGTTAACACTATTATCAGTTAAGACCATCTTACTCAGTCCCCTTTGCTTGCTCATTATTGATAGATACTACTGTATTCAATAATGGTCACAAAAGGAGACATTGTTTATTGCAGTCTTTTGTTTCACTGTGCACGGTTCTCCAGGCTTGCTAGGAAGCATCTTGTTACTAGGATGTTGTGTAGCTCCTGTTATTGATTGGAGAAGGTGCAGTAGTATTATCATTAAGATCATGTATATTGTGAAAATGTAAAAACCCAGGTCATAATAACCTGTATAAATAACAGCAGCTTATTAATGTTCACCAGATGTAGTCAAGCTTTCCTTTACAAACTGACAAAAACCACACATTAAACCTTTTGCCAAAACATTTAGAAATACAGTGCCTTGTTGTGTTGTCGTTGTTGTTGTTTAATTCCAGTCTTTTCAATTGGGGTTATGTGATATTAGTTCTGGAACTTAATGTTGAGCATGTTGTATTAACACATTGTCTGGTTGTATATATGGGCTATCTCCATTTACAAACATATGTAAACACGAACACTACAGTAACTACAGTAAACGGAACCCAACCATTTACACTTAGACACTTATTAATTGTGACAAATTCACAAGCAGCACAATCTACAAACTAATGCACACAATGAAAAAATAAGATCAACACATTGTGTAACTCAACTCTGCATTGCTAAAACACCCATTTAGCTCATACCCCAAGTGCCTCTGTTATAAGACAAGCATGGTAGTTTTCTGGCAATTAAAAGCTACACCCCGCACTATCACTATACTAACAACTGAACTGTGCTCTGAATTATTGGAACCATATATGTCTTTCACCGTTTTTAAGACACAGAGACTTTCAGTGGAAAGCATAGGAGAAATTATGCAGCCTTTTTTAGTAGTCATTCAAAATCCACAGAAACACCAATGTCTGTGCTAATTGTTTTTATAGCTGCCTGGGAATTTGCATACGAGGTCAAACTCCCAGGTGCACCTATTCAAGAGAGAAGAAAAGCAGCAGCGTGCATGAGGGTGGACCTTTCATTCAGACAAACACACCTGGAGGTTCAGCACCATGAGTACATCTTTAAGACAGCAACGAATTGGAACCACACAGGTGCAATCATGGAGCTTGTACTGTGCCATAGCACTCAAATATATTCTACATAAATATCAAAACGATCACAATTTCACTTTGAAGTGAAATAACAGCGATAAGTGGAGCAACAACTGGAAGTAACACAATAAAAAAAAAACAACTCTGTATTCTGAGACATTTCGATTTCCATTTTCTTGCAAAGTAATAGCTTGTCCCAACACCCAAAGCTATGGGAACGCTGCTACATGGGTACACAATCTGCTACTCACCAAGAAGAAATCAAGGGAGGTTAGGATGAGGTTGTATTTAACCTGGTGAGACCACACTTAAAAAAAAAAGCTCAGTTTTAATTACCATACTACAAAAAGACACTGCAGCTTTAGAGAGAGTCAAAAATAGTCTAATCCCAGAGCTCAGTGAGTTTTGAGGATAGGTTGATGAAATTGAACTACAAAAATGGAAGGGTTAGGAGAGACTTGATCTATTTAATCCAGGACCAGAGGATACATTTAGAAGATTCAGAACAGGGCCACTTTTCACACAGTGATGGATGTATGCTGCTCATTCATTGGGATCCTTCAAAAGCTGTTTGGATCTGGTCCTTGAATATTTTAGATATTAGTAACTGGACAATCACGGATGTGCCAAATGACCACCTCTCGTTCATAACTTTTCTTATGTTCTTTCATTGCCAATGTACCATATGACCTAATGACCAACAAAACTCAATACATTTGCCCTGGCTTAAAAATTAAAAAATTAAAAAAAAAACTTTACACCTTCTAATTAATCCATTTGTTACATAACACATATTCTATTACTATAACGCATCTATTTATCTTATATCATGACCGAAATGACTTACGTTGCTCTATAAAACCATACCTAGAAGCATTCAACAGATCTTAAGTACACATTTCATGAGTTTCTTTAAAAAGCTGTCAGCCTACACAAAGACAAAAACAAACTGGAGATAATATTTGGAACAGATGGTCTTTTTTCTTATGAAATTATCTATAATTGTCTCTTTCCTTTTTAAAATTATTTAGATTTTGCATCTCACAAGATATACATCTGTGTGGTAAAAACAGGTGTTCAGTAAAAAGAGAGAGCAAACAGATATAATAGTCAGGACTTGGATCCTAGCCTGCACCAAGTGATGATGGATGATTTAGCAACAAAGATCTACCGAGCTTCTAAGTACTTTAGGAGGAGATTATGCCTTTTTCAAATAGCAAAGAAAATATGGTTCAATTACTTATTGTCTAGGCATGTGGATCTGATGAAAGTTGTTTCTAACATCAATAAAGCAAACTAATGTCCCTGAGAGAGAGAGAGAGAGAGAGAGAGAGAGAGAGAGAGAGAGAGAGAGAGAGAAGCCCATGTGCACTTACAGAAGTAGCAATTTCCTCAAACACAAAATAAGACATTCAAAATGATATAAAACCAGTGTGAATAGGAAATCATATTGCATTTTATTATCTGTTCACACGTCTGTTAATTAAACAAATGACTACATTATATTATTTTACATGCAGCAGCAATTATATAAAACTATACTGTAAATCCCCTTATTCTGTAATGACCATTTATTTTCTAATTTAAACTGCTGCTAATTGTGCCTTGTAATCTTCCTATGCATACGTAGGTAAGTGCAAAAAATATATTCATGTAAAATATGGTGTTCTACATCTATATATATATCTGTACAGCCACATAATGCTGTATTGAGTCAACAGGACAAAGTAAAAGTCAAATTTAAACGCATATGAAAAATGTAAATAAATAAATAAATAAATAAATAAACCATTTTTTAAATTAAAATGTATTTGATAGTAGCTCTAAAAGTGCCTGCAGCAGTCAACAAAACTTAAGAAATGCGACAGGTTATGGTCTAATATCTGCAAACATAGGGCATAAAAAGCTTAGGTGTGTGGGTATTGGACCATATTTGAACACCATAGAGTGTGTTATTGCGCTTATAAAATGGCACCCCCATCCTATCCCACCCCTATCAAATTGAATTAGTTGTGAAGTGAATCAGGCAGAGTAGTTCTAAAAGTTCCATGGCGTGCTACACAAGTTGTAACACTTGTTAGTCAATGTGATTCCTCTATTTTTACTTGCCATTATATAATTACAAATATTTTTTTTTTCTCCTGTGCATCAAGTTTTCTAAATTATAAAGAAATTAGATGGGATTACCCAAAGGGTTAAATAATAAATACAAACATGTATGCCCAGTAAAAAGCCTGAGTTATTCTCACTTGTGCTAAAACTAAAACATTTAATTAGCTGACATCGTAGTAAAACATATGCTAAACACACCACATGTGAAATAATGTGATGGTTTTAGACCAGTTTGGAAGTTCCAAACTCTTTAGGGTGCAAATCAATCACAAATTTTATCTACAATTTTTATAACAGTTCCTATTTTTATCCTTGAGTGGCTCACCTCGTAAAAGCAGGGCCTGGCAGAGTGAGTCACACAGTCAAAAGAACGCAGGTTTGTGTCCTGGTTGTGCGAAGTCGCCGGTCTTCGCTGGGGATTCTGAAGGAAGCGTTGCATTGGCTCTGGCGCTCCTGTGATTGGAATTGTTTCTCTTTATCGTGCTACAGAGGACCCTATCGACCAGGCACCCGGTGAGCTCAGAAGCACACCTGGAGGGCTGGCCTTTGTCCTCCAGAGGCCGTTTGCTCACTGACATCCGCTTTCGAAGTTCCTGGGTGTAAAGTAGGCCTACGCAGGATATCAGAACTAATCGTTTGGCTATATTAGTATGGGATACCTCAAGTCTGGGATTTAATAGACGACCTACCATTCATTAACTATGAAAAACTCGAGAATCGAAGCTTTGTGAACCATAATGAGAGCAGTGTGGTGTTGTCAGAATTATGTGAACAATACGGATCCATATAGAATTTAAACTACTTAAATTGACTGTTACATTTATTAACAAACTGGACACACAGCCCCACATAGAACACAATTAATTACCAAAATATATACTGGCAACTGTAATACCATCACTGCTTTCAAATTATTTGTTTTGTACATAAATGCTTTAGTGATCTCATTATTATTCATAACCCCTGTCTTAGCATTGCAGGTTACACTAACAATCTGCACTTGCAGATTAAGGTAAGTAACCTTTCATTATCAAGCTATGCTGGAGTTGCATAATTTGGATGCGATTCAGACTGTGGTTGCGTAGAACAGATTTTGCTTCAGCCAAGACACGATAGAGGAAGACTATTAAAGACTAACCATGTGAACACTACCCTTTCACTGGCAGCCCATTGTTCAAAGCAACGTAAGTGGAAAACCTTTAGACTATAATCACTGCTGCGCATGGGATATATTGATTTGAAAAAGAAAGAAAAAAATTGAGAAAATGTTAGTTACAGAGACTGCTTTTTCAGCATGTTACACCAAGAATACACAGAAGCAAGCGCGCTACTTATCCTTCAAAACAGAATTAGAAAGCCTATGAAGCAAACCATGTAACCCTATTCAGGCTTGTGGATGCATGCAAGCAACTACAGCATATCCTCTCTATTGTCAGAAGAGGCCAACGGTCTGTTGGTAGTCATTGAAACCCTATAGGTAAAAAAATAAAGGAAAATATAAACAAACCTCAAAGACTATACATGTGAAATCTGCTCTGCTATCAACTATTGTGATTAGGTACAGGACCAAATGGCGCTCAGCAAACATTAATTAATCTTACAAAATGAGCATGCACAATAGCAATCAGTTTTAGTATTAAGTTATGCGTGTCTAAGAAACAACCTTGTGTGTTTCAGGCAAAAGAAGTTATCCATTTAAAACTAATAGGTACATATACACAGACTTTGTTAATCCATTGTGTATCTCCACTGGCAATGAACAGTGCTGCTTATCCAATGGTAAATGACCCATTTAATGATTCCATGTGGTAGGAGATCATTATTATGCTATAAAATTAACTTGGTATTTAAGAAGTCATTGGCTTGTAATTTATCTGTATTTATAATGGTCAGACAAAGCACAGTTCAACAAACAGCTGGTACATTGAAGGCACTGTTTTGGCAGGGTTGCATTTGCTACATTTTAACTGAAAGTATAAAAGTACAGTTATTATTTATGGAAATAAAATGTACATTTCCCCAAAGAGTATATATATATATATATATATATATATATATATATATATATATATATATATATATATATATATATATATATATATATATATATATATATATATATCATATATTTATAACATTAAACTGGTGTTTAAACTAACAAGAAAAGCATATGGTTTGGTATTGTTTAGAAGAAAAAAAAACAGCAACAACAACAAAAAAAAGCATTTTGTCTCTTAGTATTCTTCGGTATTGTGGGCCTTACATAAAAAGAACACGAGATAATGAGGAAATCCTGTAAAAATTACAAAGACAAAAATACAAAAGTGTAAAAAATGTCTTCAAAAAACTAAAGCACATGTCTTGTACTATGTGTATATTTGTAAGCACATGAAACGTACAGTACCAAACCACTTGTAAATGCTGGGGAAAACCATTCTTTAGGTCTGCATACCTCTTGCACTGTATATCATTCATCTATCTTTAACTAAATAGCACACTATAACAGATACTGCACACCTTTCATATAACATGCCGCTTGTATAGAGCACATTTCTGGAAATGAGTATATGTTATATTTTAACAATTACAGTACTACCTGCATACAATATAAATATAAATATATTTCAATTATTCTACATGTTTTCAGTAGACATAGTCATGCTCTGGAATTAGGTGAGATTTATTGTACAATTACACACACGAAAATACAATGAACTGAAAGCAGTCCAGCAAAACCAAAGGTAAGTGACTACAGCAGATCGCTGGGCTAATTTTACTGGTGGATCTTCGAACAGATAACGGGTCATTTTCAATCAAAAGCGAAAGCAAATTGTCCGAGAAGAATAAAACAAATCAAAAAGGTATAAAGTGAAAAAGATACTGCTTTTAGTTTCAGTTCTTGCACTGCAGTTTCTTGCTTATATGGGTAAATAATATTGCACTGCTCACTGAAAATGTGTCTTTGCACTTGCTTTAAGGCAAAACACAAGTTATTAGCCTTAAAGGGTTAGCCTCTTTTATTTACAGAAAGCATTGCATTTTAATCTTGAAGGGTTTTCATCTTGAGCACGAGAGGCATCATGAAAAGCAAATGAGGCAGTATCAGCTTCAAAGGTTTTTTATGGTGCCATGTATAGTACATGGGTAACAGAAATCTCCCCAGAAGATAGATGAAAAATATATGAGGATAACATCCCTAAGGTCACCTGATAAAAATAAATAAAAGATTATTTAGAACCCAAACCAACCAAATGCCTTTCTTAGCTCTCTCACCTGGCTTTAATTGAAAATGTGTAAAGGGGAAATTGAGAAAGAAAATGAATGAGCACTAATGCCACAGAGCTGAAAGATGAAACAGCTAATTATGCAAAGGCTGAAATAACAGGTCTGCTAGATTTATTTCAATTTCTAGGTCAAGCAAAAAAAAAAAAAAAAAGTGGGTACCTTGCCTAATACTGAGGGAAATGAAATTTTGGAAAAACAATGTGCTAATGGAGAGCTACAACGATAACCGCACAGTGCTGTGCAAACATTGACTTTGTATGTTTCCGGCCATTTAGTCTATGCAGGCATATGCTGTCAAAAAGGCTGTTTTATTGTTTTTGTTTGATCTGAAATATACGTGAATGCAAAAAATACAAAAACATAACATTTAAAGATGAAAACATATATTTGTAAAATTATAATAAAATATAATTTAAAAAAAAATGATTTTGTTCTTCCTGAAAGAGATGTGTTTATGTGTATTTTAAAAAGGAAATTGTTTTATGGTGTTTCATGGCTGATATAATTACTGGTAATCCTTTAGAGGCATTCGGGTGGAAATGAATGAAGTGAAAGTGAGGGCAGATTAGCATATCCTAAATCCATTTACAAGCAGGCTATGTTTTTTTTTTCATTAAAAGGTTATAATACAAATTTGAAACATATTGCATATTATTAACATTGTCATTATAAGAAAGCTGAGGCAATGATTTGTTACACGATTAATATATATATATAATGTGGCAAAATTGAAAAGAAGACAGAAACACAGTCACAGCACCTATACATTGTGGAACTCGCACGCATCCATGAGTGGTTACAATAAAATTCAAACAGTAGAAGCTTAAAAGAAGGATACTTATTTAGCGCAGCCCTTATGTGATTTTGCAGTCAAAGTAATCAGCTGTATCCCCAGACTGCTCTTTTTCTGAGGCCAGCAGCCAGTGAAAACATATTTCCATTTTAACGCCTTTAGATGATCAAAGCATCAGCTTAATATAATCAGCTCAAACCCATTTACCAGTGAAACTACCGCTGTGCCTGGGGACTGTTTCCCTTCCCAGCCCTATCTATTCTGAAACAGGTGTTATCATAGTAAATTAATTAGTCTGAGAAGATGCACCTTGTTCTCCAGCTCCGCAAGCCCCTTGTGGGTCACAGCCTTCAGGAAAATGCCATCTGGGCTGAGTTTTCCCCAGAGAAACAATAAAATAAAAAAAACAGTAGCAGACTCCAGTCTACAGTGGAGGTTTCACATGACAATTAACCCTATTAGCCTATGTTTTTGGAGAAGTTATAGCACCTCAACACGCTGCCCCAGCAAATATTTATAGGTCATGCAATAAATTAAGATGCTGCACAGAGCCGTGGCAGGGCACAGATTTATACGGTATAGCTTACAGCTGTCTTGTCACCACCAGTCATTCATTCAGTCATTCCTGACAAGCTGCGATGCAGTACTAAATTCTGTACATGGAGTCACTCACGCTGAGGTAGAAGGTAATCTCCCGTGAATTTACTTTGTCTTTGAGTATGAATTTAAGAGCTGTAGCAGGGAGTCAAATCAGATTCAGGGTATAGAAACGGGAGTCATTTCAGTGTAGTTCTGGTGTTTTTGAGAACTGCAAAACGAATAGTATGAAGCAGTGGTAAAGGTGAGGCAGAATTTAACTTCAAACCTTGAAATCTTAAGAGTCAGTTCAGTAGAAAAGCACAATTTTGCCACAAAAAGGGGGAGAAAATGGAAACCCTGGGTTAATGAGTTAAAAACTTTCCTTAAAATGTACGCTTAATGGATTGTTGGCTCACTTTTTGTATAATTACAGACGTGCTGAGGGAATCCGACAAAGGAAACTGACAGCAATATGAAACTGGGAGATTGTGGAAATTAAAAAAAGAAAATTACTAATAGTCTATAAAGATGCGTGATTAGCATGCATTATTTGGCCTAACATTTAAAATGCACTAAACTGATTAGCTATGCATTTCCTACCTATCCATATTATTTTGTGCCACACAGACTTAGTGATTAATCAAAGTGGTGTAGACTGTAAACCGTACAGCGCTGATACCAGGCTGCCTCAGAGTCTAAAACCTCCTTGCTGAACCTCTTGGGCCTGGAGATCAGCCTTCCACAAATATTGTGATTTGACAGAGTCAAAACTAAGCTCTGAGCAGATGGTTAAGAATGTTCTGTTAACACTGCAATTGATTACTTGAAACAGAGACTCTTGTTACGTTGACAGCTCCACTGGGACCACTCTGAAAGGCTTTCTAACCTCTCGTGAGAAATACACACAGGATATGACGAATAAAAACCTGCAATCAACCTACGACCTTTCAAAATCTTAACAGTTTAGAGAAAGGTCATTACGTTTTCGACAAACATTTCTGAATAAATAATTATGCAGTCTCTAAAGCCAAACAGTAACACAAAACTAACCAAACGACACCTCTTTTATTTATTTAGAATTACGCATCTGTTGATAAAGGATTGTTGCTTTTTGTAATTCATTAATCACAATTCACAGCATTAAAAAGACAGGACAAGACATATAACTCATTGTCAGAAGTTTTACATTTAGGGTAAACCAATAACAAAAATATCATCCTACATTTTTAAACTACAAAGGAAAGTATTTATTTTAGAACTACAAAAAAGGGGGCTCCCGAGTGGCCTGGACATCGCAGGTTAGAATCCAGGCTATGTCACAGCCGACCGTGACCGGGGTTCCTAGGGGCAGCGAAATGGAGCCGAGCGCCGCCCGGTAGGGAGGGCTTAGGTCAGCAGGGGAATCCACGGTTCACTGCGCATCAGCGACCCGTGTGGCTGATAGGGCACCTGTGGTTCTGCAGTGGAGCCACCAGATCTGTGTTGTCCTCTGGCACTATAGATCTGGTGGCCTCGCTGTGGCTATGCAGTGCACTTTTATAACACTGATGAAGGCATCTGTCTAACTTGTTTTTATGATGAGTTTTTTAAGTTATGGATGGGTTCTAAAATATAATATGCATCTTATGTTCGAAACATTTGGAGATTAAAGCATGATGACAGAATAAACCCATGCTTCCTGCATCTTAATATTTACAAAAGTACATGTTCATACAGGGCGAATATACTTTTTCAAAAGAATATGGAAGCCAAGCTTTATTTCTTTCAACATTCTTTTTTTTCAACATTATTTTAACATATGTTTGCATTGATAATTTGGTCCCTTAGCAAGATTGAGTTTTTATAGGAAGCCTGCCATCTCCACTGTCTCACCACCTACAGTAGAGCAGTTCATTCTCCAGTCTCCATGTATATTGAGCCAGGGTACAACAAAGACTGCTAATTGTACTGATCAGTCTGGAGTTTTGGGGCTTTGAAGAAGAGTTGCTTGGTCTGGGGCTTTAGAGAAAATGTACACTTAAAATGAATATAACAGATTCAGACTCAAAAACATTTACATGCACACCCCATGGTTTCAAATATTGTTTAATAACTTATCTTTCAATAAAAATACTCTGAGTGTACAGTATATTTATTAAAATACACTGCATTTACTACAGCTTTTAGATGATGTGTAGTAAAAAAAAAAGATCTTTTCCTGTCTCTCTTTTAATTCCCAGCATGCATCTTTCCATACTCCATTGAGTCGTTTGTAATTTCTGAGTCATTTTAGCATTGACGATCCAGGTTTCACATCCATAAGTTAGCACTGTTAGCGCGCATTGGTCGAAGACTTTCCTCTTGAGGCATAAGGATAGTTTTCCTTTCAGAACCATGCTTAATCTTCCAAAGGCACTCCAGCCCATTTTTGCTCTTATTATTATTAATTTGTTTATTTAGCAGACGCCTTTATCCAAGTGAACAATGCATCAGCTGCAGAGTCACTTACAACTACATCTCACCCAAAAGACGGAGCACAAGGAGGTTAAGTGACTTGCTCAGGGTCACACTATGAGCCAGTGGCTGAGGCGGGATTTGAACCAGGGATCTCCTGGTTACAAGCCCTTTTCTTTAACCACGTTCTTACCTTTGTATAAGTTAGTGATCAGCAGATGTGTCAGCCATACAAAGAGTACAGCCTGTGGTTTTCACACTTAAGTGTGCAGCATGCATATATATTATATGCATATACAGTATACAGTACAGTAGTAAAATCAAATGAATACCTTGCACACTTTTTTCGTACTTAGCCTACTGGTAACAGAAATAAATCATGCTGCTGCATTGTACACATTGGTATTAAAAATAATAAAAATATTATTTTAAATTGAAAATAAATGATTTTAGGGTTTTTTTTATTTCATTTTAATTATTATTATTTTTAACTTGGTCTACTTAGTAGCCTAGACAATTAACACACAATAGATCATGGTCCTATACAGATGCTCAGAATAAGCTGGAGGGGTTAGTGGCACATGTGTGCAGTCTATTGCTCCCAACACGCTGGAAAAACCAGAAATGTCATAGTAATTTGTTTTGAAGGCTTGTAAGTACACTCTGACTTTAGTGAAAATTAGGTACTTGTGTGTTCGTCGCAAAAATACATTGAGCACAACTGGCAACTCACGAGAAAAAGCGGACTGGGAAATGCTTTCAAAAGTTCTTAACAAATTGATGCAATTGTGTTGCAATTGCCCGCAGCTTTAGTACGTCTCATTACAATATTTTTGATCCCTCATTTGCACTCTCATCTCCACCCTGTTTTTGTGAAATTCTGCAGGAACGCCCAGAATTACATATTCATTTAAGGCTAAAGCGCAAATAAGATCTGCGGCTGCAAAGCATTCATTAAAATAATGCTAACAGCGTTGCGTTTGTTTAGTACATTTCACGCTACACTTCCGACTGGTTTGCATGTGGTTTGCAACGATTGCGACAGACAAAAAAATTTAGTACATCTACCCCTAAATTGTGTCATTTCTCAACGTTTAAAAGGGCTAATTTCGTGAGCCCAGATTTGTCCATAATCAATTTTCTTCTTGGGAGCACAAATTAATTGCTTCAAATGATAGGCTTCCATCAATACATCCTTGAAATTAAAAAGCTTGATGCAGTTTCTTTTTTTCTTTCTTTCAGTCAACTCATCTCCACAATTGCCCTGCTTCAGTAAGATACTATATAAGGCCTTTGTATTTTAATATTAAAAATAAGATGTAGTACCAAATTCTAATGGAAGGACTAACATTTAAGAACCAGGCTGATGGCTTTCATTATGCTTAATACCGCCTGAAGATTACTGAGCAAACTTTGAGGTTTCAAAAGCAGAAATGAATCTGGTGCTTTTAAATCATGTGCAGCTCTGTTGTCTGCATCAGCACATTTCTGACTGAAGGTATACAGAAGCTATCTGCCACACAAGCTGTTTATTTTGAATATTTCGGTCAAAAATGAACCTCTCCAGCTTTTTATAATATTGTTTATTATTTTGAAAAGCAAGTATAACAATATGACAGACCTGTTGAAGATAATGTAATCAATATTCTACTACTGGCAATAATAATAATAATAATAATAATAATAATAATAATAATAATAATAATAATAATAATAATAATAATATGCTGGAGGGAATATATAGAATTTAAAAAAGCAACAGAGCCTATCAGTCTGTTTAACTCAAGGTGTATACCTATTTATCCAAAAGATATGTGCTGGCAGTAGTCAAATTAAAATTGAGCCCAATATCTACTAAGAAGAATACATATATGTGCCAAAAATCAAATAAGACTGCAAGTAGAAATTTGAAAATCTGGGTATGCTGCCTTATTAGTAACCTGGAGTAACATACTAAAAGGGCCAGTTAACACAGATAAGAGATGGAAATTGCCACTGGAGCAAATTAGAGTTATTCAGTGCCCTGATAAGCACATATTTGCTTTTCCCCATAATGCTCTCACACACTTTAAAAATTATCATTTAATGATGCTGTCAAATGAAGCTCAGGCAAGCACATCCTACATATGACGGAATCTGGGTTGCTTCTCATAAGAAACCATTTCCTTTGTTTTCAACTTACCGGTCAAGTAACCCCCTTATGTACCACAAATCAAATCAACAAAAAAAACTAAAAACAAGATAACAAAACCTCTAAATGCAGCATAACAATGAAACACCAAACACAGTTCTACAGTGCTAGTATTTATCTGATATATATATATACCAAATTCACAAACCCTTAACAATTTTTTTTTTTTTTAAATAATAAAATAATTTTTGTATCCATTACATTCTATAGAATTGCTAAGAAACTGATAGCAGTATCTATCTATCTCTCTCTCTCTCTCTCTCTATATATATATATATATATATATATATATATATATATATATATATATATATATATATAAAATGAAAATAGCCAACAAAGGAATCACTTTTAGTTTTTGTACGTCTGCTGGTTTTTTCTGTTACTTTAACATTTGGAAAGTAAACACTGTCTGATCAGAATCACAAGTATTTGATTCCAAAGAGCTGCTCAAGAACACTGGCCAGCAGACAGAGTTTTCATATCTTAGGCATTTTTTCCCAATGAAACACATAGGGAAGCAGACCAGTAAACTAGTAGCCTAATTTCATAGATGCTCAGTTTGAATATATACATTTAAATATTTTACATTCAATAAACTGCAAAACATTTTTTACCCCTAAATCATTTTAAAAAGCTCACTTTTAACTCAAAACAAGCGATTTGTATCTAAATTCACACCAAAATATTCGATCATAATTAATTAATTAGTCAGACTGTGTAAATACTGCAAATTAAATAAAGCAGAAATATGAAATACAGTAGTGATGCTGCTGTCCCCACAAAAATCTTCCTTTGCGGCATTTCATTTGCTAAGTAGAAACACTTTTTTACAGTAATTCCCAAACCATCTATTTTTTTATTTTACATCTTGATCTGATTAATCTTGCTCATCCCCTAACTTCAAATTCCATTATGGTGCATCACTTTTGCTCCAGTAGGTTAGGAAATAAAATATACACGCATAAAGTTGGTTTTGAAAGAGCCAATCTAACGACTGACCTGTCCTGAACAATAGGCTCTCTATAATGGAAAGGACCGGCAGGATTAGTGTGCATCGATGAGGTCATCATGCATTTTATGTGGCCAGTGTGCTCACATCCTGCTGACAGGGAGTCCAGCAGTCCATTTTGCTTCTAGGAAATGCACAAAGCCATATAATCATTCATTTAAACTATAAATATGCATACTTGATAACAACAGACTGATTTAAAACAATCATGCTTGCTTAACTTCTTGTTTAAAGTTCTGTTTGATCACATTGCCTGTTAACTTTTTGCATTTAGGATTACATTTTAATTATGTCGCTCTACCCTTTAGCAGCTTTTAAAACTACCATGTAACAAAACAAACAGCAAATTAATATTTTATGCATTTATGCAGTGATAGCATTATATGTATAGCAGAAAGTATTCATAGTTGTGCTATTTGGCACTTTTAATAGCTACTATAGGGATAGCAGTGATAGCATTCCTATGGTAAATACATTTTACAAATGCTGCTTGAAAATATGATGTATTATATACTGTATGTACTGTTATATATATATTTTTTTATAGAAGCAGTTTTCATTGATTACAGACAACCACAAAGGGCAGTATGGATTATTTTATTTTATTTTATTTTTTTTTAGCAGGGAGACCATTTTTAAAAAAAATATATACACAAAACAGTAAAATACCCATGTTAAAAAGTTTGTCTACTGTTCTCTTTCTTTGTTTTACTTCAGTGTAAGGGGTGACTAATATATTTGCAACTAAGTCAATGTTACACATAGTTATTGTGAGGGGACTATTGCACTGTCACAAGGGAAACATGAAGGAAATGTATGAGCCTGATCTCCACTGCGCTCAGCTAGAGTTTGCTGAGAGCTGATCAGTGTGCACTTTAGACCAGTGTTTTGATGCCATCTATTGGAGTAATTGCTCAGGTTATCCTGCAGAAATAGACTGACTGAATACAGAGTAACATGAATCATATTAAATCATCCTCTGAATTTAAACACTGTCTAATAAAGTAAATGGGAGGAACTACCTAATGTGATTTAAAATGTATACATTTTTATAAAAAAACAAAATAATTCTTACAATTTAAAAGCTGCCAAGACAATTGATTCTGTTATTATAATCTGCTAACTGTAGCATACAAAATAGACATACATTCAAAAAAAAAAAAAAAAAATTATGTCTTTAAGAAGAAGTGTTTTAATGACTTTCATGCCTGGTGCATCAGAGCATTAAATTATGCTTTGCGGCTTTAAACATTTGTAATTAAAAATGGTATTAAAATATGTTTTTTGACCCCCATGTGCTTATATATAATTATTATTATTATATAACACAAAAAAATACATGTAAATAATTCTACAAAAATAATAATTCTAGAAAGTAAATACATTATGAAAAAATGTGTAATAAAAAATATGAACAAGCATATCCGAGTCACAAAAGACACTAAGGAAATTTAAAAAAAAAACACAACTGAAAAAAAAGGTTAACGCTGCCTTCTCGCATCATGCAGTAGGGGGCGCTGCAAGCATATATAAACATGTGTTGAATGTCCAATACACTTATATTATGTTTCCTTTTTTTTTTTTGTAATTGTTGTCTTGCACAGAACACAAATTCAGTTGCTGTAATCTTTCATTATGTTTACAAGCCACTCTGAAAGCACTTGAGCTGAATTCCACATTTAAAAAACATTCATTTATCATCCCCAATAAAAATGTCCAATACACTTATATTATGTTTCCTTTTTTTTTTTTGTAATTGTTGTCTTGCACAGAACACAAATTCAGTTGCTGTAATCTTTCATTATGTTTACAAGCCACTCTGAAAGCACTTGAGCTGAATTCCACATTTAAAAAACATTCATTTATCATCCCCAATAAAAAAGATTGTCAAGTACTCAACAACACTTCAACATCATCATCAATTCCTTGCTGTGCAATGGTGCAATAGAGGAAGACAACGTAGGTCTTGTCTTGAAAAGACTTATTGCAGAAATACAGCACAATGTTCTATGAAAAGGCCAGTTGATAAGTGAATTGTGAAAAACTGTATTCTTCCTGCTTTTTTAATGAAATCAGTAGTCTTTGGGGCCTATTTTTAATAATATATACTGTAGGCAGTGATGGGTCTAGAATACCGCCAACCTATAACTAAATCCACTATAAGGAGGACTTTATTTTCATTGTATTTAGTGATGGTAGAAGTGGAGTTAATAAATCACCCAATTATGGGCAACTGTAGATCAGTCGCTGTTCATATCATTACAATAGACCTCTTTGTCCAGCCTGAGGCCAAATATAGATTCAATTAGGAAGACAACTGGTAAGCATCTGTTTGGTAATACTGTATATATTATTGTTTTCAATCAGTCAGTCAGTGAGTAGGTGTAGATATTGCGATCAGCCGTGGAGAATAAGGGACCATCTTAAATACAGCAAACTGAATGAACCGTGTACCTGGTCAGTAAATCAGAGATACCTCAGTCATATAAAGAAAGTTAAATAAAAACAAATAATAACAATAATCATGTGGGTTTTTTTATTTCATGTTTTTTTTTTATAATTATTAAATGTAGGCATGGTTCTAACAAGTTCCAAGCCACTCAAGGACCCTCCTTACTGATCTAGGGTTACTATATTTTTAATGTATGTTGTTATTGAGGGGGTCGGTAAATTTGCCCTGGAGGAAAACCGCAATTGAATTATAATAGTGTTAGAGGGGAGCGGTATTAAGATGCACCATTATTAGATCATTAAAATAGCCCCTTATGAATTGATGAACTGATGAATTAAGAAAATAAAAATAACAAATGCACCAGTGCTACAGTAAATCAAACATTTAAGAAAGCGCTTGATTAAACGGTTTGTTGCAATATAGATTTTTAAAGCTGCATTGAAATGCAATGAAAAAGCACTGTAATTCTTTGTTGTTCACTCAGACATGCTTGAGAGTAAACAGTAAATCAGATAAAGAAGGGACAGGCTATTCTCAGCCTTGATTCACTCATGACAGCTTTTAAAAGAGGTGGCAAAATCAATACAAAGTAATATTAACTTCACATTTAAGGCACCGATGTGAATGGCTCTCCAAAATATTGAGACACATCCAAGTACATTTCAGCAGAGCAGATATTTATCAGAAGTCATTTGCTCTCAAACAGATGGCTTCTTTCATTGTGCTCCTGTCACACATGACTTAAGATTTATGACAGACAATTACAGCATCTGCAGTTAGCAGCCTTATAATCAGCACTATTAAAGATTGGAGCAATAAACTGACCTGCTATTGTTTATCAGATATCAAACATTTTTGACAAATTTGCTTTCCTCTCACAGTATGGCACAACCAGTGCTTCTTAATGGATTGGCAGTGCTGCCTCTTTTAGCAAAAATAAATAAATAAATAAATAAATACTCTAAATGTTACAGGACAAGTGAAAGCACCCAATTATTGAGAGTGATGCCTTCCCATTTGGAGCTGTCTGTTGCATATACCTTCTCAATCCATTCTGGATTTCTCCAAATAATAGCTTTCAATGTTTTAGATAAGACGGTTTGTCAATCCCAGCATGCAAAGAAGATATTGACTACCCGCAATCATCCATGACCTTTTAACACCAGTTTGTATTTGAAATAAACTAAAAGGCTGCAGTGTTTTTTTCCCCTAAAATGTTTAAAAGCTTGCATTTAGAAATATGAAAAAAATGTGGGTTTTTTTTACGTAAAACAGCATATACAAAAAAAGGGATATTAAAAATGAGGATTTACAGTTTTATGGAGCTACAGAAGGTCTATTTGCATTTTAAAGATAGTGAAAATGTAGCTTTTTAATCCCCTTGGCTGTCCACTTCTACTGAACAGCTCTGCAGAATCAAAAGTAGAAACAGATTAAAACTTGGGATTTTAATTTCACTCAAGCAAGCTACTGTATAGTGCAGCACACATTTTTCACAATACAGTTTAGAGGTACTGAAACGCAATATGTTTTTTTTTTCATAAATTGTAAAATGAAGTAACAATGAAGTAGTGCACTGAAGTAAACATTCTATTAAATCTCCTTTGAATTCGATCTGTTTATGATTACATGATATAACTTATTAATCATCATGTACTCATGGATATTTGGCATATGTAACAAGCCTATTTTACCTGTGGTGCAGTCTCTATGATGAGGCCAGTACACATATGACCACTAGGCATTTGCAATTGAAATCTGTTTCAGCAGTAGAAAGTGCTCCCCCAGTGGTCATTTTTAGATTGGCCTCATTACGGAAATTCATACCCGAGCAGAGACTGCACTAAAGGTAATAAATGATGATTAAGAACACACATGATGGGATAATATATAAATACAAATTCATACTATATATGACATCATAAAGAGCCAAATATACGTATGACAGAAATAAAGGCATCTCTGTTTCTCATGCAGAGGAGCTGGATGAAAGACTCTTCTCACAGAAGTAAAAATTAGGTTTTCGGTAACACAAATGCTGCACTAATCACAATTCTTTTTGTTTTTGGGGCTGGAAAATACTGTATCCTCAAAGAAGTTCTCGCTGATACATCTTCATCGAACACTTGAGGTCTTTCACAGATGGTTTGTGGAGCCATTTGAAACAATGGTCAACCAAAGCTTCTTATCTATAAAGCCCCTATCGCACAATTCACAACACAGTGCCATTTGTTAGCCAACCAGCAGTTCCAACACTACTCTGTTCATGGATGATGATGCTCCAGCACACAAGTCAATTCCCCGACACATGTGGTACTTGAGATACATGAACCACTACAGGCAGTCTCCCCTGGTAATGTTGAGACTGAAGTCATTGAGCAATGGAGCAACATCTCTCTAGAACACAGACCATAAGCTGCTGTTGTCTGTATAAAAGATGCTGTAGGCTATTGTGACAGTCTGGCTTGCAGTGGTGACGTCACGGACCAGGAAGTAACTGAGTCAAACAATGGATGGGCGGGTGAAACTGAGTGCAACGGCACTCAGCTGGATTTATTAATAATTAAACAAAACAAAATATTTAAACAAAACAACAAAACACAAACCAAAGGGCACGAGGGCCAAACGAATAAACAGACAAACAAGTAAGTGGCGTGCTGGCTAAACCAGCACGTTTTAGCAATTGTTTTGCTCGCTCTCCCGTGTTCTCCCGTACTTTCCTCTCTGTACACCCAACCAACGCAGAACGGACTGCTGCAGGTTCTTATACTCTGGCCGAGGGGTTAACTAGCTGTTAATTATCTTATTACCCCTCGGCCACAGTCTGCAGCGTTTGGTAAGGATGCATGACTGTCAGCTAGTTAAATAATCAGTAGCTGATCAGTCATGCATCCTCACGGGTTTTAAAATATAAAAGACGCGGCGCTGTTATCCGCGCCGCAAACAATAATACAAATAATAATAATAGGGCGGGACACTCCGCCACACATGCCCCATGCGCAGCACACATGGCCTTTCGGCCACCTCCCCCTTATTCCCTAAAGTCCCGGCTAGCAGTCCGGCGCAGGAACAGGGGCAGCAGCGGGCCAAAGGTGGCGGCCACGGTGGGATGTCCTCCTCCCACCCAAACAGCCGTAGCGTTCCAATGGCCAGCGCACAGGCGGCTCCTCTGGCCAAAAATTTTTGGGGTGGTCTCCAAACCTGCCCCCCTTCTTCATGGCCGGCAGCTCCCCTCCGTGGGGCTCCGGCCATCCTCTCTCCTGCAGCGAAATTGCTGCGGGGGAGCTGGTCTCCTGACCTCCCCCTTCTTCATGGCTGGCAGCTGCCCTTCATGGGGCTCCAGCCACAGTATTTCCTGCAGCGAAAGTGCGGCTGGGGAGCTGGTCTTCTGACCTCCTCCCCTTCTTCGTGGCCGGCAGCTGCCCTTCATGGGGCTCCAGCCACAATATTTCCTGCCGCGAAAGTGCGGCTGGGGAGCTGGTCTCCTGACCTCCCCCTTTTCCGTGGCCGGCAGCTCCCCTTCATGGGGCTCCAGCCACAGTATTTCCTGCCGCGAAAGTGCGGCTGGGGAGCTGGTCTCCTGACCTCCCCCTTTTCCGTGGCCGGCAGCTCCCGTTCATGGGGCTCCAGCCACAGTATTTCCTGCCGTATGGCAGGACTGGTAGCGACCCCAAGCAAAACAGGACCCTCGGGAGGCGATGGCAGCAGCAGCGGACCCTCGGGAGGCGGCGGCAGCAGCAGCGGACCCCGGGAGCGGCGGCAGCAGCAGCAGTAGCGGACCCTCGGAGGCGAACTTCGGGAGGAGCCCCTGGCCATGGAGGCGGCAGCGGGAGCTCCACTTCTCCCTCGTACCCTATAACTGGTGGCTCTCCAGGCGTCGCGGAGCAACAGGCAGCCCAGGCGTGCGGGGCAACAGGCAGCCCCAGGCGATGCGGAGCAACAGGCAGCCCAGGCGATGCGGAGCAACAGGCAGCCCCAGGCGTCGCGGAGCAACAGGCAGCCCCAGGCGATCGCGAGACAGGCCTTCTTGGGCGGCGAGGCAGGCATCCTTGGGCGAAGTGAGGCAGGCATCCTTGGGCGAGCGAGGCAGGCATCCTTGGGCGAAGTGAGGCAGGCATCCTTGGGCGAAGTGAGGCAGGCATCCTTGGTAGGTGCGAAGCAACAGGCATCCTTGGGCGGTGCGAGGCAGGGCAGGAGCAGTTCTTCCCATGATGGTGGATGTGGAACCAGCAGGTATTCACCCTCTGCTGGTGGAGGTGGAGATGGAACCAGCAGGTATTCACCCTCTGCTGGTGGAGGTGGGAGGGGCAAGCAGTCCTCCCACGGGGGTTGGCGGAACCAGCAGGTATTCACCCTCTGCTGGTGGAGCTGGGAGCGGCAAGCAGTCCTCCCACGGCGGTTGAGGCGGAACCAGCAGGCATTCACCCTCTGCTGGTGGAGCTGGGAGCGGCAAGCTGTTCTCCCACGGCGGTTGGGCGGAACCAGCAGGTATTCACCCTCTGCTGGTGGAGGTGGGAGGGTCAAGCAATCCTCCCACAGCGGTTGAGGCGGAACCAGCAGGAATTCACCCTCTGCTGGTGGAGCTGGGAGGCGGTAAGCAGTCCTCCCACGGCTTGAGGCGGAACCAGCAGGCATTCACCCTCTGCTGGTGGAGGTGGGAGGGCAAGCAGTCCTCCCACGGCGGTTGAGGCAGAACCAGCAGGCATTCACCCTCTGCTGGTGGAGGTGGCGGAGACAGAGGCAGCTCTTGCTGCTCTGCACCTGGCGGTGGTGGAGACAGAAGCAGCTCCTGCTGCTCTGCTCCTGGCGGTGGTGGAGACAGAGGCAGCTCCTGCTGCTCTGCTCCTGGTGGTGGTGGAGACAGAGGCAGCTCCTGCTGCTCTGCTCCTGGTGGTGGTGGAGACAGAGGCAGCTCCTGCTGCTCTGCTCCTGGTGGTGGTGGAGACAGAGGCAGCTCCTGCTGCTCTGCTCCTGGTGGTGGTGGAGACAGAGGCAGCTCCTGCTGCTCTGCTCCTAGTGCTGGAGACAGTGGCGAGGGCTCCTCACCCTCTAGCGCTGGAGGCGGCAGCAGCGGCTCCTCTCCCTCTGGCGTTGGAGGCGGCAGCAGCGGCTCCTCTCCCTCTGGCGCTGGAGGCGGCAGCAATGACTCCTCTCCCTCTGGAGAAGGCAGCGATGACTCCTCTCCCTCTGGCGCTGGAGACAACAGCAATGGCTCCTCTCCCTCTGGCGCTGGAGATGACAGCAATGGCTCCTCTCCCTCGGGCGTTGGAGGCGACAGCAATGGCTCCTCTCCCTCGGGCGTTGGAGGCGGCAGCAATGGCTCCTCTCCCTCTGGCGCTGGAGATGGCAGCGGCTGGGCTTTTCCCGATGGAGCTGGAGATAGCGGTAGCCCTGCCATATCTGCAGCCAGGTAGCGGATTACCATGTCCGCAACCTCCGCGAGGACACTGGGCAGTGTTGCTTTTCCCAGGCTTCCCATCGCTCTCCATCTCTGGCCCACAGGAGGTTGATCACATCGGGGAGGGCCTCTTCAGCATTCCTCCCAGGCTCCACCAGCCAGCCCCAGATTCCCTCAGAGGAGAGTGAACTCGTCTTAGCCAGCGGGCCCTCTCCCCTGGCGCCGGACGCTCAGGCTCCTCCATCTTCTGCCATGCGTGGCTCTGGCTGAGTGGAAGATACCTTACCTCGCCACACAGGAAGCACCACCCTTCCTCATCCAGACAGGCAAGGCAAACATCCGGCGTAGTAGAGGCGGCGGGACCTGTGACCGGGCCGCGCTGCTCTTGATCGCCACCTGCTGCTGTTGCTGCTTTCTTCTGCCGCTTCTTCCCATTTTTTTTTTCTTTTTTTTTTTTTTTTCAAACACAAAAAACACTTTTCGAAAAAATAAAAACGCCCTTTGTATTCCTGGTCCGGCTCCTGGAGGCGTTTGTCCCACGCAGGACACCATATGTGACAGTCTGGCTTGCAGTGGTGACGTCACGGACCAGGAAGTAACTGAGTCAAACAATGGATGGGCGGGTGAAACTGAGTGCAACGGCACTCAGCTGGATTTATTAATAATTAAACAAAACAAAATATTTAAACAAAACAACAAAACACAAACCAAAGGGCACGAGGGCCAAACGAATAAACAGACAAACAAGTAAGTGGCGTGCTGGCTAAACCAGCACGTTTTAGCAATTGTTTTGCTCGCTCTCCCGTGTTCTCCCGTACTTTCCTCTCTGTACACCCAACCAACGCAGAACGGACTGCTGCAGGTTCTTATACTCTGGCTGAGGGGTTAACTAGCTGTTAATTATCTTATTACCCCTCGGCCACAGTCTGCACGCGTTTGGTAAGGATGCATGACTGTCAGCTAGTTAAATAATCAGTAGCTGATCAGTCATGCATCCTCACGGGGTTTTTAAAATATAAAAGACGCGGCGCTGTTATCCGCGCCGCAAACAATAATACAAATAATAATAATAGGGGCGGGACACTCCGCCACAGCTATGTTTAAAAAAAAAAATTAAAATTGAAATTAGATCAATACCCATTTATGTTTACAGCCATAACAAAACATATAAGAAAACAATGCAATTGTTACCTGTTTTAAAACACAAACTATTGGGTGATAGTGACTGTGGTCACCCACATTAAAAGCATGAAGAACAGAGACGTTTTTCACTTTTAAATGTATACACTTTATACTATTTAAACAGTAGGGGATGCAACAGCAATAACAGGCAACACCAGTGCTGGTAAAACCACTGCTTTAATTTATACTGAAAAGATGCAATTTGGCAGGGATTTAGAGAAAAAAGGCACATCAAAATATTCAACCCCCCTGCGCTCTTTTTAAAATACAGCCCAAAGTGTTTTAAAATAAGGTGTATAATTTACCCAGCAATGACCTGCATGCTGAGAGCATCATGCAATTCAAGATACAAGTAGATGTAAACGCACTTTCCTTGTAATAAGCACTTCTTCAACTTATTGGCTACACAATTATTTACACAGAATTACAACCAGCTGCTTCCTGTTTGGTTTTTGACAAGGAGCTTCAATTAATAATCATCAAGCCAATTTGAAATAATCTATATCTTAAAAAAAAAAAAAACACATTTATCCTGCAGCCAATTTCACCAAGGACCTGTTCAATTAGCGTTTGATGTGTTCATGCATTCAGCATAATGAATGGTCGTTGCATTAGGATGCTGCACATAGTAAAGGGTAAAGACCTTTTCGCAGTTGCCCATTATGCTCTGTGTGGCAGGGCTCTGGTACAAAGTTGCCAGTCTCCCTGTTTTGCTGTCTGAGGTGAAAACTAAGTGAACTACTGAGGGAGAGACAAGTGTGTGGTTCGCCGGTTGAAACCTTAACAAAATCTACCTAATTTACGGCATAACTATTTTCTGAGCGTCTGACTTCCCTAGTTTGTTTTTTCAGAGCAACAGCTTTAGATGAACTATTTTTCTCAACTCATATAACCAGTCCCATTCCTTTTTATCACTGAAGCTTTCTTGTTGTCATGACCATTTCTTACACTGGACCTCTGTATCATTTCAAAAGCCCCTATTTTTAAGTTTGATGCTGTATAGAGTCACAGTAGTTTTTATTCTTTTATTTTTGTTCTGAAAATAACAACAATATAACGTACTGTTTATTTGATGAACAACGACACCTGTGCCTTCTGTCAGTTCTGTTGTCAGTTCAATGCTTGCCTTCTTTCTATTCCTTAAGGATTGCTCATCCTTGTTAGACAGCTTTTATGGGTCTTCCAGCCCTGGATTTGTCAATTACAGATGATGTTTCTCTGTACTTGTTGATTATGCTTCGGTCACCACACCTTGAAAATTGAGTGATGCGAGCTATTTTACTCAATGTTGTTCCCTCTTTATGCAAGTCAAGGTTGTTATAATAGTAGAAAACACTAGTGGAGGCTTTGAGTAAATTGTTGATTCTCATAATGCATCAGAGTAGAAAAATGCAACATGTCTAAAACTTTTGCACAGTAGTGTATGTATGTATGTATGTATGTATGTATGTATGTATGTATGTATGTATATATATACTGTATATATAATTTATTATTTATTATTATGTCTCAATCCTAAAACTCTAGGTGATGCAAAACTTTTGGGCACAGCTGTAGGTACATGAACTTATATGATTTTTACTTTATCATTGGGCTTTGAAATCCTAAGCACGTCAAAATGCCCTGAAAAGATACTACATGCCAGTTACTATTTTCTGCATCTTTGATCAAGCACAAATCGATGACTCTTCCCTAGAGCTCAGAAAGCTGAAATATGATTACAATTGCGGTCACAGAGTCCTAAGTAGAAGACACAGTGAAAGTCAACTGCAAGAAGACTGAGGTCTTAATTTGGAAGGATCTGATTCAGGATTCTGCAATATCTCTTAAAGACGTTTAATTTGCATTTTAAGATTCGGATGGGCCTGACTCTGCAGGGTGCATTAATGGCAGCTTTACAGGTGGAAAGTGGTTTGCTGACTATAGCATGTTGGGTGAGGTCTGCTTTGCTGGGGCTTTCTGTAAATCATTTTAATTTGATGTATCAAGGCAAGTAGAGTCAAGCCAAGCTTTTAAGAAGACCAAGTAGCATTAGATTAGGCCAACATGTGCTTTCTTTTTACATTAGGGCATAGAACAAGTTCCAACCCACACAATACAGATAGCTACTTGTAACAAGAATGAACTCGTGCCCAGGTCATTATTTTGGATTTTGAATTGCAGAGGAATGTCCCTAAAACCACCACCAAAACACACACACGCAACTGCAGGTATTCAACGATCCTTCATGTGACTGATATTTAATGTTATGTTGTGTTTTTGATCATTTTAAACTCTGTTCATGCCACCATAATAAACAAGACATCCCAATGGGTTATCCATGGTTACACGCAGTGCTGGTCCTATAAATAACCATGCTTTACTAAACTTGAAGAAGCCGATGTGAGCTATTGCAGTACAAATGAATTAATGGAACTTCTCAACCCATGCAGACAGGGAGGTTTCTTAAATCTTCTGGGGAAATCACATTTAGGGTTCATAAAGCTGATTTTCAATGAAAATTAAAAACTCTTTATTAATTTAACACTTCATTCTTTAGTAACTTGGCAAAAGACAACCATACTATACCTAACTAAATAGTTTCAGTGTCTTAACAGAAAAAAAAAAAACTTGTACAAAATCTATACCAGTCGGGGAACACCCCAGACCAGGACTGGTTAACTGGTCTACTGTGTTAAACGTTATTTTTTCTCAGACTGCATTCACACACAGATTTTTGGAGTTACAAAATAGGCTTTAACATGGTGTGGAAGCCAAGTGTATTACCGCTAAATGCATACCCAATTCACTACCATTCTTTGAAAGGCAGATCGTGCAGTAGATATTACACAATTTATTTGTAACATTAAATACATTTAAGTTCACATTTTAATTCAAATGGATATAAAACATACTTAAAACATTCAATGGTTTGTTTCTGGGTTTATTTGTAGTGCCTCTAGTTGTCAAGGCTCAGAACCTAACCATACACTTAAAGAAATAAGCTATTAATCACTGCATCAGAGAGCATCCAAGTGGAAGACAGTATGACCACAGGCTGACAAACCACAGTTCAATAGGTACTAATTGTTGGTCACCCTTTCCCTGTAGCATCTTGTTCTACCTCCACCCCCACTTTAACAGTCAATTTGATAATATAGATCAAATGCCAGTAACAGATGTTTCAGTAAATTCTGTTTAAAAGATGCCTTCTCCCATTTTCTTTTTTCCCTTTTGAAATCTACACCAAGTCCAGTATACAACATTAAGGACAACTACAGTATGCTGATGCTGATGCTTACAAATCCATGTAAGAGAATGATTAACTAGACAGCTACTACTTTTCTCAGTTTGGTAGAGAGATATAGTGTACAATATTTACTGCAGTACGCAATGGTGAAAGCATGGCAATGTACTGTAAAGCAAAGCATCAGGAATGTGGTACTACATGGTATTACAGGCTGTAACAAAGCTGCAGTTAACCTTCTAACTAATTTAGTATGCCGTTAATCTCAATTGATACCAGTGAAATAAGGAATAGGTGTAAGGGTACCTTTAATACAGGGCCTCTGATTCAGCAGCACAATGGGCAATGACAATAATTTATTTGTCTTTGTTGCCTAGATCTTTCTATTCCGCCTTTACTGGTCATTATTACTCAGTCCTGTAATTAAAGCACAATGGTACCTGCCACAGTGCTGAGTAAATCATGGAGGGGAACAAGACAGAGATACATTCCTACCCACAGCAAACAGTGAAAAAGCCTTGGAAACTGCCAGACAGCGCTGGAGTCTGCCAGGAATACAATAAAAATGAAGCCGTACAAAAATAGAAGGAAGCTAGTGTTCTGCTACCTCTGCACACTTTTAACTCTTCCAGGAAAGTTCTAGATTAGAGTAGTTCTATTGTGCTATTTTATATTTTAAGTTATTTTGTGCGGTAATGCATTCAATACAGAGAGGTGTATCTATATTTCATGAATACCTTAAAAAAAATCAGAACAAATAATAACCTTAATCACACTTATGTTTGCAAATGAAGATGCAACATAAGCTATAAGTAACTATGTGCATAGCTAGTAAATAAAACCTGAATGAACAATTTGAGTATCATCCCAGTCAATCATTTAGTCAATATATGTTTGCTGAATTTCGAACAAAAAGGTATGTTTTAATTGATTCATAATGGTTGACATTTAAAGTAGTATACTATAGTACAACTTGCCTTTTGATCTTAATGTTTAAAAGGCTAGTTCCATATTAATCTATTATTGTTGTACATGTGAATACTTTGATTCTTCAAGGTCTACATCAGTTCAACTAATCCCTCTTCACAAATAGACTGCATTTTAAAATGTCTCCCCTGTAGATAGACATTCTAGTTCTCTGCAGTCCTATTCTTGACAGAGGTAAAGGTATCTTCGAAAATGTTTAATTGTGTTCCTTAAGTATTACCATTGTTTCCCTAGTCTGCCCATATTAATACCACACAAGTAACTATGTACAAAAGCTTCAATGGATTTATGGCCTTCATATGTTACACTTGACATTCTTGTTTATTCATGTTATAGCTATCCATACCCAATCTGAATTAATTATTATTATTATTATTATTTGTTTATTTAGCAGACGCCTTTATCCAAGGCGACTTACAGAGACTAGGGTGTGTGAACTATGTATCAGCTGCAGAGTCACTTACAATTACGTCTAACCCGAAAGACAGAGCACAAGGAGGTTAAGTGACTTGCTCAGGGTCACACAATGAGTCAGTGGCTGAGGTGGGATTTGAACCGGGGACCTGCTGGTTACAGGCTCTTTTCTTTAACCACTGGACCACGCAGCCTCCAAATTAAAATGCTTCCCACTCAATATCTTTTCAATTTATCTGCTTTCTCCAATAACATTTAAGTCGCTGAATTGTATTGACCTAATAAATGGATTCACATTATGAGCATCCTGTATACTCCCTGGCTGGATTAGAAGAAAGATAAGACTTAACTACGAGAAAAACACAAAACTGAGCCAATTCAGCAGGTCACTAGAAACTATAAAGTGTGTACTGCTGCAGTTGCATTATTTTCTAAATTAAACTAATTGCATTAAATTACATGAATAACAAATTGAAAACCTTTAAGATTATCTGTACAACTGCAACCTCACTTAACAGTCAAGTGGATCCCTTTAAATCTCATTAGTAAAGCATCACAATGGGCAACTCTGCCGTGAAGTCAGTTCTCTCATGTGACAAGAAAAGAGGCAATAATCACAAACTTCATTAGAAATTCCATCTTAGCTCTTTATATTAACATACCAGCAACTTTATTCTCCAGTCTCCTACAATGAAGTTAGAAGATGTACAAAGCAGATGAACACATGATTCAAAGTTTAATGTTTTTTGTTTTTTTCTTCTTCTTTCTGGTAAATGTCTTATATGCTCTGTATCACCTGCCAGATGCAATCAAATAAATAAATAAAACTACTCACTGAAAACTCACTTTTGGATGGAGATTCCACTTCCAGTCCATTACCAAGTGTGAAGGAACCTCATTCTGGGTCAAAAACTGCTTGGATCACACATCGTTCTCGTTTTCTCAGACTGCATCTTCTGAAACTGGAGATCAAGAAAGGGTTCCACAAGGCTGGGACTGATTCATGTGTGATTGATTCCTTAGAGTGACAACATTCAAAGCCCACACAACTGAAATGAAGCATGTTAACACATGTGATAGGCTCCTGGTGAACAAGAGCCTCTATTAGAACTGCTTCTGCCTTGAACATTTTTCTTTCCAAATTCAGATGGATCTTAGCTCTCACTAAACAAACACACAGGTTTTGTCAACGCTGTAACCCCCGAGTCAGGCTTGTCTTTTATGCTTTCCACCCCTCGACACAGGCTGCTTTCATTATCTTCAACACCCCAGCAAGGCCCAACTTTAAAAGCTGTTGATTTCTTTTTTTCCTTTAGCCTCTCTCACAAAGGAAGGGCATTTTGTAAATTACTTGCTCGTTTCAGATCAACAAAAGGTACTTTCACAGAAAACCCAGTTTGATTTTGCGCAAATTTGATTACAAGGATTGAAAAGAAAAGAAAAAAAAGAAAAAGAAATTTAAAAAAAAAGATGGCGTTTTCATTCAACTAAGTGAATGAGCTTTATCTGTGCTTTTGTAAATTGTAGCAGTACAGAAGCATTTCAGTTGGCTATAAAACAAAAACAAATTATTGGTTTGCCAGTTCTCATATAACTGCCTCTGCAAATAAAAGGCACATTTTCAAGGAATCGCCTGCCTGGATCAAAATAATGGAGATTAGGTGTTGCATTATAAACTACTGTGGGGATATAGAGTAGGCTGTCATATTAATAGCAACCTGCCCATGGCCTTCAATCCTAGCTATTCATCTAAACAATAGACCGGGGGTATTTATTGAACTTGTGCTTCAGGCTTAATCAATTTTCTATCATCAAGGCAAGAGAAGAGTAACAAAGACATTTACACATGACTGACCTCTTAAACCTCCTGTAAATCAAATGAGCTAAACACATATTCTGAGATACAAAAAAAACAAAAATCACCGATTTTATCTGGAAGGAGGGAAACCGAAAGAGACAACGGCTATAATTTTGTTTCTACGGCCCAATGGGCATTTTAGCTACTTGTTTTCAGCTGTGGATAATTACAGTGTTGTTCTAGACAAAAAAAAAAGGCTTTGAAAACCTGAACAATGCCTGGTCCTTCTGTTCCTAACCACACTATCAGAGTGCCACTGAATTTTAAGCATGGAAATACACCAACTGTATTTTAACCCTTCAGGCGCAGAGCATAGGACACAAATAAAATGCTGTGTAGATATGAATTCTATTGAAAACATCCTTTGCACAAGTATACTTTAAACAGCTCTTTACTGCAGTTGACTTGGTGACATCATTCCACTTTAAACAAATGGGTCATTTTCTAGCACAGCATAATAGCTGGTGACAGCAGATTCAGGAATCCTGCCTGGAAAACAGCTATCTGTAACTACATTAGTAAACTTAATGACTGTCTTCAGGACTCACAGCAGGAGTCTATATACACATAACAATTTAACTACAGATATTAAATACACACGCACAGTGAACCCAGAAACCGAACCACATCAGCTGACAATTATAAAGCTACAAAGTTACAGCTAAAATGGTAGAGCAGAGTTAGAAACCAAATGTGACCAGTCTACATTTTGTATACAATTGCAGCTACAATGTACATACTATATAATGCAAAGCATATTTGTTAAACAAACAAAACAACAATCTAACATTTGCTTTATTTTTTTGAGCACTCTTTTGGAGGACTTTATTATAAGGTTGATAATTAATTTCTGTTGAATGCAGTGATTATTAATAGATTTGGCCATATGTGCTATTCGTATTTGATACTAATGTCCTGATAGACAAGCAACCAATTCAGGATGAACCCTTATTGGGTTAAAATTCTTTAATTGGAGGTATGCAGTTGTAAATGCATAGCATAGTTTAATAAAGAATGGTAAAGTCATACAGGTGTGGTACAACTAAGGTTAGCTTTGGTAAAGCCAGGGAAATACTTAGCATATGCACAGGGAAATCACGTATTGTAAACTTACATAAGGCTGCTTACTTTATGTGTCAATGTATCAGATCCCTCAAAGCAGTACTTATGGTACCAAGGTTTGATCTGACCTACTGATACTCTGCCAGAATACACCACATCTTGATTTTTTCAGAGAATTAATAGCACCAGGGAAATCGCCTTGGATTGTATCAACCACCTATAAATTGTTATCCTGGGATTATCCCTTAAAATATTGATGAAATTCAGATGGATTCCCTGGTGCTGTAAAATGCTCTAAAATGCACCTAGTTGTGGCTTATCCAGACGGGATATAGGCTGACCAAATTTTTATTGTATCAAATGATATAAAATTCTGCATCCAACAAACTACAGTATTAAATATGTGCACCATTATAAAAACCTACAGTAATATGCAACTGGACTAAAATATACCAATAATGCTGTTTGCATTCAAGGTATACCTTAGAATATTTTCCACAAGCCTTAATCAACCAGACCTCTGTGCCACAAACCAGCTGTAATTATTCAGTCCTTGAGATAAAAAAAAACTAAGCTATTTCAAAATAAACCAGTGATAGAATGGCCTTGAAACTACTCTTCGCTCTGGCTACATATGGACCACTTATTCTGGGCATTTGATAAAGGGATTACTGAATTACATTATGCAGCACCAGTCAAATCTGGATGTGGAAGTACCAATTTGATTAAATAATTCTTGTTTCCCTTTTGCACACCTTGCAGTCTTTGTGAAAACTCAAATTCAGCATAATGCTAGGTTTATGCAAGTTTAGAGAATTGATGGGTTATTATAACTTCCACATTCCATGGAACATTGCAGAAGTTTTGGAGGCATTGCATGATTTAAAATAAATAAATAAATACATTGAGAACAATAATATCTGTACATACATTCACAATTTGCATGCATTTACCCCATTGAGAAGTTTGCAGACTGACAGGTCTGTTACTAAAGTTTCCCACAGTAAAAGCGTAGCAAAGTACAGTAATAAAGTAAAATAATACCATGGTATATGGTATATGTAAGCACTGTATAGCCCAGAGAGTGCAAAGCATAGCATATGAACATGGCAAACCATGGTAAACTGTGTATAATCCCTGGATAAACATTACAAAACTGCAAAATTACTGTGCAAATTTAGTGTGGTAAACATTTATATTTGGATACATAAGAATGCTGTTGTTTTGTTTTTCCCTTGTCCATATGAATGTTCATTTTAAAACTTTGACACCACCCATCTAAATAAATAAAAAGGTCAGTCACAATTTTCACTGAATTAACTAATACAATAAGAATAATATTGTAGCCTGTGATGTTATTCTGTTGTTTTGTGTCTTGCTACTCTATGTAGCCACGTGATTCTTTGAATGGCAGGAGCCCTACAGCATGACGATCCCTGCTGTGTGACACCAAGTCATGCTAGTGTCTGAAGTAAGGCCCCCACAGATTGCTACAACACTACCTGCCACAAAACAGGATCTCCAACAATAGTACTTCAGTTTCCAAAGGCTGCCAGTGATCACTCCAGACAGCAAGACAGCCACACATCTTTAAAAGGATCAAATAAACAGATTGTTTCAGACACTTCATCCAGTATTACGCAACAAGCTGCATATACAGTAGTGTTGTCCAGCATCACTGCATGTCAACAATAGCCTGTGGAAGCTGGTGTCATACCAGTTAGACTGGAGTTACATAGAACTTAATTAAGCCACAGGGTCAGAAACTGGTTTGACGACAAGACTGGGGGATTCAGCCCAATTGTTGATTCCCAAGCAAGCTGAGGCCCTGTGGAATAAACGTATGAAATTCTGTACCTTCGTCTAGCAAGGTGACCCCACAACTCAGCACACTCCTTCCACGAAAATGTAACGTTTGTTTCATTGGCATCACTGTCAGGTTGAAGACTTTTTAATGCTCAAACTTCCCATCACTGCATTACATCTTGGGCTTCCATTAGTCCTGTGACTAAGGTTTATTTTATAGTAATTTCATAACAAACTGGTTATTTCATTTGACATATTTTGTAATTGGCATACAGTATCATCCGATTATTTCTTTCCCAAATTATTTAAGTCATGGTAACTTTTTATTTACAATTATACTTCTATATAAAATATTGAATTGGAAAAATATGAATGATGTTATTTATTTATCTTTGAAGGGGAAGATAAGCTTTTAGTCATGTGATACCCTCCAGACTTCTCATTTACAATTAACTCCTTATGCCCTTTATTACCTCTTGCCTGCATGATGTAGTAAAATAAATCTTTATTAAATCTTCTTCATTAATTCAAATAAGAAAATGTTATTTCACTTTTATTTATCTGCTAAGTGACAGCTGGTGCATTAAACAGGTTGGTTATGCACTTACAAATACTTAAAGCTGTTGCAATAATGATGATCTGCAAGTATTTCAAAATGCACTCATTATGACATGACTTACCAAGTTCACTGTTTCAAAATCACAGCTACCTATTGTCACCTGTAAATGGATTATTATTGGGTTCAAAATGTAGTCAAATATGCTTTATGTAAATGATTTTCATTATGCATATATAATGCATATTGACAGTCATAACTATTGAAAAGATAAAAAGTATGCATGTATAAATGTTTTGTGTAAATATAACACTCGATTTTAAAAACACAGTAAAATGGGCTTAAGTTGTAATGGTGTACTTAAATGTATTTTGAAGTTATATATAAATACATTTGAAACAATATATTTTGTACATAGTGGTATTAAATCTATTTTAAGCTTGATATCTGAGCAAAATTGTTCCACTTTATTTAATATAAAGAAACACAACAGATGGTGGTAAGACCATTCAATAATAAAAGTGCAAAGTGCAAATTAATACCATTGCAGGTTCATATGAATTAATTAAGCACTATTCAATACAAAAAAGTTTTCAAGACAATTGCATTGAAAGAAATAAAGCCATATAAATAAGTAATATCAGTCAAAAGTATAAAAAATTGGAATATGATAATATCCCAATAAATCATTAAAACAAATCTTATTGTCCTCAGTTAGGATAATAAATAAGTTCTAAACTTTTACTGTGTTATTGCAGAATGCATCTCCCTGTAGATATCACCTTTCACATTGTAAAAACAAATAATTACCAAAACAAAAATTCTGAAATACCTTGAGATGCCCAAAGGAAGCCCGTGGACACACAGATGATGTGATCTATTTCTTCCTTACATTTGTAGGCAGCTTCCTCTCTCTGCGGCTGAAAGCAAATGCTTTGAGACTCAGTGGCATATTTAATTAGAAGCAAGCTGCTTGTACTATCACTGTGTGAATCTACCTCTCCAATCTCTCGTGAGTCAATCTTCCCCATCTCTGATTTTCTTTTATATTTATGCTGGAATATTTAATTGTAGACAAAAGGTTACTCTGGCTGTATTCAATGCACATAGGCAGAATAATCTGCTTTAAAAGGCTTGACATTTCAGGCTTTTCAAAAAGGCTGAAAAAATTATATCCCTGCTTTTGTTAATCAATGAAGTAGAACTCTCCTGAACAAAAGAATTAAATTGCTTGGTTGGTTTAATAAAACCAACAGAAATAGCTGCTTCCTCTGGGCTTTTTTTGTGTAGGCATGGCACATGTATCCAGCACTGTAATTCCATATGATTCAGGGGGCAACACTCTCATTTCTGCACACAGTTGGTTTTTGAAATCCTATTGAAACACCAGCCAGCCTTGCTCTCTAAGGACAGATTTATCATTAATCTTGACTTTTACTGACTGAAGTGAGTCCACTGCAATTTACAATTTGCATACTATCCTTGCACACTATAAAACATTATAATTATGCAAATGCATTAGCCAGTTATTACGACCTTTTAAGCATTTTATTGTGTAAGCAATTGTGAGTGTTGTCTTTCAGGAAGAAAAGCACTATACTGGTACAGTCTGTTTTTAACGAAGGTTTTACTTTATAAGCTACATTTCTTTATCGACAAACCATGCCATAAATGTTTTGCTCTATATTGAAATAAATATTTAACCTTGTCAAACAAAAGTGATGTATGTCAGCTGCTATCCCATCAATTCTAACGTTGTACTTGTTTGTTAAACTTGCTTTAGCTCTCAGAAGAATGCACAAGTGCATACTTAGGTTTAAGGTTGGTTATTTGAATATATTAATGGTGTCAAACATTAATATCCAGTATGTACAATTTGGGTTAGCAGAACTGCCTGCAAATGTCTGCAGTGACTTAACAGGTAAACATATTGATGAAGCATTTACTTGTAGGAGGCAGTGTGGTCCAGTGGTTAAAGTCCAGGGCTTGTAACCAGAAAGTCACCGGTTCAAATCACACTTCTGCCACTGACTGACTCACTGTGTGTGACCCTGAGCAAGTCACTTAACCTCCTTGTGCTTCAACCTGCGGCAGAGATGTTAAATAAATGTCCTATTGTAAGTGACTCTGCATAAAATGCACAGTTGACAGCCTACCTCTGTAAAGCGCTTTGTGCTGGTGGTCCACTATGAAAGGCGCTATATAAAAATAAATATATTATTATTATTATTTATTTCTTAGCAGACGCCCTTATCCAGGGCGACTTACAATCGTAAGCAAATACATTTCAAGTATCACAGTACAAGTAATAATACAATTAAGAGCAAGATAAATACAATGACTTTGGTTCAAGCAAGTACAAGTGTGACAAAATACAATATTATAACTCTAGACTACTTTTATTTTGGATAGAAAATGAACTTTTCCCCCTAAAAAACATATGCTACATCAAACTGCATTATAGTACTCTATTCGGGAACCTATTCTTCCTTCCAGTTCTTATACATTATGCATTGTTTACAGCTAATTCTGCCTAAACTGGTCCGACAATTCATAGTTATGATAGGATATTTCAGTTCAACAACCATGCAAGTCTGCTACTGTACCTGCCGTTTGTGATATTTTAATACAGACTCTGCAGTCTGAACTGAAACTCAGGTGTGTTTACAGATTCGTGCATTTACACATGCGTGCCTGTATGCATCTTCAATCTTGCATAATATGTTATTTGTGCTTCTCCCGTACAGGGATCTAGCGTTTCAGGTTGTGATGAGTTTGATAATACAGTAATACGCCAGAAACATGCAGTATTCCTGTGAGTTCAATACAATGCACTATATTTGGATCAAAGCATCTGTGACTACTTGGTTCCGCTTCCAATCATCTCATAGTTTTGTATTAAACACTTGATCTGTTTTTTGCATGCCTCTCGTCTTATACAACAGTCTTTCATACCTAATAAAATCTAGTATAGCACTCACAGTAAAGCGTGAAGACCTATCTATCGTTGTGTTTAAATAATGCTTGCTGAATAGTAAAAAACGAGCTGCACTTTTCTGTAATAATTAGATAGTTACAAACCACAACTTATTGCAGTACTTAGTTTAGTTAATTCGGGTTAGCACGCCTGTCCCGATTCACGAACAAGCCGTGCATTTTTGTTGTTAGCCAACTGTAGGTTTTGTAAAGTGATAGCATAGCAGACCTATCGTGAACTACTGGAGTGGCAGCCTGTACGGGGCTAACACAAAAGTTGCGTCATAAGCGCACATTTTTACTTACGACAAATCAACTCACTTTCTGGCAGTGTGCAAAAGTGACTTTACACACATCCAGTTGTTTTGTTGCTAGACCATTACGATTTAATTACAGTAATGCGAACATTAGAGAGGTAAAGGAAAACATAGTCAAAACATGGTAAGTTGAACAACTGGCACTATTTGATCATCTTACGCGGTTATAGCAGCTCTAGTACTAGTCGGAGACCAGTAATGATTATTGAGTACAACGTTATATACAATTCAAACGAAATGGAATATGTAATTTTTGTATTTGTTTCATTTGAAAACGTAGTCTTTAGTGTGTGAGACATACAAAAAAACGAATCTTTAGTCTACATAACGATGCAGTGTCTGGATGTGTGACCTGCTGTGTACTATTACTAATGCTATTAGTACTACGACTACTATGTTCATCATCAAAAGCTGTTTCTAATCTTTATATAATGTATGGACAAAATATGTCAATGTTTTAAGATAACAGTACACGCTTTTTCTGGTGTCTTGACTGAGTGATACATGTAAATAAGTTGAGGCCCACAACAGAGCATGATACACAGTAGGAACATACTTTTAATCATTATTTGTTTATTTAGCAGACGCCTTTATCCAAGGCGACTTACAGAGACTCGGGTGTGTGAACTATGCATCAGCTGCAGAGTCACTTACAATGACGTCTCACCCGAAAGTCGGAGCACAAGGAGGTTAAGTGACTTGCTCAGGGTCACACAATGAGTCAGTGGCTGAGGTGGGATTTGAACCGGGGCCTCCTGGTTACAAGCCCTTTTCTTTAACCACTGGACCGACCACACAGCCTCCATCATGCAAATTACTTTGAAGATGATTAAATATCATTAATGTCTGCTGAGTTTTTTTTTTTCAAAATGTAAAGCTCTTTTTAATACAGGTGATTAGACTGTGTGTGTTGGATTTGTAATATCACCCTTGTCTCACCTCCACCTGTTTTTCTTAACCAGTTGTATAGTTTTGTGCCCTAGTATCGGAACAAGCACTTTGTGTTTTATTATTGAAAGAACAACACTGTATAGTATATTACTATTATTCCCAGTTGTAGGTTAATGGTTTGGAAGTGTGATGTTGGCTTTCATTTCTAGAGCACATGCATTAATTTATGGCACACTATACTGTACATTTAAGTTGTTAAGGTGCTCTACATTGTTCAGTGCAGTATGCATGGCATGTCAGAAAGCAGCTAGCTTGCCAGTTTGTTTACATTCCCTAAGGTACCTGTGGTGCCTCTACATTAGCTTCCTCTCCTCCTTTCTGGACACTGTGAACTTTACTGCAGGGGGTATGAATGACACGTGTACTCGTGTACTGTAAGCCTCTGTTTTAATTTATGGGAGTATATATATATATATATATATATATATAGGCTTAATTTAAAACATTTGAATCAGATAAGATTTACTGCAGGGGGTATGAATGACACGTGTACTGTAAGCCTCTGTTTTAATTTATGGGAGTAAATTTTATATATATATATACAGTACTGTGCAAAAGTTTTAGGCAGGTGTGAAAAAATGCTGTAAAGTAAGAATGCTTTCAAAAATAGACATGTTAATAGTTTATATTTATCAATTAACAAAATGCAAAGTGAGTGAACAGAAGAAAAATCTACATCAAATCAATATTTGGTGTGACCACCCTTTGCCTTCAAAACAGCATCAATTCTTCTAGGTACACTTGCACACAGTTTTTGAAGGAACTCGGCAGGTAGGTTGGCCCAAACATCTTGGAGAACTAACCACAGTTCTTCTGTGGATTTAGGCAGCCTCAGTTGCTTCTCTCTCTTCATGTAATCCCAGACAGACTCGATGATGTTGAGATCAGGGCTCTGTGGGGGCCATACCATCACTTCCAGGACTCCTTGTTCTTCTTTACGCTGAAGATAGTTCTTAATGACTTTCGCTGTATGTTTGGGGTCGTTGTCATGCTGCAGAATAAATTTGGGGCCAATCAGATGCCTCCCTGATGGTATTGCATGATGGATAAGTATCTGCCTGTACTTCTCAGCATTGAGGATACCATAAATTCTGACCAAATCCCCAACTCCATTTGCAGAAATGCAGCCCCAAACTTGCAAGGAACCTCCACCATGCTTCACTGTTGCCTGCAGACACTCATTCGTGTACCGCTCTCCAGCTCTTCAGCGAACAAACTGCCTTCTGCTACAGCCAAATATTTCAAATTTTGACTCATCAGTCCAGAGCACAGTTCCTGTGTTTTCGTGCATAGTTGAGTTGCTTGGCCTTGTTTCCACGTCGGAGGTATGGCGTTTTGGCCGCAAGTCTTCCATGAAGGCCACTTCTGACCAGACTTCTCAGGACAGTAGATGGGTGTACCAGGGTCCCACTGTTTTCTGCCAGTTCTGAGCTGATGGCACTGCTGGACATCTTCCGATTGCAAAGGGAAGTAAGCATGATGTGTCTTTCATCTGCTGCAGTAAGTTGCCTTGGCTGACCACTGCGCTTCACGGTCCTCAACGCTGCCCGTTTCTTTGTGCTTCTTCAAAAGAGCTTGGACAGCACATCTGGAAACCCCTGTCTGCCTTGAAATTTCTGCATGGGAGAGACCTTGCTGATGCAGTATAACTACCTTGTGTCTTGTTGCTGTGCTCAGTCTTGCCATGGTGTATGACTTTGACAGTAAACTGTCTTCAGCAACCTCACCTTGTTAGCTGAGTTTGGCTGTTCCTCACCCAGTTTTATTCCTCCCACACAGCTGTTTCTGTTTCAGTTAATGATTGTGTTTCAACCTACATATTGAATTGATGATCATTAGCACCTGTTTGGTATAATTGTTTAATCATACACCTGACTATATGCCTACAAAATCCCTGACTTTGTGCAAGTGTACCTAGAAGAATTGATGCTGTTTTGAAGGCAAAGAGTTGTCACACCAAATATGGATTTGATTTAGATTTTTCTTCTGTTCACTCACTTTGCATTTAGTTAATTGATAAATATAATCTATTAACATGTCTATTTTTGAAAGCATTCTTACTTTACAGCATTTTTTCACACCTGCCTAAAACTTTTGCACAGTACTGTATATTTAAAACATTTGAATCAGATAAGATTCTGTTCATAACAGTTTTTCACCCACCCACACACCCTAAAAGAGCAATGCGTCTCAGTGGAATGCAACTAAATGTGAAGCTTTGTAAATAATTATAAACTCCAGCATGCAATTTAGCAGTGATGATGTACCGTACGAGTGATTATTGTTGCTGAAAATCTACATCGTTACAAGTTTTTCCCGAAGAAACTGTAATTATTTTTTTCATCTATCCATTAAAGCTACTGTGTAATCAAGGATTATTGTCTCTTGTTTTTATTTGTAGGCCAGTACTATGATAGCGGTTGGCCTGACAATAGCAGCGGCAGGATTTGCAGGTTTGTAATTTTCAAGAGAAAATGAAGTTGGATCTATAAATCGCTAAACCTGTAATTTAAAAACAAAACAAAAGTTTTCTTAAATTGTACAAAGCTTATATAGTTGATACAGTTACAAGTTACAAAGGAACAGACATTCTCGTAGTGATCCTTAGTACTGATGAGTTTCCATAACTGCTCTGTTGTCAAATTACGTGATAGTTGCAGTTACTGAGATATAGCTTTCACACTCCAAAAATACTGTTTACTGTGTTTGTGAAGAGAATGCAGATTACATCTGCATTCCTGTACAAAGTAAATGCTGGCATGACATAACAACCTAAAAATAAGACCAATACAAGGGCTCAAGCCTCTTCATTCAGGGATATTATAAATTAATTAATTAATTCCCAATTCAGCATGACGTAGCAAGTAATATGAATGTACAACTTGTTGGATACAGTACAGGTAAGTTGGGAAGTCACGTTCTCAGGATGGTGTAAAAGAAGCATTAGTGGATTTTGAACAATTAGTGCCTGCCTAACCACTCACTCTACCTTTTGTTTTAATAAAAATGTAGGGCGGTATGCTGTTCAGGCAATGAAACACATGGAGCCTCAGGTGAAACAAGCACTGGAGAGTCTGCCAAAATCTGTAAGCTTATTCTTTCATTCTGTCTTGCTAATTAGTTGCCTACCTTTGTCAGTAGACTGTTGGATTTCGTAGTCTTGCAGTGCCTTTCTGTCTAAGTGCTGACTCACTTTAATACAGTTAATTTTTATGTACTGCACAACACTAATTAATATGACTCTACAGCGACAGTGCAGAAAAAGGTTTACACATGCAGTTACACCATTAACCCACATTATATGTGAATGACAGAGTTGTCCAGTGTAGGCAACTTACCAAATCCAGCTATTGCAGTATTTCAGCAATATCAGCTAAATGGAAGTGAAATGCTTGTGGTACCCTTTCTATGGCCTGTACTTTTCACCACTCTACTTTGGATTTAACTTAGAAGTGAACCATGCAGTCAATGATTATGTTCTCACCACGATAGAATACTGGAATGACTTTTTCCCCACTACCTGCATTCACTTTAAAGTTCCAGATAGGACTGTTTTAAATTAGTTCTCATATACAGTATCTGTGTATATTGTAGGCAAAAAGTGTTGCATAATATTTGTCTATTTTTATATGTTCATTATTTGATATGTATCTAAAACTGTAGGCCTTTAGTCGATACTACAGAGGTGGATTTGAACCGAAAATGTCCAAGAGAGAGGCGAGTCTAATTTTGGGAGTAAGGTACATCCCATTATTTTCCTGTTTTCTGTGTGTGTAAACTGATTATTTGGGTTTATTTTTTTATTTATTTATTTTCTTAAAAAATTTAGTCGTCGCCAATTTTTTACCCCAGTTTTCTCCCCAATTTATTATGCCCAATTATTATCTGTATCCTCGGCTCACCGCTCGCAACCCCCCCGCCGACTCGGGAAACGGTGGCTGGAACACGCGTCCTCTGAAACGTGCTCCTGCCAAGCCGTCATTTTTCGCACTGCAGATCCACAGCAATGCCACCAGACCTATAGTGCCGGAGAACAACACAGATCTGGCGGCTCCACTGCAGAACCACAGGCGCCCTATCGGCCACAGGGGTCGCTGATGCGTGGTGAGCCGTGGATTCCCCTTCCGACCTAAGCCCTCCCGACCGGGCAGCGCCAGCCAATTGTGCCGCCCCTAGGAACTCCCGGTCGGCTGTGACATATCCTGGATTCGAACCTGCGATCTCCAGGCCATAGGGCACATCCTGCACTCCGCGCGGGGCAAGCGTTTACTGGATGTGCCACTCGGGAGCCCCCCCCGTTTATTTGGGTTTAAATATATTGAATGTAATCTTTGTATTATAAGTTCTAAAAAGAAAAAAAAAGAAAGCTTGTATGTGCGCCATATTGATTTTATATAAGCTACACCTTGTATTTATCTGTAGTTTTACTTTAAATACTGTTTTCTATATTAATGTATAACCGTTTACTTTGATTGCTTTTTAGTCCCACTGCTAATAAAAGTAAGATCAGAGATGCTCATAGAAAGATAATGGTGCTCAACCACCCAGACAGAGGTACAGTATGTCCACTTTATTTCAACCTTTATGTCAGCTGGCTCTTCCTTAGCAAATGTAAAGTGTTACTGAACTGGCTGTGGGGTTTAAAACACAATGCATTACTTTTCCAAGTTTCCAACTTTGATGTATATATTCTTGCAACATCTTTTTCAACATAATTGTGATTGTTTCGATATTTTTACTAACGAATCCCTGGTCATAAATCAGTTTTGACTAATTATTTCACATTGGTTATGCATCGGGTCTTCCTGTCAAAATACCTTTTGAATTTGATACCAGCTGCTAATATCCAACCTGTTCAATCAGAAACGTTCAATAATGAAAACCTTTTACCTACAGTTAAACATGGAGGTGGTTCGTTTGATATGGGGGTGTTTTAGCAGTTCAGGGACTAGAGACATTGCTGTGATTTGAAGGTTGAATGAATCCAGTCATATCAAAACATTCTACAAAGTACAACGATACCATCTGTTTGTAGTCTAATTGGCAGAAAGTTTATTTTCCAACAACTCAATGACCCAAAGCATACGGCTAAGTCAACTCTGAAATCAAAGACATAAGTTCTGGAATGGCCTTCGCAATCACTGGATAGAAATGCTTTGGACTGATCTGAAAAAAAAAAAGATGTGTCCATTCAAGAAAATATACAAGACAGAATGGCTTCTTATCCACATTTGTTAATTTCTCTTTGGCACAAGCCAGTTGCAGCATGTTAACAGTACAAAACATTTAAATACAATGTTTGTTTGTTTTTTGACATTGCCTGTGTTTTTGTTCAGTATTTAAAGCAGTTTTCTTGTGTAACTTTTATTGTATAGGTATGATAGTTAGGTCTTGTACACACCTTTCCATCTAATCTAGCTCCTTCAATTTTTCTTTTGTAGGTGGATCCCCTTATCTTGCAGCCAAAATTAATGAAGCTAAAGATTTACTTGACAATCAAGCCAAGAAGTAGAAAAGCGTAACTGAATTTGATATTGTACATAGAATGGCAGGGATGAATTATTCAATTGATTATTCAATTTTAGTAAAAATTTATACAGGTTGCCTTTTTTATTACATTTGAGATAAATCCATGTCATTTCTAGACACTGCATTAAAGGTATACTTGAATGGTGTGTTTTCCTATTTTGTTTGGGTACACCTATTGATGGTCAATGTACTTCTCTGCCCAATACACTTAAGTCCTAGTCTTTCTAATGAAGACAAAAAAGGAATATGAATGCAACTCAATTTTGTGGTAGAAAAGTAACAGGCAAATACTGTTCAAATCAAAAGACGGAAGATCAAAGTTTATTTCAGAACTACCTGCATACAAAACATATTGCACATCAAAATAACCAATTTAAGAAAAAAAACTCATTAGGACTAGAATCAACATTGTTTTCCATAAAAGAAAGAAACCTTCTGGAAATTGATCTTTCAGTAGCTCAGATTGTCTGCTTTTTAAAACACATTTAGCCAGCTTAGTGTCTGAACAGAAGCTATGCTTTATTTTTTAAATACTGTACAGTTTTAAAATAAATTAACCAAAACAAAGCCTTTGCAAAACAGTTGTCAATATCGCTCCAGTGTTCCTACAAATCTTCCAGTTTTCTGCACATACAGCATATAAAAAAAAAAAATGACAGTTTCAATAAAAGACCAGTTTCAAGACTAACATATTCTAAATGGAGAAAAAATACAAGTCAGTGCAATTTTTTTTTGACTGCATTTACTAAGAAGTGGTTGCATATTACAACTTAACAAAAGCAGCTAATGCTTTTCATAAAAAAGATTAGGATGTCCAGGATCTTCCCATCAACAACTTATCCAACAAAAGTTATGTTTTACAGCCAGCAAACATTTTATGTTGAATCTACTCTCTGAAGGCACAACATCTGATAATGTACTGAGAACATACTTGGTGCAACTTTTTTTTTTAAAACTTCATCCCCTTTTTGTGTTCCATAATGGAAGAACTGAAAAGTGCAATAAAAAAAAATAAAAAAAATCAGACAGTCCATATTTCTATCTTTGGCAAGCTTGTACAAGCACTACTGTAAAATGTAAAAGCTACTGTAAATTGGGAGAAAGTGTTTAAGAGACACCATTAAGGACAGCTTGTGGTTGATTTCCATCTCCTTGACAATTTACTTTCTGGCTTCCTTCCGTGGGAGTGTGTTGTGGCTTTCTCGGTTCGTCACCAGAAGCTTTGCTGGGACCATTCACGGCCATAGCTGCAGTGCTTTGTTCTTCAATTACATCAACTTGACCCTGGAGGGAAGGAAAAAAAAAGAAATATGTTAAACCGCATGGCTACCTGTGGAAGAGTGCTTAGGGCTCTGGACTCTTGACCGGAGGGTAGTGGGTTCAATCCCATGTGGCGGACACTGCTGCTGTGCCCTTGAGCAAGGTACTTTACCTAGATTGCTCCAGTAAAAACCCAACTGTATAAATGGGTAATTGTATGTAAAAATAATTTGATAGCTTGTAACAATTGTAAGTCACCCTGGATAAGGGCGTCTGCCAAGAAATAAATAATAATAATAATAATAATAATAATAATAATAATAATAATAATATTTGCCATTTATGTGGATGGCAATTTCCATTTACTGTAGTCACTTCAAAAAGCTGACACTTTTGATTCATTTTAATTTACAATGATAAAACGTTAAACAGAAATGGGGATAAATAATTTTTCACTTTCACCAAAAGTTTTGAATAGTTTTAGTTTGCACTGTCAACTGGCATTTGTAATGCATGTATATCAGTAATACAATGAACATAATGTATATTTTATAGGAGACTAGTGCACATGAATAATGCGATAATGTAATAAAAATTAATTAAATTTGTTAAAAAAAAGCAAATCTTACCATTTTTGTCAAATTATCCCTTGCTGGGGTTCTCTGTCTGCTCTGTGATTCGGTACGGGATATGTAATCCGCTACTGTAACTAGAACACAAAACAAGTTTAAAGCAGCTGTTTAACTCTTTCAACATTGCAGACTTAAGTAGATCTAAGAAAAATAACTGGCAGACTGCTACTTCGTGCTGAAAGAGTTAAGTTACTAGAGATGAAAATTAAAACTAACAGCTCATGTGGTTTAGTAATCTGGGAACAAAGTAAACTGTGCATGGGATTCCTTTGTTTAAATTAAATAATAATAATAATTAGGTCACATTTCTGAATATGCTGTACCAGGGGCGGCTGGTGTTAAACGCTTTCGCCGAACCCCAGTCTCTTATTAATGAATTGCGCTTCCCTTCTTCTGGTTGATGTGCATTTCATTCCCCCCCATCCTCACGTGACACTGGCACATAAACAATGCCGTTCATCACAACTGCTTAATGGGCTGAAGCCGGGCTGTGCTTGCTCAGAAATGCGAGCACCCAAACCCGCCGTGCACATGTGGAGTAGCAGCCAGCCATCAGCCAGGCCTGGCTGTGATTGGCTTAAAAATGTATGGATAGAGCGCAGCCAGTTAGCGAATACGGTGATCAGCGCACATGTGCCAAGACATCAAAGGCTATAAATATGAGCAGCACGACTTCGTCCCTTCTCAGTCTTGCATGGCGTGCTACTTTGCAGAAAGACAGAAAATGTTTCAGCTGTTTAAATATTAAAATCAAATTCTAATTACCTTTGTCTAACTTTGAATTAATGTTACTTATCTTATTTGTTCAACTTCAGTAGTGCTTTAACTTAAGCGCAGTACTATCTTGCTGTGTTCAAAAGTTTTTTTTTTCCGTTAATTTACCGACCACTACTGCCTGTTTGGGGTAATCGGTTATTAAATATAACATAGTATATTTGTATTTTAATATTTATATAATATTTTATATTGTGTTTTTTTACTGTTTGTAGCTGATCAGTCTTTTATTAGGGCGATATAAAATTATCTGCTGGTTCCTGAAAATAAAACAATCTACTTCATTGTTAAACACCCACAAATTTTGGCCATCAGCCGCCACTGTACTGTACCCTTAATTACCTCACTTAGTTATGTGTACAGTGGTTTATTTGTTATAATTTATACAGGCTAATAAATCATACTGATATTTACAATACAGAAGTTGTTTTTTTAGGAAGAAAGTCAATAGTAGTTAATTACAATAAGGCAATGTCAGAAAAAGTGAAATATACAACTCATTTCCCCATTGCTTCATCTCGTAACTGGATGCAAACATATGTCATGCTTGTAGTTTAAAAAACACTCTTGGCTACTTCCCTTTACTATTTCATTGGACTCCATGAACCACAAAACTAAAAAGATACCAATGGAGCTTTACAGCTTTTACATGCTTAGGATGAGACGTAAAACCGAGGTTCTATTGCAAGTGACACTGTAGCAGCAATTGTGCTGTACAGTTCACCCCCTAGTCTGTCTAAGTAGCTGGATAAAAGCATTTGCTAAATGACTACATGACATCATGTAACAGCTATAGAAGATACCATACTTTAGGCTTTTTAGAATGAAAGGAAACTAAAAAGAAAACTAAATTAAACTCATAACAAAACCACTTATTTCCAAAAAAAAAATAAAAATAAATGCATTTAAAAATAATCCCAAGCAGCTTTATTAAGTATATTTGTGCATTTACACATTTTACTGACATCATATAGTTGTCAGCACCCGCTTAACCGCCTCTCATTAATCAGTCAGTCAGCGCTGTAACAGACTGATCTATTACTACATATAACTGTCACACACATTTTCCACCTATTTTTTTGTTACAGTTGCACTATATTGCTTATTATTAACTCTCATTTATCCGTCTCAAGACATGCGCCTGGATTAAAAACAGAACAGGAAGTGGCAGGAATGTGCATGACAGCAACTAATTATCTAGGTTTTACCGGCCATTCAAAAGCATTTTTTTTTATTTAACTGAACAGTTAAAAAGTTGCCAATGTTGGATTTTATAAAGTAACAGCTAGTACTAGCGAACAGTACTGCTCGTATCACTCTTTATATTGTACAATAGTCTTCATGGTTTTTAGTTTTTTTCATTGCTGTAGGTTTTAGTGTTGCAAGCAGTGTACAGAACTGTACAGTGAATGTTGTTTTCCGGTACTTTAACTTACATTGCAGTATAAACTATATGCCTGTTATTGAAAATGTAATTTTGTTTTGAAATCACATTTTTATACAAAGTGTTTTAGTGATTATTTCTGGTATATTGGTGTTTGGTTCTTTTTTTTTTTGTATTTTTTTTTTTCTGGATCAGCATCATAATCTAACAGACTTTTACCATCTCTTCTCATTTATCCATCAGGAGAAACTGTGACAGGAGCAGTCAGATAAACAAGTGCTAACTATTTAGTTCAATTAGAAATGTTAGTTTACATGAAGCAGGCACATACGTCACATACTATAGTATTACAGCGTTCAAAATCCATTTGCAGAATTATTTTAAAAAGCAACCTTTAGTACACTCTGGCATGCTGGTTTGGGAATATACTTTATACTCCCATTACCTGGCTGCCTGTCTTCTGCCTGACTGCAAAAACGGCGCCTACGGCTACGATTACGTCGCTGGGACTTACACTCCAAATCATCTACAAAAAGAAATGTGTGAAGACCCAATTTTTATAAAACAGTTTAGACTGCTGCAAATTCTTCCTTGCAATCTTTAAAATAAAACACACAGAGATGAAAAAATAAAATAATGAACACAGATTCAGTTAGTATAGTCCATAAACCCCTACCTTGGTGGTCAACAAATTTTTTGATTTTTGTATAGTTTACCAAAACCTGAGGACATATCCCCTGCTGGTTCAATGGGTTATAATTTGTTTTAGTTTTTTTGATCATATAATTAGCAAAATTGGTGAAGTAAATGATCCTTATATTTAGACGTTTTTGTTAAGTTCACTTACCTACACCATTTTCGCTAACTGAAGCATTATCAGACTCAGTCAATCCATCAATGAGGGTAGCATCTTCATCAGTCCTACGCCTGCGTGACCGTCTGCGTCGGCTGATGTTGTGGTGAGAATCACTGGCATCAGTGTCAGCAGTCTGGTCTGTTTCAGTGTTATCTAGTAAACTGTAGGGATTGCTGTCCGGATCCTGAAGCACTGAGGGCAATAATGGAATGATTTGGTTTCCAAGTTCATTTGTTTATTTTTTTTACAAATACAGGTAGCTTAACTCTCTCAACACTGCAGACCTGTATCCAGATTTAGGAAATATAACTTCATTGAAAATTTCAGACACTCAAGTAATACAGGACATACTTGAAAACAAAACATCAACTACTGTATTTCAAGTGATATTATTTTTCTTTACCCCCTAATGTAAAACACATGCAAATACTATGCAATAAGAAGCTAACACAATTAAAGGGGTTATTCTGAACCAAGAGGTGCACAACTAAGTTTGTACCCAAGTTACTAAATGGAAAATGTCTATACAAAATCCGGTTTCAGAGGGGAAACAAAATTAGTTACAAACCCCTATAGTGGCTCTACTAAAGCTTCAGAAATTCAGCTTTTTGAATGGTTGAAAAGGGAATTGGCTAGTAAGCCTGGACTGCAACAATTAATGGACTGCAACAAAACGAGTGATAGAGAACACAAACAGGATTTTAAAAGAGACAATAAAAACATATTAAGAAAATGTGGAATAATGTATCACTTTAGATTCTTATGGAAAGAAGGGTTTGTACCAGAGCTGATGGAGCTGCTAGCCCCTCTGCCCCCTCCACGGGCCCTGCCTCCAGGACCCCCGCGCCCTCTCCCAGAGGCAAGCCGCCTCCTGCTGTCCCGCTGGTGCCTAGGTTCCCGGTCGTGATCTTCCCCTGCCAACGACCAGTCACTCAGCTCGTCCTTTCTCTCCGAATCAGTTTCAGATGCAGTTGACTGTTCAGAGTTTGTACCTGGATAGAAACTTTTGATTCAATCAAATCTATAGCCTGAAAATGCATGAAAACGATACAGGACAAATGCGTTCCAATTTCTTTTTGTTAAAGAGGTAAAAAACAAGTTTGTTTTCATAGCATAACAAACTCAATTCAGTGAAAGTCCAAAATCAAAATCAACATAAATACTTAATAAAAAAAAATATATAAAAAAATAAAATAAAATAAAAAAAATATTTTATATATTATATAATTTGAGCCAAATTTGATATGTGCGTTTTGTGTTGTGCAACTATAGAATGTATATTATAAAACATCATGCTAGTATAGTGATGCTTGTATATTGTTACTTCTTCACGTGAGTCTTATGTAGAGTTACCATAACCAGAGGTGTAAATAGGGCCTCTGCGACCACGACCTCTGCCACTGTAAGACCTGCTGCCATGCAGAGAGAGAGCAGACGTGCTCTCATCTGTTGTGTAGCCTTTATTGTCAGCATTGCGGTTGGAGGAAGGCCTGAACCCCACTCCTATTTCCCTCAGCTGGTCATCAATCTGAAGCCTCTCCAGTCTCAGCTGTTCCACTTCCTGTAAATATGTATGCAGAAAAACCTTAACTGCAAAAATCACTCATTGCATGATTCTAGAATCAGTAAATTGTGGATTAGTCTTTGCATAATGTTCTTTTACTGTACTTGGCATTCCAGAATCTATGTGGTTTAATTAAAGAGTGGGAGACAACAACCACAGCTCAAAACTGTACAAGCAGTATAAACTTACATTTAGGTAAGCAATGTGGTATTCCAGAAGGACTTGAACATTTCCGATGTTCTCCTTTGTGCCAACAAATGTAAAAGGAACCATTCCCTGCATCAAAAAAATATAATTAAAAAAGAGTTGTACTTTCCAAAACAAGTTTGTCTAAAGGCTATTCCACTAAATTTGAAAACACTAAGGATGAATGCAAAATGTAACATATTTGAAATCTTTTTAATTGCAATCATAAGAAGCCTTCCTGTGGAGACATTGTTAAATGTTAAATAGCAACGTTATACAAGTTGGCAAACGTTGACTCTAAACTAAAATCGACTACCCTACTGTAGTTAGCCAGTACTGTACTAATACAATGTGTTATAGTAAATGGTGTGTATGATATAAAGCTTTTTAACAATTTCAAAGATATCAAATCAAGCACCTGCTGTACATAAAAAAGGTCAAAATGAGTCTAATTTTGAAAGCAGCCAAAACATTGTTAGTACAAAAGTATCTTCCCCTAGAATGTTCTACAGAATTATGCTTTCCTCTGTTCATTAAGAGTTCTTACATATGATTTAGCATTAAGAATACATGACACTATCAGATAGAATGCTCCTACCTCTTCTCGAGGAAGTTTATTGTCCTTATCACCTTCAATCCTTACTCGCACAACTCCAGATTTGTCCACAATCTCTTGAATGACTTTTCCATTTTTACCAATGACCTTACCTAAAGCGTATTAGAAGTGTACAACAATAACAAAAGCAGTAGAATTTGACAATCTTTACACAACACACCTTTTCAGTATACAAAACGTTAGAGACTGACTTACCAACCAAATTTCTGGGAATCTGAACAGAGTCTTCAATAAACTCAAGGTAACTCCTTGCTTTCTGTCCTGCTTCAGCGCTCTGAAAATTAAAACAAATTTGGTTTATCAGTGTTGCGATGTGAACCATCTAAAAACATAGTTATATTTGACTCACTAATAAATAACCTAATGTGAAGCGTGAAGAAAGCCTAGGCATTTAAAAAACCATAATCAAACATTACACTTACCTCTCCATAAATTCTGAATGTGCCGGTATCTTCTTCCAGTTCAATTGCTGTAACTCCAGGTACTTTCCTTGCTTGCTGAATATTACTACCATGAGTTCCAATTGCCAAACCCATCAGATCCTCTCTCACAGTAAATACCTCATGGAATGCAGAAGCCAACTGCTTTGTGCTCTAGAAAGTAATTCATAAACAGTTTCATTTTTTCAACATGTGGATCTTATTAATTAATAGTTAGAACAATACATCTGAACCTATTTAGCCTAGGCCAGCCACATTGCACTACTTCACATATTAGCCGAAAACGCTTATTTTTAAACAAAGCAAGGCAAAAATATTAATTTCTTACCTCTAGGTGCTTTGTTGCTTCTTCATTTCTTGACATGAGCATTACCTTTGTGCGAATACTGCGCAAATGCATGTCACTTAGTATTGTAACTCTCTTGACTGTGGCTTCATTCATTGACTAAAAAGGAAGAATAATAAAATTGTAATTTGACCAATATAATTTTTTTGGATCGATTCCATTTACTGATATTCCATCTGGCAGGTGGTAATTTGATAGTGGTTTTATTATTATTATTATTATTATTATTATTATTATTATTATTATTATTATTAATAAACTACTACAATTGTAAACCATCACTTGAAAGTGTATTTAAGCTTTAACCTGATGATAACCATGGTGATTTTTTATATTTTATGCAGTCTTTGAATATAGTAATTGCAAATACAGTAGTTATCATAGTTTTTGCTATTTGGAAACATATGTAGTAACATATCAACAGCCACAGGTTTAAAAATAAAAAATAATAATAAATGAGCTATCAGTATCATAATAATAATTAAAAAAACACACACATCACCACCATGACCAGCACCCATTTTATGTAAAAATGTAACTTTGACTTACAATAGATAAATAAGGCTTACCAGTATTATTAATTGGCTTGTGTCTGCATGGTAGAAGATGCGACAGGCCCCTATTGCTTTTTTGAAATCTTTATGTGCAAGTTCATTTTCACACCTATAATACAGCAATGACAAACAATTTAATATATGTTAGTAATATTTAGTAAGTAAATTGTGCTATCACATTTTAATATTACAGATTCTAACACTAGTGTTACTGAACTGGCTTTTGGGTTTAAAACACAACACATTACTTTCCCTAGTTTCCCACTTTGTTATATATATTCCTGCAATATCTTTGTCAACATAATTACAATGGTTTTTATATTTTTATTAACATATTGGTCATAAATCTGTTTTGACCAGTTATTTTCGTTTCACATCGGTTATGCTTCGGGTCTTCCATCAAACTGTCTTCTGAAAGTGACTTCAAATCAAACCTGTTCAATAGGAAACATTTAATTCCCGTCACCTCTCACAAAGTTTAGCAGTTTGGGTCACCTGTCCTACCTGCTCGCTGTAGCACAGGTTAGAGTGAAGTAAGATGTACAGGGGGCTTACCTCCAACCATATGAATATTTATATTTGTACTCAAAATGTGCATAAGACATTGTCACACAGAACACAGTAATCTGCTGTTCGTCTAAGCACTGTTGTGTTGCTTAGGATGTAGAGCTCTTGCTTAAGATTTTATTACTCATTCTTATTCCACCCCAACCCACCAAAATTATGTATTTACTGCTATAATAATAGGCTTATGCTCAAGCCTGTCCCCACCCCTCTGAACCTGTGTCAAAGCAAGCAGGTAGGGCAGATGAACCAATCAAAATGCTGAACTTTGTGAGGAGTCGGGAACCAATTAAATGTTTCTGATTGAACAGGTTCTATTGGAGCCGTCGATGTTGTGAATTTAGAAGACATTTTATAGAACCGATGTAAAGCGAATAAAAACTGATTCATGACCAAGGATATATTATTACATATCAAAGCAATCCATGTTGAAAAAGATATTGTTGGAATACGAACATAGCAGAAAGCTAAGGAAAGTAATGTGCTGTGCTAATCTTGGACTAGCTAATGTTATTTCAGGTAAGGCAGTCCAAGACTAGTGCTAATTGAGGGCTGTGAAACCATCCAATAATGTTATTTGTAACAATTAAATAGTAATAATGAAAAGAAATCTGCTACTTACGCAGCTTTTAAATCATCTGGTACTGGAATTGCACACTTGAAGAAGGTATTTTTTGCCACAGCCTTGTTAAGGTTCACTGGACGAAGACGCTCAAAGGTGACTATCTCATTATATGTGGCATCACATGCAGCATATTCGATTACATAAAACTGTGGACAATATAAGCATATGATGTTGGTAAACATAAAAAATTAGATGCTGCAAATAAAACCATTATTTACCATTTGAATCTGAAATAGAAAATGTAGGGGAAGTATTCCTGGTAGGTGTATGCAAGGGGAATGTTCCCATAGTAAATGTATTTTAAAAGGCTGTAATTTGAGGACTTACATCACCCTTCATCATTCTCACTTTTGCAAGCCACCAACCACAAGGCTCCTGCTCATTTGCTCTTGAATAAATCTGGGGACAGATAGAAAACAAAATATCCTGTTTTTCAATACTACTAAGCAAACTGGACAAAAGTTGTTTTTTTTTTCCCCTCCTTAATTGTCTTCTGATTGTATGTAGAGTGACATCATGAATAAAGATTCCCTGTTTACACACAGAATCATTTACCAGACTGTAGCACAATAGCTTTATTTCATGAACACAAGTTTGTAAGCTATTAGTTAAAATAAATAAATATATGAAATAAAATAAAATAAAACACAATAAATCACAAACTTACCTCAACGTCCTCACCTTCACCGATTTCCTTTTTAACATCTGCAGGAGGCGGCATGCGCACATCGCTGAAAGGAACCTTACGCTCTGGTTGCCAGCTTTACAAAAATAAAGAGATAATCATGTGAACTGAATTTCAATGCACTATTTCAAAGTGTATGAGGGTTTTAATTAGACAATGAAACTCAAGAGAATAACAGAATCATAGAAGCAGCTGTGTAACACTACTGAATGACAAGCCCATTGGTCTTTATAAAACAGGAATGTAAAGCAATATGGCAGCCACATCAGATCGCAGGTCTCACACAAAATAAAGACTACAGTCTGCATTTCAAAAGGTTTATAAGATTTAAGCTTTTAAAAAAGTGGCAGTGGAGTTATTTAGAAAAACAAAAGCTACTAGACCATTTCTCATTTTAGTATAACGATCTAAATGACACAAAGACCATTAAAAAGAAACTTTGCTGCTCAGTATACATTTTAATGTCTAATAAAGTCTGTTTTACTTTCTCCTAAGAGTGGACGTAAGAAAAGACTAAATAGATGCATTGCAAATGGCATTAACGTTTACTGTATTTTGTATTTAATAAGGGAAGCACTGTCAGAGAAACATTTGGCTAAAAAAAGAAACTGAACACTTACTTGTTTTCAAAGGCAATGGTGAGTGAATCTTCATGAACATCTTTGACAAATGCCTGGGAAAAAAAATGCGCTGATAAAAAAGTGCTCCACAAATCATTTGAACTTTCTAACCTCAAAATATATATAATACTGTTATTGATTTTAAATGATGAATCATTTCAAAACAACATATCAATTGAATTCTGCACTATGATGCATTTTGTAACATCTTTGGCGCTGAACCCTCAGCTTCTACCATAGGCTACCACTCCTTCTCACTATGCAAACCCTTACAGTAACCAAGGTCAGCTGAAAAATACTGTCATTAAATAAGTACATTACATAAAATAGGGATACATTAAAATTGCATTGTTATTCTAATTACATTATACAAAGCACAAGTTACTACTAAGCATGTGTCGACGTTGCACCTCCAGATCTCACTGTGGTCAGACAGAGAAAAAAACAAATTTTGACAGAATAGCTACAACAGGTGCTTGGTCTAAACACATTACCCTTCCACTGTGACGCAACAACAATTTCAAGCTTGCTACTTTATATGTTGTCTTATTGTCAGGCGGACAATCTATTAAAGTCCATTAACTGGCCACGCACCTTCTCCCAAGAAACTACTATATTTGTTTATTTTATGCACACACGTTTTCCCACATACGTTACATTTAGCCTAATTTAAATCCAGGTTTGTAGAGATGAAAATTTAGTGCAACAACCCAAGTCATGCCTTTATCCATGCTAAGGTTACAATTACTTAACTGCATTCATATGCTATTGTAAACTACAGTATTTGTGAAAACATCATCTGTGAATTACAGAATGCCGGGGAGTACTAAATATAAATCCCACAAGCGTTTAGTATTGATCATCCTGAACCCAAACACTCCCTTGGTAGCTATATTAGGCCACAGACTAAAGTGAAGGGTACCGTTTGCCTGAAGGGTTTCCATTTTAATAGGTTGGAACATGAAAGAGTAAATGAGATATGAGCAGTTAAAAAAACAGCAGTGGCCTTACAAAAATAGATTAGCTCCTCTCACAGTGCTGCTTGATAAAGGGAAAGTTCTGGGACAGACATTCCCAATGCCATATTTACATTAATTCACATTATTCAAGTCAGATACAATGTGATGCAGCTTTAGGTATGTTAAACTATGTTTAAAGTCAGTGTGTAAGCAAGAGACATCCGCTATCTTGTGGTGACCATTAGATGCACAGAGCTGGAACTAAATTGCTTCCTGTTGAAGAAACAGAAACTGAAAACTTGTGTACCCAGACACCTTCCTAATAAAAACTGATTTGAAAAACTTGTGCATCACTACTCAATCAACTTGTAAAGTACATCAGAGAACTATAATTATGATTACCAGCTGTAGAAACAAACAGAACTATCAGTACTTTCATTAAATCTCACCTGTCCACACATCCAAAATCAAAAGCCTCTGGTAAGCCACAGGGCTCGAAATTAACGACGGCCATGTGGCAATTGCCGTGGGTACCCTTCTCAATTACTGCAATGCCCCTCAAAATGTATGTCTATTCACAGCAGTGCCCTTTCAGCTACAGCAACCGGAGGTGCCTGTATTAGGAAGTGTTTGGATCCAAACAATAACATGATTCAATGATTTGTGTGGTTAAGTGGCATCAGCTGGAAAAACAACAACAATAAATAACGAACACTACCCTTTCAAGTACTTGGATTTCTACCATGTGTAATAATGCCATCTCAGAACAGAGTCCAGAACAAAAAAGTATAAAGCCTTGCACAATCTGCAAAAAGGAGTTTAGAAATGTTTACGATACTTACAAGTGATTTAAAAAATGTAACTAACTTCAGTGTTTCAATTGCTGTTATCCCTTACTTTAATTTCCTTATTTTTACCACAACTAAACCAAAGTGGTGGAAAATACTATTCTACATTGTATTACAATGGTTATCATCATTATTTTCCATCTTATGACAAAAGATAAGTTTTAGTTTTTTTTCAGTTCATGCAGAAACGCAACACAGCGACAAAGCATTTTGTATGCTAAACGCGGGAACGAGATTTTTGCATTTAGTTTATGTTAAACCGAGTAGAATATGTTTTTAAAATTGAACAAAAATAGTCCCATGGATTAGCGACAAAAGCCAATGTCTGGCTTGAGAGCAGGGAGCTATGTCCTCCCAGGCTCGAATCTAGGCTGCGGATTGACCAAAAAAAAAAAAAAATCCAGTTTTCTGAAAAGTTAAACTGTGTTGTTTCTTTCAGTGGCAAATTAGCTTTATATATGAATCCTAAGCAAAATTACACAACATCCTACACTTTTCTTGTCTCAAATGTAGTGACCATTTTGGCCTTTCCCTTTTTGTTGCCAATTTAGAGCCCTGAAGACAGAGCAAAAAGGGAGACTGTGGCTCTCTGATATTAGCCTGCCGGTTGTGTGCCCACCAGCTGTTTAAAAATAACTGCAAAGTCCATAATATCCTCTAAACCTGACAACAGTCAGAGATTGACAGGGAACAGCCATCATGTTCTGTACTCCTCTTGGGATGAAGTGACATTCTTGAATAACTTTCCGATGATACAATAACTACTTTAATAACAGTAACAGATGGACTTTCCTACAACTGATCGTGTATCTAAGGACAGTACCAGGCAAAATGACCTAACATACATACATGCAAACATATATATATATATATATATATATATATATATATATATATATATATATATATATATATAAACTTAATTACAAAATTCAGAATAATGAGCTTATACAAGCACAATGACACTACTTAATGTGAATTGTCCCTTCAGGATTATACTTAACACCTTCAAAGTTCCTTAATGTTTTAAGCTTTTGTTTTGTTTTGTTTTTGTTTTATTTGCTTTTAAGGAAATGTGTTTGTCATATCAGAATTATTTTATTTGTATACTTAGTTCAACTTCAACACAGTAAAGTTAATAACCATATTCAAAATAAATAAACAATTTGAATTTAAACAACAAATATCCAAAAAAGTGATGACCCTGTAAACACACTAATATATATATATATATATATATATATATATATATATATATATATATATATATATATATATATATATAACAGACGGGGCATCACATAAATAAAAATCCTATCAAATACCGGTAATTTATAGGCCTGCAATACTACCACATAAACTCTAATGTAAACAAGGTGCAACACGCATATCTGCATGTGTATGTCTTTTCCTTGGAATAACAAAACAATTGTAAAATAAATTAAAAAACAAAACTTAAAACACATATTAATATGACCGCATATAATATATCATATTGTTATCAATACACAACACAAGGAGATCTGATATTTTTGTGACCAGCGGCTACGTCAGTTGTTTACTTACCAATACTTGGCTCCCACAACCAGCAAAAAAGATACGTCTCATTGAATGTATATTACACCTTTCTTACTGTCAAACGACTTTAAGCCACAAACGTGTTTTTATGTTTACCTTGTAATAAGCCCCGTTGGAGCCACGAACCTCCACCGTCAGTTCCTCCATATTGGACACGCAGTGAACGCTGGGAAATGATTCTAGAAAGTTACTGAGTTGCCAACCTCAACCTGGCTGTACATAAACACTCGTCTGTGCTATATAGAAACGTATTCTGTATACAGCAGCTTTCACTCGACTAAATACAATACATTCTCGAAAGTAGAAATGCAAAGTAAATATTATTTCAGATGCACATCATTTTTAAGAATGCAGCAAAAGTATCTCGTTATACCTGTACATGGATGGGCGTAAGTTACTACCGGTCACACTCATATCGAGAGAGAGTTTACACCTGGCCGTTTTTATTGTTGCCTCAGCAGGTAACAATGTTGTTTATTCACATTCTCCAAAGATTATGAAATATGTTTATGTTATATAACTGCTAACAATATTAAGTACTGTTATTATAAATATGTGTTTGCTCCAATGTTGGTATTGGACTGGGTACAAGCTGCTCTCTTACTTGCTATTATGGAGAAATCGTGATATTGTGACCTTTCAAGTCTGTTGACTCTCCAGATGTTTCATGGTAAAGTATAAAAGCAGAGTCGGCGCATCGCTTTTTTCTTGAGGCCAGGAAGCAAAAATGGCAAACAACACTGCAGGTTTACAAGAAAGATTATTACAGCTGCTTCATCATGTTCCTTTTACTCCTAAATAAGATACATTCATATTGCATGTCATAACTGGACTGTTTAACTTCAACACACCTAACAGCAGGAAAGTGGACAAGCCAGCCTCTAAACACAATTTTATTCACAGTTAATTCACATCACCTCAATTTTCCAAATGCATAACCTGCAGTTGCTTCAACTATTACAATACCCTCCTAGGAGCAAGCTGAAATACATATACACACTGCACATACAGTAGCAGGCATCCTTTATGGTCACCTCAACCATATACCAACTAATATGACCCAGAAATGTAAAGGTAAAGACACCTTGACTAAATAGCTAAGCATTTTCTGTGCCTTTGTTGTCCCGTTTATTAGGTTTCACTGTATAAAGTGTGGAATATTTTGCCACACACTGCATGATATTAATGTTAGTGTCATGGAGTAGCTGACCTGTGCCTGAAACTTAGAAAATATAACCCAAGTAAGGAAACACAAATCAATATTTGAATGCTGCAGTTAGTATATTAAAAGTATAACCTTATAATCCAATGGAAAAAGACAAATCTACCAAATCATTGCAAATGCTTGATTGAACACTTGAAATGTATTTGCTTACGATTGTAAGTCGCCCTGGATAAGGGTGTCTGCTAAGAAATAAATAATAATAATAATAATAATAATAATAAAATGCAACCTTTTACTGATAAACCATGACCATTTTATGGCATGTAAATTCACAGCGTAGTGCCAGTTGTCATGGAAACCAGAATCCAGCATTGCAGTTTATAATGAACTATTTTAGGTATTTAAAAAAGATAAATATCCATATACACTACCGGTCAAAAGTTTTAGAACACCCCCATTTTTCCAGTTTTTATTGAAATTTAAGCAGTTCAAGTCCAGTGAATAACCTGAAATGGTACAAAGGTAAGCGGTAAACTGTCAGAGGTTAAAAAAAAAGTTTAGGTTACCAAAAACTGAAAAATAATGTACATTTCAGAGTTATACAATAAGGCCTTTTTCAGGGAACAAGTAATGGGTTAACAACTTACAGCTGTTCTGCAGCAATGGAAGTAAATTAAGCCTTGAAAGTTGATGCTAACAATTCCTACAGGTGTCCCAACTTTTGTTGATTACTTACAAACCCTCTGTCTATATAAAAGCAGTGTTGGAACAGACTGTGTTACTACACCCTCTTAAGCATTATTTGGACAGTATTGTACTGCAGGAAGTAGTATATTGCTATCATAATGGCGAGAAAAAGGCAATTAACAAAGGAAGACAGACAGACCATTATAACCCTTAAAAGTGTAGGTCTTTCCTTTAGAGAAATTGCAAAGAAAGCTAAGGTGTCAGTGAGTACAGTTTCCTACACCATCAAAAGGCACTTGGAAACTGGAGGAAACAAGTTTCTGAGAGTCAACAGCTTGCGTGATAGGCGGCTCACAGGACAACAGCTTCAAGCACAGCTTAACACTGGTCGAAGTAAGCAAGTCTCAGTTTCAACTGTGAAGAGAAGACTTCGAGCTGCAGGTTTGACAGGTCGAGTGGCAGTAAGAATGTCATTGCTAAGATGACAAAATAAGAAAAAGAGGCTTGCCTGGGCCATGAAGCACTGCCAGTGGACTACTGAAGACTGGAAAAAGGTCTTATGGACCGATGAATCAAAATTTGAAATCTTCGGTTCATCACGCAGGGTTTTTGTACGCCGTCGAGTAGGCGAAAGGATGGTTCCTCGGTGTGTGACACCAACTGTCAAACATGGAGGAGGAAGCGTGATGGTCTGGGGATCTTTTGCTGGATCCAGAGTCGGCGACTTGCACAGAGTGAGTGGCACCCTGAACCAAAACGGCTACCACAGCATTTTGCAGCGCCATGCAATACCCTCTGGTCAGGGGTTCATCCTACAGCAAGATAATGACCCAAACATACCTCCAGGCTATGTCAGAACTACCTTAGAAGAAAAGAACAACTACCTTAGAAGAAAAGAACAAGATGGTAGGCTTCAAATCATGGAATGGCCAGCACAGTCTCCAGACTTAAACCCCATCGAGCTGGTTTGGGATGAACTGGACAGAAGGGTGAAAGCAAAGCAACCTACAAGTGAAACACATTTGTGGGAACTTCTGCAACAGTGTTGGGAAGAACTTTCCGAACAATATTTGATTTCCATTGTAGAAAGAATGCCACAAGTGTGTTCGGCTGTTATATCTGCAAAAGGTGGCTACTTTGATGAGTCAAAAATTAAGATTAAATGTTGTTAAACAAAACGATTCCATGATTTCTTTTTTTATCTCTAATTGTTTATTTGTTCTATGCTTTAATTTCAGAGTACATTGAGACATTAAACTGCGTAAATTTCAATAATAACTGGAAAAATTGAGGTGTTCTAAAACTTTTGACCGGTAGTGTAAATGTAATTTACACTTTTGACCGGTAGTGTAAATGTTTTAAATGACTAGAAATGTTTTAAATGACTAGAACAATCGACACCATAAAACAGATTACATGGCAAAAGTAATGTATAGTGGATCTTTATTGACATTTAGTGGGATACAACACCAAGGGCTTCACATTTCATTTAGGCCCAATCCACAAATGAATTCTTCAGTTTTGAGAACTTGACCAATTTCAGAACTCTGGACAGATCATTTTGGAAATAAATTGTGGAAAATGGGTGGAGGGTATGTGATCAAATATATATGACACAATATGCAGCCAGTTGTCATATTTTTTGGGATTAATTCATCAACAAACCTTTGTCATTGACATTGATTTAATTTAAAGTACTATTATTAGTTTTTAATAAAATAGCTTTGGTCCTAAATTTCTGTGTAGAGCTGATGCCTCCACAGAGCAGACAGAAACAATGTTATATCAATCAAGTCAGTTAGGAGCCAGAGAGAGTTCATTATACCCAACCAATTTTAAACAGAGGTGTAAAACTACCACAATTCATCGTAATGTCTGTACATGTAAGACTGAGGATGAATTTAAAAAAAAATAAAAAGCAAAAACAATTCAAATCTGTTTTGTTCTCTGACTATAGAGTCATGTAGTAGAGGGTTAAGATATGAATAATGAAGCTGCTACCATCTGCGGTCCAGATGAAGAATTACAGGTAATCTAGGTGTACAGAAGTGTGCAAGCAGTAGGGTGAGTTTTCTTCCAAGTTAGATGCTTTGTAAATTAGTCTCCTCATAAATGAAAAGAATTGAGTCTGGAAGTAATACAACCTGATCTATTAAAAGTGAAATACTTAAAGACTATGTTTATACCTGGGCTAAACCTTTATCACCGTATGGTGATATTTGTTTGTAGCAATGTACATTAAGAGTCATTTGTGATTTTTTCTTGGTATATCATACAGTAAACATGTTATTCTGTAGTCCATATAAGAAATATCTGTCTTTTTTAAAAGCGATGTTCCTGTTGCGATTCTTGTGTTTGCTTAAAGTAAGCAAGTTAAAGTTTGATACACAAATAATGAGATATATAGCTACATCTAGTGGCCACTATTCAAATACCATTACTGGTGTACCTGAACACCTGTCTCTACAGCATACAGCACACACTAATTGGTTGCAATCTACTCTACTCAATACTGAGCAGAAGCAGGCCTTATTGAATTGAATGCAGTCATTCAAACCTGTACATTAAGAATGAATCAGCCAAAATAAAGCACAGCTAACTGCCTCTAGGTATTTCTACTGAAAATTAATTTATTGTAAAAGCACAGTGATATTTGCATGAAGAAAAGTTTATTTTACTGGTTTCTAGCTGGACACATAGTTGCTGGTTTTATGTTAATTAAAAAATAAACAAAAATAAAACAGTGTCCTATATAATACTTAGCGAATGTCTTTAAACAAACTACACTATCAGTCAGGTCTGTATTCCAATACAGTAGTGCATGGGAGTGTCCAGATAGTTTAATTGTTGGAACATGAGGCACGAGGAAAACCTGCTCCTTCAGTTGTGACCAGTTTAAAGACAGGATGGCAATTCATAGATCTAAATAGTGGCAAACCTAAATACAGCCTGTTTAAATCTATAATAACCCTGCTGATGTTTTCATTGACCCACATACTGTATACTACATACTATGTCAATACTGTATATGTGTGTGTACATTTATATATATATCATAAACTACGAGACTGTCAGGTCAAGAATTATTTTCCTGTAACTCACTGTGTTACAATACATGGATATTTGTATCTATAAAAAAGAAAGAAAAAGAGACAATAAACTACTGCACCATTATGCCTTTGTTTGATATATATATATATATATATATATATATATATATATATATATATATATATATATATTTATTTTTTTTTTTTTTTTACAGAAACATAGTGTATATGGGAGAGTAAAAAAATATTATGAAAGCACATTTTAACTGCATGACACTGAAAATGTTTTACTGGTTTCAAAACCCATTACCATATAGGCATTTATGGCACAGCTGATAGCCCATCCACACTTTCAGATTTAAACCAGTTTGCAGATTCCATTATGCTAAGCCTGAGCACCAGTGGTAGTGATGATGAATGATTATAAAATACAGTAATCTTCCACAGTGCCATCGTTGCAATATGACAGGGACATTTCATTCATCCCACCAGTATTTTTTTCTTTTTATTTAAGACTGGCCTGGTAATCAAATATACAGCAGAGCTGTTTCTTGAGCTAAGCCACTGCCATTTGAATTGCATCTTCTCTCACATTTTTCAAAATGCACATGCAATTTCTTTGTGCATCTACCATAGATTCTAAAGCAAGCACACACACGGATTGTTTGTTGCACTAATACAGACTTCCAACACAATCACAGCTTCCCTTAAAATCCACTCACATAAGAAATTAACTATAAAATCTTTGCTCACATCAAACATCTCTCTTGAGTATACTGATTTCTGTTTGATGGATAAGACTTTGGGGTCTATGTGATCAAAACGGATAAATATTAGCCGGATGGGATTGGAGAGGTTTCTAGCATTTGGAAATCATTATGCATTGAATTATCAATGCTGTAAAATGCTCCAAAAAAATCCGGCTGTGGTTTGTCTTGGCAGGTTGATCAAATTGAACCCTAAATCTAAATAAACCTTTATTTTAAATTCACTTTTGTATAGACGTTTTTATTTTATTTTATTACAAACTGTTTTAAAATCATAACATAAAGAACATCTGCAATATGTAGCAAAGCCTTTTGTTTAAACTGGCATCCCTCACGTTAATGATTAACTTATGCAAAAGACAATTTATCGATTATATTAGACTGTTTTGATGAGAACACAATGACAAAGACTATTTGTCTAATTTTGCACAAATATTACTGTCATTTTCTGTCTAATTTTAGTACCACTGGTAGTGTACAGTATATTGCATGATTGAGTGCTTAAAGTTATAGATGCATTTTGTAATATACTAAAATAAATTTCCCTGCTATAAATCTGTTTAGTCACAATGGGCAAGACAGCAGTTCTGTAAGACCTTAATTATTATTATTATTATTTATTTATTAGCAGACACCCTTATCCAGGGCGACTTACAATTGTTACAAGATATCACATTATTTTTACATACAATTACATTATTTTTTACACATTATTTTTACATAAAATTACCAATTTATACAGTTGGGTTTTTACTGGAGCAATCTAGGTAAAGTACCTTGCTCAAGGGTACAGCAGCAGTGTCCCCCACCTGGGACTGAACCCACGACCCTCCGGTAATAGTGCTGAATATAAATGTTTGGTTAGCAGGTGCTTCAGTAGCCAAGAATGTGCAAATATCTTACCTGAGTCTATTGGAAAATTCAGAAAATAATTTTTCTCGAATGAACTAGAGATGATAATCATTGAGGTATGGAGACCTCCAGAGCAATTAAAGCTCCTTGCAAACGCATCGCATTCAATCAGCACTGTCCTTACTGACAGTGTTATAGCAGAGGTTTCATTTTTGAGTCCAACCTCTGAATTATAATTATTAGAACAATAAATGGGTAGTAACTAAATCTGATCTCCTTTTACAATCATGTCAGGTTAATTAGGGCATCTTACTTTTTAGTTTTGGATTACTGTATCAAACTTGCGATAGATCTGCTTTTCCCACAGTAGGATTTGTACACGTGACAGTGTCTCTAGGCAATCCAGAAGCTTTGAAATGAAATTCCACTGCACTGGAGAAGGGGCACAGCTAATGATAGTTAATAGGGACTCTGCTGTTGCTGCCACATGTCACTCATAATCATTTGTTATTGTTATAGACTGATCAGTTATTCTGGCTGGCATTTTATTGTACATAACACAAAAGCTTCTTATTATCAAATTGATGAACATGTATGTCCCTTGTGTAAAGGTTTGGTTTTGCCAGGCTTATGGACATTTTGGGATAAATATTTTCAAAGCATTTACTCCAGTTTTGAATTTATATATATATATATATATATATATATATATATATATATATATATATATATATATATATATATATATATAAAATAAAATGGAGTTAATGTAAAGCTTTGAAATATTTTCACGACCAACCAGTCCGATTTAGAGCTGAGATTTCTTATGTTGTTGTTGAATATTAACTTATTTAAAGCTGTTACTTTAAAAAACAAACAAAAAAAACAATAATAATAAAATTAAAAATGTTCTTGCAAAGCAAATAGAGAAACAGCTACAAATCTATTAATGTTTGTTCCTCATGCATGTCCCATTTATAGGTCTTCCAATCTGTGTCCCATTTATAGGTATAATTGAAAATTAGCAGTACAGCTGTTTTGAGAGAGTAATTTATCACAGTACATTGTTCATCCCTGACACTTTAGCCCTGGCTCTAACAAGGCGATGGTTGCTGGGGGTTCAGCCATGGAAAGCAATTGTGCTGTAGTGGTGCATTTTCACTGCTTTGTTGCTAATTGTAGCCTCCTTTCTATTGAATGGTGAGATGAGTGAAAGAGCTTGTTTGCTCGGTGCGGTGAAGCTGCCAGGGCCACTCAGGCTATTATCAAAGATACTCTTGATCTTTTGAAAAGCAGGAAATAGAATTTTTTTTTTTTCCAACAGAGAAAGTAATTTGCGATGTGTCCATTAGTTCTTCATTAAAGCGAGATTAAATTGCACAGCAAATCACATCTGTGTTTGGATGATTAAAGGGTGGCATTTTAGAGGCCCAAACTAATTACTAGTCAAAATGAATGAGAGTGAAAAAACAGGCATGTTTTTACATTAGATAGCGTGGCTTGTAATTAGATTCAAGCTAATTCCACTATTTCTTCTTCTTTAATGAGATGAGCCTGTCCTCGTCTTTTTTGTGGGCTGTGCTAACAGCTCCAAATGTATAATTTTAATAATATTGATAGTTTATTTTAATGAAATTTTTGAGCTACCTGCCACAAGTGACTATTCTTTCATTATGATTTAGGAGAAATACAAGTGGCAGTGGGGGAAAGTAGTTTTTACTGGAAACTAAGGTCCAGTAATATCGATTTCTAATGTGTTTCATTTTTTGTGCTTAATGATAACTATTAAGAGAGAAAGGGTAAGAAGTCAATATTGGAGCAAAAGAACCCAGAACAAAAAAAAATGAAATTTAAATGAAATATGAAGCTCCTGTTTGGATGATATCTGCACTCATGGCCCACATCAACACTTTGACGCGTTGATTATACACTGATTATCTAGTAATTCTGTATTAAGTAGTAGTGAACACGTTTTATTTGGCTCTCTACGTGCAGTCTGAAGCAGTCTCATGAAATGTTTGAGTAATTGTGAAGAAACCCACCTGAGATAAAATCCCCCGGCAGGTTTCTGTGCCTTTAAGATTTACCAATCCCATGAAATAGGTGTCTTCTACTAACATATACCTGGAGCAATCTGGGACACTGCTGCAGGTGCCAAATAGTCTGCTGCTAATCATTTTAAAGTGAACAAACGGCTAACTAGTCTTTGACTTATATACAGTGACATGACACATGGTTCAGCACCTTTGTAGAACATTACCTCATGGTGACCACATCTTGTAGTTACTTATTCACATCATCAGGGCAGGAACTGCAGCCTCATTCTACGGATCTGTGGTTCAACATGAACCTTTACTGAAACCCATCCCAGGATTAAATCTGATTCTTCTTCTAGTTCTTATAGTAAGGACATTTTTAAAAGTACCAAATGAAACAACTGTAATACAGTTTGTTGTTTTTAAGCAGTGTCAGTAGTTGCATGCAGTTGTACTTTTTGTTATTTGATACCTTTTAAAAGCTTCAATAAGAATAGCAGCACCATAATTCCAATTGAATCCTAAAGCATTCGAATTTGATAGTTCCCTTAGGCCCTCTGATTGGGTGCCACTCATGAGTGCATCCAATCACAATACAAGGAGCTCAATACTGTTGGTGCAAATGTTACGCAGCATCTGTCACATGCACCCACCCACCTACAGCCAAACATGTGTCACTGAAACCCAGAATTCCTAATATTGTTCTAGTGTAGCAATCATGTTTCCACCTCTGCTGGATTTGGATATTTTAAGCATGGGCTTATAAGTAAACAACTTTCACGATTGTATTAAATATTATAGGGTACAACACACTGTTGAGTCAATTGATGAAGAAGCTGTGTATTTTAGTGTTGATGCCTGCACTGCTCAACATTAATAGCGTATAGTCTGACTGAACTGGAAACAATCGGCTGGAGGCAGTTAGATCATTGTAAAAGTCTTAATTTGATATTTCTTGCGACATTCTTTATAAGTGTGCAGTTCTTTTGTGTATTGTTGTTGGAATTCAATTCAGTTATCAGATGCATGGCCTTGTGAGCATTAAGAGGGCACAGACACAGGCAGTGTGAATCTGCAGACAGTACATCAATAACAGAAATAATAGACTGCAGTCACATAGGCTCTAACCATTTATTAATTGTTTATGTTTAAAGACTTCATTTCCCCTTCTTTTCTCAGTTGATCTCAATCATTTTGCAATGTTTATGATGTATTTTTCCAAAAAAATCACATTTTAAATATAGCCTTTCATGTTGAACAAACATGAGTTACCTAGTTGAGCGTACTATAGTATAGACCACTGGATTGTGAATTATCATCCAAAACAGGTCCAGTTCAGAACTGGGCTGGTCTTAAAATAAATAATAACTGGATAGAATCAAACCATTGCAAGACATTGAAACAGTACATATGCTTTCAAACTGCAGTAATTAGAACATAGCCTGTTATACCTACAATTATTGTCTTGTAATGGCCCTATTAAATGCATGTTTATACAGGTATGCTTTGTAAAAGTTAAGTCTTTCCCTACTAAGAAACAAATATACACATTTTACTTAGATCAGGATATGGTGTCGTACCTGTTTGACTTAACTACACAGAGTTGATAATTGTCTGTATTAAGTTTTATGGAGTAGAATATAAAAATGCAGATTTGTATTAAAAAAATACAACCACAGCTTAAGTATCTTCCGATCAAAGCTAGTTTAGCTTTTTTTGACCACATTTAATTTTAATTTAAATTCGGCATATTTGCCAACACATACTGTAGATTAAAAAAGAGCAACCAATGAATTCCAGTTTAGCTGCGATTTTATAACCCTTTTAATACACAATGATGTTTGGAGGACTTTATAAATATTGACTGATTACTTGTACATGGAAATTGTGGATTCCCCAGTATATGCAATTAATTTTCAACAACCACCAGACCTTTCCTTGCAAAAATATATGCAGTACTACTAATTTTTAAGCACAGGAACCATTTTATTTTGCTGAACCTAGATTTTGCACTGCAGTTTATAGTCGTTCCACAAATTCAAACCTCATAAAATTTCAGCCAAAGCTTATACTAAGCTTGTTAGTATTTCTGATGCTGCCGGTGATATGACCGCAGCAGCATTACCATAAATCAGCAGAATTAACTATGATCTTCAACAGCACGGCCAAAACTGGGTGACAGAAGTTTGCAATATGCTGCGCTGAATATTATGATAACACTCTATAATAAATGTTTATAATCTACTTAGAGCCGAGGTTCAAATACATTTTATATTCATATTTTCCCCCATTAAAGAAAGTGTTACACAGTCATGACCTTGCGAAACTTGCACGTTTAACAAGTAGAATGAGAACATGTTTTAGGAACTCTGATTCTTGACCAAAATAATAGTTTATTTCTGTCTCTCTCTCTCTCTCTCTCTCTCTCTCTCTCTCTCTCTCTCTCTCTCTCTCTCTCTCTCTCTATATATATATATATATATATATATACTGTATATTAGCACATCAAATACCTTGAAGAATCATTATCTAAATACAGGATGCTAATAATTGAGTTCTAATTTAGATAAATTATAGTATAGTTATCATAATGTGTCATTTTCGTGTCATTTTCTCTTTAGATTAGTAATTTAAATTAGATAATAATAAGTAATTAGCCTCAGAGAAAAGTCATACCTGCCTGTGACCCCCACCTACATGGCCTACATAGGAGACAGAAATGACCGTAACTATCCGCCCATTAGAGTTTTTTTAACCAAACCATTTACTAAAGGCCACAGATGTTCTTGTAATTACAGTATGTTACAAAAATGTAAAGCAGTTACTTGGATCACATGCATATTTCATATTGTTCAGTTTCTTTTTTATCTTGATGTTCAGCCACAATTCACACAAATTACCAAAACAAGTTTCAGGGTTTCATCCTTATATTCCTACTTTATTATCTCTCTGTGCAGAAAATATATATTTATTAAGCATCATGAAAGGAACATGTTGTAGTAACACCTCATTGCAATCTAGGTTGGTAGTGTTCATGCTTTGGAATGTTACCTAAACGATCTGTATCATTAATTTATCCAAAAACATTGTGGCACTGAAGGGGTTAATGTTTAGTGGACACAACCTGTAATTGGAACATTACTGAATCACTGATTACAGCTGTGTACCAATTACAGGTATATGGACACTATGACAAAGCGTGGTCTGTATCGTTATTTATTATTTGTTTATTTAGCAGATGCCTTTATCCAAGGCGACTTACAGAGACTAGGGTGTGTGAACTATGCATCAGCTGCAAAGTCACTTACAATTACATCTCACCCAAAAGACGGAGCACAAGGAGGTTAAGTGACTTGCTCAGGGTCACACAATGAGTCAGTGGCTGAGGTGGGATTTGAACCGGGGACCTCATGGTTACAAGCCCTTTTCTTTAACCACTGGACCACACAGCCTCTGTTAATATGAACAACACCGATAATGAACAACACAGGTAATAGAACAACATATATAAACATGAGGACGCTCTGACTATCTTTTGTTAGAAGTCAATGTCACCAACCCTGCAGATAGAAAGTCACTACCTCAATTGTTTTTTTGAGACATGAGGTGTTCTAGCACTGCTTTATTTTTTATGTATGATCCTTATAATCAAACTTAAAAGAATACAGGTGTACCGAATATTAAGTCAATATATCAAAGCTTTAGGTCTTTATAATCCTGAGAACTCAATATCACATGAACCCAATATTATGTCACGGGCCACAGTGAAGAGTACTGTTATATTTATTGCCCAAGGAGCTTCAATAACACTGAAAACATGAAGTTGCAATCTGAAATACGGTAGTTTATCATATATTAGCAGTTGTAGAAGCGGCAGACTTCCAAATTCATACAACAAGGATGTTTCATTAGATATGCATTCATTATTATGCATGTTATATAAATAAACACAAATGCAGTGCTGCTTATAGAAAAAAGGAAAACATGAAACACATCATGGCTTTCAATACTGCGTACAAAATGGCATCTTCTCCAGACATTGTGTCACAGCAGACTATGTTACTAATTGGTGTTTCAAAATGATAAATGATTTCTTAAATCCTGCTAATGTGCTGTATAACAGCTTGACAGGTTTTTATTGCCACCATATGTATTTTTGTGTTAACAAGACTAATTCAATTTGAAATAACTCCTTTACCTCCAAAACAAAAACAGACAGCCTATGCATTTCAATGCTAGTATTTTTTTCCCCCTGAGGCTATAAAGTCATTTTTAATCTCCAAGAGAAAAAGGCATTTTTTGATCCATTCACAAATACAGTAATAGACTTTCCTTGTGTGTAAGAATCATGCTTAGTCAACCAAAGACATTTATTGTGCAGAAAAGTTCTAGACATAAGAGGTAGGCTACACACTGGTATTTTTAAGTCCCTCATTTATATGGATAAGTAAAATGTGATTTAATTTATAACTCTTGGAGTGTCAAGAGAAAAAAACAAAACAAAGATACCACATTTAACCAGATTCAATTACGGCAAATTTATTTTTGGTACTTGCTGTAAATAAAGTCAAGGCTGTGGTCTTGTGCATAGCTTATTGTTTATTGTTCAGTTTTTGCAATAAACAAGACGGATAAACATTTACTTTTGATAGGGCTTTAATAAGGGACAGGAACTCTTCCCTTGCGTTACTTTTTTTTCCGAGGGATTCGCTAATGATATTACAGAACACACTGCATCTCATCAAATCTGTTTAAGAAATCCTAATGTCACATTATCTTTAATGCAAACCAAATGTGTCTTTCCAGTAATAAGAAGCTTCCCAGAATCAGTTTCCGTTTGCAGAAAATTGCAAAAGTGCTGGCACTTTTATCTAAAAATTTCACTCGTGCATGAGCAAAAAACTCATATATTATTTGGTTACATTCCATCAGTACGAGAAATAACATTGTGTAAATTCTATGCATGCTAATGATATATAGAAATCCACCTGCTTTCAGAGTTTAATTTTCTGTTGCCCACTGCCTGGTTGGCCTTTCATAAATTACTTATGCACAGCTATTATGAAAATAGGGGGAAAGCAAATGAGAAAGTCTTCATATCTCTCAAATGGATTTAGCCAAGCCAGGTCTCTGACAGTGAGAGTCAGCGTTTTGAAAAATCCTGCTCTCTTGATTTCTTTTTTTTTTTCATCTCTATATATTTCTATACCTCTGTTGTAAATGCGGTGATGCCTGTTCTTAATATATATATATATATATATATATATATATATATATATATATATATATATATATATATATATATATATATATATATATATATATATATATATATATAAATGCATTTCTTGGTTAATTTGAATTGTCATATGTGTCCACCTTATCCTTGTGCATTTGTTGTTGCTCTGATTTTGGAAAAAGGAAACCTTAAAAGTTTTGCATTAGAATGATTTCAATCAAATGCAGTGCCATACCTTTAAAAGCATTTTGCCTTGTAGACTAAAGAAATAAGAAATATTATGGAAAACATGTGATCCTTTGCTACATATTTGAAAGTGTATTTGTGTAAAGTATATTAAAAATCCAAACTTTTATGGAAGAACCGAAACAGACAATATGTGGTTTATATGAAGAGTGTACTAAGGTGCATAAAAAGGACAATTAAATAAGATGCAATATAAAATAAATAGCTATTGCATGTATACTATGTTACACAAGGGTATTTAATTGCATACAATAAATTCTTCCTGCACAAATTAAATTGACATACCCCGATAGATAGTTATGATATGTACAATATACTTTTTTATGAATTAAGCATAAAATGACATTTTATCTTATTATTTTTAGCATATCATTAATACTACAATATTTTGTCTTATTGACAGGTTGGTAATGGGAATGACCACTTGCCAAGCACTTTTCTGGGCAATTTGGGCAGTGGATTGCTTGACACTGCACTTTCAGAGCCATTGTGACACATAAGGCTTTTCAATTTTCTACACAGGGACATTGCTTTCCCAAGATGGCAAGGATTAATGCAGATTCAGGGCATTGTGGTGACTGTGTGCTCTTCACCACTAAAGACTTCCTGAACTAATTTTGCATGCTAAATCATTAAAATATAACGATTGTCAGGTGCTTGGCTGGGACAGAGTTGGAAACAGCCAGGAGTGGAAGGTAAAAAGGTCAATGTATTAACGCAACCTCTTTGTAATCATTAGTCTCCAAGGAAGTAAAAGTAGTGAGCTCAGATTAGCCCTGCATAAATAAGTCAACTGCTACATGCCAAGAACAAAAGACTCTGACCTGCTGACCTCTGAGCTTCTTTACTTGAGCCTGCCTTGGTATTGCAGTAGAAACTTGTTCTTGTGTGTTTCAGGCTTTTTTAAAATTGCAAGTACACACAGTACTCATTCATTTGAGATGTTAAGGAGTGCCAGGTTCAGAACACTGGTATAAACAGCAGCTGATACCACAAAGTCTTTAGTTTAACTGGCTTAGTAAAATAAGTCATGGGTTATTAATAATAATGAATCTTGTTTTAATAATGAGAATGGGAAATGGCTATTCTGCCTAGTTCTATAGCTGATATAAAACTTTACAAATGTCTATGCTGACTTCAAATCTGGTAATGAGAGGTTCTGGCAGGTATATTTTTAAATAGTTAGATGATCAAACTGAGTAAGTGTGAAGTTGAACATTGAGTATGGCATTTAACCCTTTACTCTACAGATCTAGTTCTTGTGTTTTTATTTGAAAAAAAAAAAACTTATGTATATACACAGACTCCACCTCCTGGACACTTAAAGGAATGAAAAATGAATTCAGAATAACAGTATACAAATACATCTGTTTCAATATGTTTTGATCCACAAGTAGTTTCCATTTGGACAGGTATCACTATTTCTACCGATATGACATCCAGCCTAGGTTCTTATGCTAGGAAATAATTTTAAATAACATTGCCTTTAAAAAAATATATATATATATCAGGATGACTTTAGACAGCAGAAACAGCAGGGTTTGAGATTTTTAGAATGCAAAACTAATGTGCAACACACTAGAGTCTGATGCATGCTTACCTTAATACATGCATTTGGCATAAAACATTATAGACAAAGTTCTGTTCAATCCTGTAACCAAGATTGCTCATTATCCATGAGCTTTAAGATGCAAACCCATATTCTATTTCCAGCCATTGCTTGGTCATGCTTGAAGAATCCAATATATTACTTTTATTTTAAACAGCAAGATATGTCTCTCTCCACAAGCAGTCTCAATGACATATCTTTTTTCATGCCTCATTCTTCAATATTTCCAATCAAATTTCTTTATGAACTCAAACCGCTCATTTAAAATGGGCTAATTAGTTTTCAAACGTGATGCTTTGAAACATGAAAAAAACAAAATGACATGATTTAGCTCTTTTAAAATCGATAGCTTTTGCAGAATACAGATTATATGTGCAGCGAGGAAATACAAAAGGCCATCTAAATGTGTTTTTTTTTATAGGCAGATGTATCTATATTTTAAAAGGGTTAATATTATACAGTTTAATGGCCATTGATTCCAAGGTTCAACCTGAACCCTACTGACGCACAGTACATTGGAATTTGAAGGTTCTGTTCAGTGCTCTGATTGGATACTCTATATACTTTCCTAGGAGAGTGACAGGATACACACACAGACAGGACAGCCAATCTGATTAGAATCATTCGATTCAATGGGAAGCAAAATCATCCTATAGGAATGGGCCAGTAGGTACCTACTAGCCTCCTAACCCCTAAATCTACCCTGTACCCCTAAACCTAATGTCTACCACTAATGCAATCTCTACCCCTAAACCTAATCTCTACCCCTAAACCTAACTGTGTTACTATTAAACTAACTGCTACTATTTCAACACCGCTTGCTTAGCACCCTCTAGTGGCTACTACATATGTTGTCCATTAAAACGCTTGATCAGGACCTACTCTACCTGTTGGGAGGCTGCTAGGTACCTACTGTCCCATTCCTATGGGATGATTTCCCTTGATAACGTCCCATTCAATCGACTGAGTCTAGTCAGATCGGGTGGAAAGGAGCCCAGCCATTATCACAGGGCTTTATAAACCCTTCTTATTACATGCATCATTCTGACATTGATTCGAAAATATCTTTTTGTGTGTCTGTTTGTTGACTTGATTACTGGAATAGTTAAAAGTGTTAATATTTTTCAAATGTTATTACAAAAATAAACTTAAATATATTAGAACTACAACTTAAAATGACCATTCTAGAAAAGGTTGAATAATAGGGGTAATCCACTCAAACAACCCCTCACTTCCTCATGCGAAACACTATAATCAATACTATGACAAAGGCATTCATGATGGAAAAATATCCATATGGAAGTCAATTACTGCACCGAATGTCAACATCAAACTGATAAAATGATTATCTCCTTATGTCTTTGAAAACTGTATCACTCCAGCCACATAATGCATGGACAGAACACAGTTTGGATTCAGATATACAGTACTGTGCAAAAGTTTTAGGCAGGTGTGAAAAAATGCTGTAAAGTAAGAATGCTTTCAAAAATAGACATGTTAATAGATTATATTTATCAATTAACTAAATGCAAAGTGAGTGAACAGAAGAAAAATCTAAATCAAATCCATATTTGGTGTGACAACCCCTTGCCTTCAAAACAGCATCAATTCTTCTAGGTACACTTGCACAAAGTCAGGGATTTTGTTGGCATATAGTCAGGTGTATGATTAAACAATTATACCAAACACGTGCTAATGATCATCAATTCAATATGTAGGTTGAAACACAATCATTAACTGAAACAGAAACAGCTGTGTAGGAGGAATAAAACTGGGTGAGGAACAGCCAAACTCAGCTAACAAGGTGAGGTTGCTGAAGACAGTTTACTGTCAAAAGTCATACACCATGGCAAGACTGAGCACAGCAACAAGACACAAGGTAGTTATACTGCATCAGCAAGGTCTCTCCCAGGCAGAAATTTCAAGGCAGACAGGGGTTTCCAGATGTGCTGTCCAAGCTCTTTGAAGAAGCACAAAGAAACGGGCAACGTTGAGGACCGTGAGACGCAGTGGTCAGCCAAGGAAACTTACTGCAGCAGATGAAAGACACATCATGCTTACTTCCCTTCGCAATCGGAAGATGTCCAGCAGTGCCATCAGCTCAGAACTGGCAGAAAACAGTGGGACCCTGGTACACCCATCTACTGTCCGGAGAAGTCTGGTCAGAAGTGGCCTTCATGGAAGACTTGTGGCCAAAAAGCCATACCTCCGGCGTGGAAACAAGGCCAAGCGACTCAACTGTGCACGAAAACACAGGAACTGGGGTGCAGAAAAATGGCAGCAGGTGCTCTGGACTGATGAGTCAAAATTTGAAATATTTGGCTGTAGCAGAAGGCAGTTTGTTCGCGAAGGGCTGGAGAGCGTACGAATGAGTGTCTGCAGGCAACAGTGAAGCATGGTGGAGGTTCCTTGCAAGTTTGGGGCTGCATTTCTGCAAATGGAGTTGGGGATTTGGTCAGAATTAATGGTCTCCTCAATGCTGAGAAGTACAGGCAGATACTTATCCATCATGCAATACCATCAGAGAGGCATCTGATTGGCCCCAAATTTATTCTGCAGCATGACAACAACCCCAAACATACAGCGAAAGTCATTAAGAACTATCTTCAGCGTAAAGAAGAACAAGGAGTCCTGGAAGTGATGGTATGGCCCCCACAGAGCCCTGATCTCAACATCATCGAGTCTGTCTGGGATTACATGAAGAGAGAGAAGCAACTGAGGCTGCCTAAATCCACAGAAGAACTGTGGTTAGTTCTCCAAGATGTTTGGGCCAACCTACCTGCCGAAGTTCCTTCAAAACCGTGTGCAAGTGTACCAAGAAGAATTGATGCTTGATGCTGTTTTAAAGGCAAAGGGTGGTCACACCAAATATGGATTTGATTAAGATTTTTCTTCTGTTCACTCACTTTGCATTTAGTTAATTGATAAATATAATCTATTAACATGTCTATTTTTGTAAGCATTCTTACTTTACAGCATTTTTTCACACCTGCCTAAAACTTTTGCACAGTACTGTATATATCCTGAGATTCCCAGTGAAAGTCAGTTTTGGATTGTAAAGGGAAAAAGTCTTGCTGAAAAGGACCCATGTATTTGTTTGAAATGGATTTGAGTTCATTGTCGTGCACTCAAGTCTTCATCAACTCAAGCACTTCACTCTGCAGTTACATGCTTTTACCCCACTGCCATGAAGGATAAAGCATAAAACAGTAGGTGGAATGCCATTTGCATTTGTGAAAATAATGCTGTCTGGCTCACTGCCAACACACAAATGCTGTTATTCCCTTTCAATGCAATCCTGTTATTGTGCGTCAAGGTAAAGCAGATGTGAGCTGCGCTGTAAATTCAAGAATGGCAACTCCAAAAGGTTTGCATTTTGTTAGATTAAAATCCATGTTGCTGGCTGCTTTTGAATTACAGATTCATACATTTACGAAGTAAATATTATTATTCATGGGAGTTAAAAAAAGAAGACGGCATCTTTTCTCTTTTACATATTTTCAGAATAAATCTTGAGCAGTTTTTTTGTTTTTACAACTTTATATTATCTATATATTCTTAATCTATAATTATTATTATTATTTATTTCTTAGCAGACGCCCTTATCCAGGGCGACTTACAATCGTAAGCAAATACATTTCAAGTGTTACAGTACAGTAATATAATTGGCATAACAAATGCTTCTTTTTATAGTTATACTGACATTATATCACACTTCTAACTATCTTACCAGGAAATGGGTGAAAAATTGCTTCAAAATGATATCATAAACATAGATGCATTAGTTATAATTGCCATAACACCCCATATAGTATTCAACAGTATTGGGAAAAGTTATCTTAGGAATCGATAGTATAAACAGTACATACTACACTACTGTACAATGTTGTTATTTTAAATTTTAAACCTAATTAAATGTCTGTACATTACTTAAGTATGGTCTGATCAGTTTTGTGCTAAAGAAAACATATTTTCTTTCTAGCAAGGGGTGTTAGAGCAGAGGTGAAAACCAATAATGTAACTCATTTTTGTGTCACATCAAAGTTACTGTAAAAATTGTAGAGTTGTCTTCACCTGCAGGATTAGAACGATACATGATATGTACAGTTAACGATAGTTAAAAAATGATTCTATCAGTTATAAACATTTAGACAAGATAGACCAGAAACAAACTTATCACAATACACTAAATCAGAATGACAGTATGTACACCACATGAATACTGTTGGATCATTTGTTAGTACTTTTAAATGATACTACTGTATACTATTAGGCTAGTATAGTCTACATGTAGCATATCTATTACATGTATAATACTGAATATTTAAAGCACTGCATATATATTACATACATTGGGTTAAATAAAAAAAAAGCATTTGGTTGCCAGCAAAACTTTATAATCATGTATTAACTTATTAAAGTACAGTTTAATTGTAATTCAAAGATTACACACAATTTCAAGAAGACCGGTAGCAATTAAATAAACATGAAACAGTTTGGAGAAAACATGCATGGCAAAGCAGCGCCACACAATGCCACAGATCCTATTGCCTTGAAATATTATTCACTATTGCATTGAATAAGGTTTATTTAATTTCTGAAAATACAAAAACAAATGACCTGTCTATGTATATTGTAGCACAGGCCTAGATGAGGGGCAGGGGTGATGTGAGTGCTTAAATATATCACAGCATATTAGAACAATGGTTTCAGACAAACAAAAGGTCAGGAGAAATGACATTATTTAGCCATTTCCTATTGACACTTAACAATCAATCGAATAATGAAACACATGTATGTTCATTCTCACGTTGGAAGGTGTTGTTCATGGATGTTTTTAAATGTTTGTTTTTTGTACTGGAAACAGAACTTTGGTTTAGTCTCTCAATAAAGGATCTCCAGGAGAGCATGCCCTCCATCCATCCATTTTTGCTTCTATATATTTTTGTTCTTCAGAAAATAATTACTATATATATATATATATATATATATATATATATATATATATATATATATATATATATATATATATATATATATATATATATATATATATATATATATATATGTACATTATGCTTATAAGAAGTTATATTAACCGTATCTATTAGTAAACTGCAGAAAAGTGTCAACTTCTACATTTTGCACGTGTAGTAAAGGGTTAATGTATGGTTACATTGTACAGAATATTTTGGCATACAGCAGAGCAGACTGCAGCGGGTTAGAGTAAGGTCGCCCTCTAGTGGTAAATAAACAGAGACCAAGTTCTTGTTTACATCCGGGCCTTTATGGTAACCAGGGGTGTTGCTAGGGCCGCTGTCCAGAAACATTACACAGAAGCCAGGAAGAACGCCACGACTTTCAGAGGGGGCTTCGGTTTTATTTTTAATTTGATTTGAAATATTTTACCACAACAGGTGCTAAATTATTAGAAAAATGGCGAGTGAAATCCTGTCTCAAGTGGGTTGGGATGAAGGGTTCGCCATTCCCGTTGCAGATGCAGAAAATAAAGTCTTGGAAGATGAGGTAAGTGAAACAAGAAATTCAAGTTCAAACTTTATATAAATACAGTAGTGACACTGTAGACCCATTGTCGCGTAATGAATACTTGATGTTAATATTATAGATATTGGAGAGTAACACTTTGTATTTAATTACATTAAAAACATAAATTACATCGACCAGCACGAATTTGAAAGACTGCACCAGATATCACACAGTCTTATTATTTGTTCATTGGAACACTAGGTTTCAGACAATTAAATTTTCCCACACTATATAAGGATTGTAAAATCCAGAGTAGTATGGTAAAGACATGGTAAACTATGGTAAAAGCATACCGTGCAAGAACATCATAAAATAAGTTGGACATAAGTTGAACAACAGTTCTCCATTGATCTGTTTTTGTATTAATGTAGCGTGACTCATTTTTCTAAGAACACAAATGACACCAATTATAAGAAAACAAGTATTTGAGTTTTCCACCAAGGGACATGCTTGTGCTAGCACTAGAGCAGGAGAAACGCTTTGCTCAGAATGTGAAGCTAAATCTGTTGCTGAACTTGTGTCTTTCTTAGCAATTCACTGTACTTTGTAATGTCATCGTTTCTTATTCAGCTAAAAAAGAAACAGAAAGAAAAGGCTAACCTGGAGAACAAGTTGAGTGAATTTGAAGACCGTATCCATGCTATGGCTGAACACCTAAAAAATGTCAGACAGGAGCTATCACATACACAGGTATATTGAGTTTTCTGTGTTTTTTTCTTTTTTCTTTTTTTTTTTGTAATATCTGAGAAGCATGTACTTTTATGTTGGATTATTATTGTTTGTGTAGCTTGATTTATGGAGTTTGAGATGGATTAATCACAAGCCTTGATTCATTGCACCTCTAGGTTTGTGAAATGTGTCAAAATCACCAAATTCCTCCCAGGATGTGGCAGCATTATTTATCTTCCGTGTGTTGTTGCCTCTGCCATATCATTTATTTAATGTACTGTATTCTTGTGTTCTGTAGGCTCTTTGTAGAGCCAAGGAAAAGGAGTCTGAATGTGAGGTGCATTTCAAGTCTTTGGCTGAGAGAGAGGATGGACGTCTTCGGCAGGAGATTCAAAGGCTCAAAAATGAACTGGTAGCATTGAGAGAGAAAAGGAACATTCAAGAGGTAATATCTCTATCTTCATCAACACATACGATTATATTGTGAGAACACAAAATAATGTGTAATGTAATCTACACAAGAAAAAAATAAAAACGATATTTGGTTGTATTTTTCTGTTGGTATTTCAAAGTTCAGTAGAGGTATGTTATCCTTGATGTATTTTTACTACTCATGGTCTACAAATATTTCTCTTCCAATTCTGTTTTGTTCAGAACAACATTTTCAAAGCCACCCAGAGACTGGAGGATCTGAAATGCCAGCTGAACTGGGATCATCAGGCCCTGGAGGCCTGGCTGGAAGAATCGGCACGCAAAGATGAAGATGCCATGGCAATCGTTAAATACGCCAAGCAGGATGAGGGCAAGATAAGAGTAAGCACTGTGTTTGATAAGTTCATTAACAATGTGATGTAAAAGGCTACTTTATAAAATCAAATCATCTATTTTGCATGAGATTGATACCGATTGCTTATTTAAGTGTACATTATTTAGTAAAATTACATTATGGAGTATCATGCTTTTTACTTGTCTTTTTTTTAGGAGCTCACATTGCGTATAGAGAAGATGACAATTGAAGCTAACCAGAAACGGAAAATTCTTGACAATGAAATGACGGAGACGATATTATCTCAGGTATTTAAAGTCTTTAGCAGAATTATATAATCACATATTTTTTTGTTTTGTTCATGCAGATGAATTCTGAACAGAATTATTATTTGTATGTACATCTTTGTATTTTTATTTTTTATATGATTTTAATTCTGGACTTTTGTAAATAGATTGAGCTAGACAAGATAGCAGAAGATTTTCGTAAAGCCCATATAGAAAGACAGGACCTGATCCATCAGTGGGAGAATACCATTGAACAGATGCAGAAGCGAGACGAGGAGATGGATCAGTGTTCACTGGTGAGCTTCACAGCATGCTGATATTGACTTTGTATACCTATACCTATTTCTATGATGTGCTTTTGGAATATTAGCAGTATTACTGCATATCCCATATCATTTTAAACAATCAAATCAGCTGTTCTGTATGTTATTCTGTTTGTATTCATATACATTTCAGTGATTATTACATTTTCCAGGGTAATAAATATGATTTGTATAGTGTATCCGAATCGCTAGCAGACGGTGTGTGTGTGTGTGTATATATATATATCTATATATATATATATATATATATATATATATATATATATATATATATATATATATATATATATATATATATATTTCTTTATTTCTCTAAGTTACTTGCCAAGGTGAAACAAGAGATCAGAGAGAGAGAAATGGTCATCAAGGAGAAGTTTAACTTTCTGCAAAGTGAGGTGGAGAACAATAAGGAATTTGAAAAGAATATTTCCAATGCTGAACGACAAGCTGCTAAACTCAGACTGGAAAACCAAGCTCAAGAGACCAACAGTACTTATTTGAAGAACGAGGTTGGTGAATAACTACACAATGAGTGTTCAGTAGGCTTTGTAATATGTTTGTTTAGTACTGTTTGTAAGACACCTTATGATTTATAAAAAGAAAGATTATACATAATAGAATGAAGGATACTATACAAGAAGGATGTGTTTGTCCAAAATACCATTTAACTCTCACAACACTTTTGTCCTTAAGAAAAAGTTCTTACCAAGTGTTTACTGAATATTGGCAATGCACTCGCATTTTCTTTTTTAGCAGTGAACACAAAATGTATAATCGGCAGGTAATAGACTAAATACATTCTACTGAATAAATATAATATCTGAGGCTGCTCTAGTTTGAAGCAAACACTTAAATCATGTTTTCACTAAATATTTGTACAGCTGAATAGCTTGAAGGGGACTGTGGATAGGACCGCTACTGATCTAGAATCAATGAGAACCCAGCTGGCCAATGTGAAAAAAGAAATTGTGGACAAAAATAACAAGTAAGAATTACATTGAAAGATGTCAACTCTTACTCATACTTTTGTTGTTGGATATTGCTCATATTTGAATATTTTCACCAGATTGAAAACTACTAAAGAGTATAATGAGGGTCTTGTCCAAAAGCTGAAGTCTGTGAACGAATCAACATTAAGTGTGGAGGAGAGAGCTAACAGAATGGAAGAGATGTTGAAGGAAGAGGAACAAACCATTAAGGTGTGCTTGATAATACTTATACACAATCGTTATTGGTTGCTTAATACAGAAGGCTGCTTTTTCAAGTTTCCTTATGTGCTTGTAAAAACAAAATATGTTCTTAGTTGAGGTGACCTTAAATGCAGGTAACTGTATATTTCTATTTTTACTTAATTAACAATTTCATTTACAGGGCAAAGTTGTTTTAATTACATTCTATTCGACTGTCCCTTTACTTCCTTAGAAATGTGTATTTCTGTTTGCTGCTACTATTTTTTGTTATATTTGTCCGACGACTATGAGAGATCATCTCTGGAACAATGTTTTTGCTGTTTCACTTTTTACTAACAGTATAATTTTTGATCCATAGGAGATAGAATTTCAGTTACAGCAGCTGAGGGAGCAGCAGTTCAAGAGAAACCAGGAGTTAGCAAACCAGAAAGATAAAGAGAAGAATACAGAGGCCGAGATCATTGGGAGCAGGACTGCCCTTCAAAATCTCAATAGTAGACTACATAAACTGGATCGTGACTCACTTAAACAACAGGAAATGATTTATGGCCAGGCACGTATACTATTAAGATTTATATTTCCTAGTTATCAGACCAAATTTAAATCAAATACTTTTCTGTACTAAAATGTTGCATACTATACTAAAATATTATAAGTAAGCATTAACTACTCAATAGAAAGCTCCAGTTCTTCTGATAGTAAACAAACTTAGTTAAAATAACATTATAAGTGAATGGTGAGTTTTATGTTGCAAAATGTACAGGATTTCCAGATTCAGCATCTGGAGAGAAAGATGTCCAAGCTTCAGGGAGAGTTGAACACAGATGAAAAGCTTGTTCTGGAAGCCAAGGTGGCTGAACTCAACAGCAATCTGGCAGAGAAGAAGGACACCTGCAGCATGCTGACAACACAGCTAAGAAAGCTTGAGGTTGTACATTGGTTTTTTGTTCTGAAATTTTCATTTAGGGGACATAGATTTGGAACTTCAGGATGTTTGTTATAGCTTCTGATAACCCTTAAAAAAGAGATTTAGATTGAAATAAAAAATACATACATTCAGGCATCATCTAGTTCACCACCGTTCTAAACAAAGTTCAAGTTCAGTTGTAACTGTGATAGCTTTAAAAGCATCTTGTCAGTCATTTCATGGGTACAGTATATGCAACATGTTGCTTTACAGTGACTTAATAATGGTCCTAAGCCACTAAAAGTTCATTTGGAAAGATTTTTTTGCTGAACAGTAATTTTGGTTTTAGGATGATATCCGTTATGTGAAAAAGGAGTTAGAAAGGACTGGAGCTGAGAGGAGCGATCTGACCACTAAGATTGAAGAACTAAACCTTTTCAATGACATCTCAGAAAAGGAGCTGAAGAAGATCAGGATTAAAAAGCAGGTACAGTGTCTGTAAGCAGAACAAAAGTAGTGGGTCAACAATGAACATCCAAGGTTTTAACCAGATGAAATTCAACTTGTTAACAGCTTCATTTAGTGCTTCCATTAAAATCGAAAATATGTAATGATAATAGTTTATCTTGGAACATCTGGGGTTTATGAAATTAAGCCATGTTATGTTAAATAAACAATGTAATAGCTATCTGATATTTGTAGAGTTAGGGAGATTATAACATTAAAACAAATCTTAAAAGGAACTTATGCAGCAGCTTTTCCTCTATGAACAGTAGCAGGGTATTATTCGCAATGGCACTAGGTACCTAGAACATGCAGCAGGTACTGTTGTAGCTGTGTATTCCTCTATACATTTTTTTTGTTTTTTTTAATTGTGCATTTTTGTTTCCCGTTCTTTTGATTCTGTTACTGTATTGGTACCTTCTTGTGTTAATTCTATTAATATTGTGGTACCTTAAAACGGACAGTATTGAGTGTAAGTGGCTTACATAATTACAAATGAAAAACACCCTGGCATTTTCCTTTTAGGACTTCATGGTTGAGGACAACATACTGAAACTGGAGGTCAAACGTCTGCGAGACTTGCTTTACAACAAGGCAGACAACGTTCTCTCCTTAGAGAAGAGGAAACTTCAGCTGCAAGCAGCAATGAAAGAAAGAGCAGAGGAAATAAAAGTTCATAGGGACATGTTACAAACACAGGTCAGAATTGTGGACCAGGAACGTCAAAGGCTCAGGTATATTGCAAAAAAAAAAAAAAAATACATGTCTGTTTTATAGATGAAAGCTTAATTTTAAAACGTAAGGGTTATTTTGTAATACATAATTTTTTTGGGGGAGGGGTTGTTTGTCCTGCATTATTTTCTACTATTTGGACTTAATAAAATGTTTTTGTTTTATATGGTCCTTCATCACTGTATTGTATGTTGATAAGAAAACTAAGCTAAAACCCTGATTACATTTTTTTCACAAATCAGTGCAGAAGTGCAGGAGAGACTTTCCAAAATTGATAAACTAAGGAAGAGGTACGAAATTTTAATGATTTCCACGGCAGCCCCCGAGGGAGAAGAGGATAAGTCACAAGCTTATTATGTCATTAAGGTAGGTAAAATTACTTTTTCAAATTCAAATACTGCTTTAGAAAGGATGTACTGGCAAAACCTATACAATATCAGACTTTAGAGATCCATTATTTTTAATTTCCAGGCTGCACAAGAGAAAGAGGAACTTCAACGTGAAGGGGATGAATTGGATGCCAAAATCCGCAAGTCAGAGAAAGAATTGAGAGCTTTAGAAAACACACTGCATGTGATCAACAGCCGCAATACAACATACAGGAAATCTTTTCAAAGAGTCACAGAAACAAGTATGTAGCTCACTGTTAATGCAAAATAAAGCCTGGACATTCATACATACATGCAGCAAATTACATGAATATAACAGGCATTCATGACAAATGTGATTGTTCATTACATTATTTTCAATTATTTCATTTAAACCACTAGTAAACCTATCAGAATGAACTGGCAAGATGTGCTGACTTCTTGTGAATTTTCAGGTGAAGAATATGAAGAGAAGCTAAAGCTCGATGAGCTGAAGAGAGCCGTTGAGGAGAAGTACAGGTACAAACGAAGACAAATCCGAGAACTCCAGGAAGACATTCAGGTAGTTAAACAAATAAAATATAGACTATTTGTTAGAATGGAAATGAAACACATGACAGTTTTTGTACAGTAAATGTAATTCCATTATTATACCTTAACCCCCACCTTTTTTTAAGTAAAAGGCTACTGTGAACAGACTGAATAAACCTAGAAAGCAACAATTTTGCTATGGATGTCTGTTTTTATATTTCCTATTCTTTGACCCTGGGAGGGTTTCATACATTACAAGGAAGTACTTAGAAACCTAATGTTTTTATTTTAAATATCAGTCACACTAGGGGATAATTAAAGAAGGTAATATTTCAATTTATTTTTCAGGGTATGAACAGCACACTTGACAATCTGTTGAAAGACGAAGCGGTTCACCATGAAAAGTCTGAGAAGGCACAAACTAAAATTATGAACTTGAATAAGGAACTGGAGGCTCAAAAGCACAAATTAGAGAGAGTAATAAAGCAGGTAGGTTATACGCCAGTCCCATGACTGAGGGTGTCATTTTTATTGTTCATTGTCTACTTAAAGAAGCAATAAAGACAGCAAAAGAACATGCATTCAAAGCATTTCTGTGAAGGGGAAAAAAAACTAAACAAACAAACAAAAAAATACTCTTCAATCAGTGTGATCTGACTGTATTAAAGACTACCCTCTGTGGCCCTGGAATGCTTCAATTTAAGTGCGTAGTTCAGGGAAAAGTCAAGCCTTTAAAACATGATTACATTTATGTGCAAAGAGCAATTTCCCAATATTTGCTAGATGCAACAGAATATCTATATCAAGTCATCTGTCTAATCTTGTTATTTAGGATTAGTCATAATGTTTGATGCTTGATTTTAATCTCATTAATAAGGATGCAGTTTGGCCCAATTTACATACTAACATTTTGTGATAATTCCTTGACTTTCAACAACAGTGCTCTAAACTGGCCAGGGAGATTCGTACTGCCAAGAAGGGCAGAGGGGAGACCACAGAGGAACGCGATATAGATCTCCGTGGATTACGAGACTTTAACAGATCTGTTAATAAGATGCTGGTCGAAGCTATGGAGGACCAGCCTGAACTAGCATCAGCACTTCAAATATACTTTCAACAGGTAACACACATTGATACTGATCTGAGGAACATTCTGATTTTTCAAAAGGCACAAATTTAATTTTTTTTAATATAACTCCTAGGGTTATTAATTTCTGTTTATTGACATAAACACCTTTAGTAGAAAAGAACTGGATCAAAGTACAGAAATATTTAAAAAATAGGGATTATTCATTTAAGTGTGCACAAACATGAAAATCAAGTGTAGAAATAGTTTATGTGCAGCTCTGAATTTTATTGTGTTAGTGTTTATTCAGTATGTTCTTCAAGCAGTCAGATGGATTAAATACACAATTGCTCTTAGTCAGTAATCTTAATTAAAAACAAAAAACATGATTACTGTAGTCCACATTTTACTTTTACCAAGACTTATCAAATACCCTTTTCCATTCATTCGTTTAGGCCAAGTTGCCTTTACCTGCAGTTGTTTCTACCCCTAGCAGTCGGCACAGCTCAACGCCTGCTTCTGCCCGCAGCTCGACATCATCTGTGCGGTTAGTATAATACTGTAACTACTGAAGTGTGCAAAGATGGAGATTGGACTTTTTCAATTGGGTGGTAATAAGTAGCAAATACTGGAAATATAACTGCATTAACCATAACATGTTTGCAGTCCTTAGCAAATACTATACCGCTTTATACTTAAACACACTGTGTACATTTAATACTTAAATCTAAACACACTACTGCTATGCATTTTTAGGAGACAAGTCTCTTCAAGAAGCAGTCCTGGAAGTGCTGGTGTGCAGTCCCCACCTATGAAGACTGTTGATCTAGGATTGGGGCTGTCTGTAACATCACCTCCTCTAACAACTTCACCCCGGGAATCTCGCCCTGGCAGTGTAGCTAGCAGCAATAGCAGCAGCCGCAGCCAAAGGAGTCTAAAGTAGTAATTAACTAAATGTGAAACAGCTATATTTAAATTAAAACAATCCAAAATGATTTGTAGAAGATGCAAACAAAATTAATACATTTTATTTGACTTCCAAAATAAAAACATCAAAATGCATATTGTTAGATGTCAACATATTTGACCAGTTTTTAATGTTTTATTACAGAGACCTACAGTACATCACCCTGTGTACAAAAAAAGAAACAGATTTGTGGAGCATAACCATTAGCACCATTTAGGGATAATGCACAACATTTAAAATGTTATATTAATAAAATCAGCACATTAGTATACAATTTGCTGATCGTATTTTGTTATTTGTTTCCATTCCTGGGGAAAAAGCTGAAGCGATATTGGTGCTGAACAGCTGTTCTGTCTTACAGAGCTACACCCAAAACTTTTTCCCCATGATTGATCTGTTTGGACATGTATCACCAATTCTTAGGATCATATTCCTATAGAGTATAAATGTTAATCAAATACATGAAATGTAATCGAGGTTCATCTACATGGCATTAGCTCCTTACAAACATATCTGGTTTGCTACATTAGCAATTTAAGGCAAAATTTTTAGTAATGAACCCCCAGAAAAAAACACTGCATTTTCTATCTTCAAATGTATTTACCGACATTAAATATCAAGACTTAAGAACAACTTCGGCGCAGAAAACACAGCTGTTCATATTTTGAACCACCAATGCATATTTTAATTTACACCAAAGTAAAAAGACAAAAAATGAAATCCCTGTAAATCTTTTGTAAATGAAGGAAACAAGTTTCAGACTTTTTCTGAATCTATTCAATTGCCCAATGGTATATTTCTCTTGCCGTTAGAAAATTTGACACAGTGGATATTCCCAAAGGCATTTTGTTCAAAATGAAACATATTACATTTTATTTTTTCTGCTTACTGCATTTCTTTTTTTCAAATTGAGCAATCTGGCTGAATATATTAAGCAAGTTTGATGGCAGATTCTTGTCCGCTGTCTCTTCAGCAGCAGACTCCTTACCATTCTGCAATCTACCTCTTGACTGTACATTTTCTTCTCCCTTAGGTTTCACCTTACTTACACTCTCTCGGGTCTTGTATTCCTCCCTCTTATCCCCACTCTCTACATTTTTGCCGCAACTATGGTCCTGTGAATAAGAATCTCTTCTTGCATAACCATACTTATCAGACTTACGAGAATACTCAGAACCTGCTGAAGATGAGGAGTTCTTTCTATGAATTGACTTTTCTGCACTTCCTTGGTGAATGCCAGATTCCTGGTCTTGCCTCTTAGAATAGTGGTCCACCTCTCCCTCTTTACCACTTGATACCCTGTGGCGAGATTTAAAAATATAATGTCTAGAATCCCCATCTATACTGCACTGACTTTTTCCTTTGCTGCTACCAGCTTGGAATTTGGCACTATGAAAGGAATCTATGGAGTCTTCAGACCTATCTCCACCATCATCATTCAAGATTTCAACAGAAGATGAAGACATGGAGCGGTTGTGCCTTTTACCCTTTACATGGGATTTCTGTTCTACTGACCTGACATTCCCCTCTAGCAGTTTAACCATATCCTGCTTTTGATTCAGGAAAGATGCTGAGGTGTTTGCTGGAGGAGGGTACCATTCCTCCTTGCTATCAAAGGTTTTGTCTTCATTTGAGGCAGACCTGTGTGAACGCTTCTTGTGACTGTGTGAAGATACGGAGCGTTTCTTCCTTTTCTTGGATTTTTTGCGGCTTGAAGACAATGTGGAGTCAGAAGAGGAGGATGATGATGATGATGACGATGATGATGATCTCTTCCTTTTCCTTTTCCTTCTACAAAAGTAAACAGTAACACTTATTGCAAAATACAGCACTTGAGTAAAATAGTAGCCTGTAGAAAATGTAATACAGCTTCACTTTTAAACTACTGCAGGCCATTAAGTCTGCTTGCACATATAAGCTGTGGTGTTCACTTAAGTCTTCACTAGATGGCAGCACCAGTTTATTTTTACATTCAAAAGTGTAATTCAAATATCAGGCCTTAAATATTTTTTAAATATAGATATAATCAAGTGGCACCAATGAGCACACACTTATATGTACTGAGGGAATTACTCAATTGTAATATCAATGGTAGAATTATATTACAACGTATCTTTACATTTATGATTGTACTCTAGTCTGCAAAATTAAGTTTGAGGCCAATTAAATATTGCATAAATCTATACTGTGGTACTTGATAAAGCTGGTGCATAAATGTTTCTCTAGTAACCCTTTATCTGCAGAAACTACCCAAAATAAACAAATAACACATCTGAATTACCATGTCCACACAAATTAAACTAATCCTTGCAGTTGGCTCCGTTTGATAAAATAAAGAATATAAAATGTACCTTTTTTCTTCTTTTAATAGCTTACGCAATTTTTCAGCACTTGTCTCCACACTTTTATTCATATCCTTCTCTTCTTTTGCTGCTTCCTCTTCTTTCAATTTCAGTGATTTCTTTAATGCAGCCAGTTACCACAGTAAAACAGCAATTTCAAAATTACGGTTTATATAAAAACATTTATATTGTGTGGCATTAAACCAGTTTGTTTCAGAAAGTAACATATAACAATAGAATACAATGAAGTACAAATATGCAGTATCAGGACATAAATTCCACGTTGGTGTACATGGAAGTTAAATTGTCAGTTTGTCAAGTAAGAAAATAATTGTACAAATGCAGCATTACAAGTTGTCAAGAACCAAATAGTACAGTTAAGAATGTAAAAACAAACAATAAAATAGGTTAATGTGGCAGATATTTTAGATTATACATATTTTAAATTAGATAAAACAAATTGAACAAAACAAACAAAAGGAAAGGAATTACATTACCAGATGTAGTTCAAGTCATACAAACCAGGTTTTAAATCCAGAGTCCCAATTGGTTTTGAATCAGATGTAGTAGGAGCAAAAAACCACAGCAATCCAGTATAGTCAAGAAGCAAAACACCCCAGATCACAGTGACATGTACATAAAAAAAGACTTCATCAGTATTACAGGAAATGTATGGCAAGTCTTTCACACATATTTGTTCAACAAAATCACTGATGGATATTATGCAAGCACTTTTTTCAGCCAATACACACACAGAGTATGTCTGTATTTATTAATCATATCTATTTATTTTACCTGAACATATACATTCTTATTTCTTCCACATTATACAGTATTTGAAGAAGACACACTCGCACACATTCTGTCTTTATTGTTTAAATCAACCATAAACATTACTCAAGAATCAATTCACCTGTAGCATAGATCATTGCATGATCTGACCCCAACATATCTGTCCGACCCAATTGTCCCTCATGCTCCAAAGCGCACTTTGCGATCGTCTAGTGCAGGAATGCTACAGACTCCTCGAGCTAATCTCAAACCATTCGGCTCGCGAACTTTCTGCTGTTATCCCCCAAAAGCCTGAAATGCCCTCCGAGACGAAACTTTTTCTTTTGGTCGGCTACTGAAAACCCACCTGTTTAGACTCTGCCTTTAACTGTTAGAACTGTCCCTTGGAAACTTGCAGCAGTTGACCATGGCAAAGAATATGGAAGGGGTTGCACCAGTCTAGCATCATATTCGGGTGCTGTCCTATTAAAGTTCTCAACGTCACCACCATTTACTTCCATAATCGCTTGAAGGAACTGTGAACGCATCATACAAGGGGATATCTTCTTCCTCATGGTCTACTGTTGCAATATGCATAGTTATATTGCTCTAGTGTTCCTATTTCCCTGCATCCATAAACTAGTACAAAACTACCAATAAGTAAAGCAAAGTAGGCCTGCAATCTTAGGCATGTAATAATCTTTTTGCATTGTCTTACCTGGATGTGTTTCTGTAGCTTTTGCAAAGCTTCTTCTGCCTCTTCAAAAGTCTCATCTAAAGCCAGTGCTTTTCTGTATAACCCTTCAGCAGTTGCCAGTTTTTCTTCCTCTTCCACCCTATCAAATCCGGTAATAAAGGAATATTAGGAAGGGGGCCTGGCCTCACGAATTGCATTTTGAGATGTAGGTCTACATTTTATTCTGAGACTGTATTCGTGATTCTACAAATAAGTAAAGATAAATAATTTATTACACATACAGTGACAATAAAACATTGTCTTGGCAGGAGGAACAGTTCTCAGGACATTCGAATATAAATAATATAAATTAATGAAGAAATATATGGGTTCAGTACCAATACCAACCTAATTAGAATGACAAAAAATATATATCACACACTACTTACTGGCCTCCTCTTTCTACTAATGTTTGGCATAAGTATTTTCTGGCATTTCTGTGCGTTGGACAGCTCTCTAATGCCAGTTCAAAGTCATCTATAGCTTTATTCAAACTACCCTTTGTAGCATATCTGAAAAAAAAAAAGAAACACAAAAAAAAACAGGTTATCCTTGTCCTTGTTTAAAATGTACAAGTAGTCCATCGATTTATAATTTGCTTAATTAGGGGTTACTTTGGTTTTAAAAGGATGTTCCAATTTGGAAATATACAGTATATATATATATATATATATATATATATATATATATATATATATATATATTTTTTTTTTTTAGAAATGTATGGATGAGGGTTAAAAAACAAACACCAAGAAACAAAACTCTGGAAATACTTACAAAGCCCCACGTGCCACCAATGCTTCCACATTATTTGTGTCTATTTCCAAGCCCTTGTTGTATTCATTCATCGCTTCTACATGCCGCCCCGATTTAAAATGATCCACTCCAATCTTTACACTAGAGGAAATGTAAGGCAAACCTCAAATTTGTAACATACAATATATTAGCAATCCAACTATCCATCACAAGAGCATACTACGCTTCTTACCATCTTACCAATAAGGGCTAAGGATTATTATTACATGTTTTTATCAGTAATATTAAACTGCATTAATGCATACAACACAACGAGTTAAAAAAAGCATGAACTGCAGCATTTCAAATCATACATATAAAACACTTTACCACTTTAATGCCCAAGATGCCGACTGCTTTTTTCTGATAGATGTCGCATAATCTTCTTTTAAGAAGTTTTTGCTGTTAAAAAACAAACAACCAAAAAAACAACCTGTAAATTCTCTAACAGCCTTAGAAAATTGAAGTTCATGAAATGCTATGGTATTTACAGTTTGTATACAATATAATATCTATATTTTTATATAGCGCCTTTCATAGTGGACCACCATCACAAAGCGCTTTACAGAGGTAGGCTGTGAACTGTGCATTATATGCAGTCACTTACAATAGGACACTGATTTAACATCTCATCCGCAGGATCACACAGTGAGTCAGTCAGTGCAGATGTGGGATTTGAACCTGTGACCTTCTGGTTACAAGCCCTGGACTTTAACCACTGGACCACACTGCCTCCTAATTGGACATGCAGATGGTAAAGAACACAATATTCTTACGTTTGCAATCCCCTCATCAGTGAAGCAGGATCGGTTTCACTAATTCCTAGTTTCCCCAAGAGAAACTCTACTGTGGATGGATTCGCAAAACCCAGTGTGCGTTCCAAGACCTTCTCGTAGGTTTCTGTAGTGCTGCTGGCCACTGCAACACTCCGACTAGAGTCGTGAAAACAAATGAATACAAGATTAACATAATCAATTTAATAAACATAAAATACACTTCTAGGTTTGACGGATGTCTGATGATGAATCAGCTAATGTACTGAGCACTACCTTTTCTCCTAATGCAAACTCAAGAGCTTGTCATAGCATGAAGGGAGATTAAACTTATAACAGTTATATTGTTGTTTCCCGGTGATTTTAATTGTGTAATGGATTATTTTCGTGCTTTTAACTGGCACCAATTAAGATGAAAATAAGGCAAGACTTTTTTTTTTTTAGATAAGTTATGCATAATCTTATAATTGATGTAATAGCTTTCAATAACTTAGTAGCTATTCAGTATATTATTTATTCAGTATTAAACCATTAGCTCTAAATGTATTACTTCTGTTAGTTTTGGTGACTTTTTTTGTATGACATCGTCCCAGCCTTAGTGGTGATCCACATACATTATTTACAACAACTTTGTTTTTATGGCATTATACCTTTAAATAGGATGAGCTCAATATTGATGTACAGTTTAGAAAATATAAATATCCTTCTAGTCTTCCAAAGTCTCACCTGTAATGGGCAGGCATATCATCAACACCTATAACTCCAAGTTTCAGGTGTGAAAGGGATGAAGTAAGAGAAGAAGGTTGCAATGAAACAGTCAGTTTTTCATGGTAACGGTCAACGTCCTTTACTCCAGCTAAAGTGGTGGTGGTAGGGGGGGGAAACAAATGTATACACAAACAATTATAAAAAGCAGTTGTTTCCCCTTTATCTAAGTTTATATATATATATATATATATATATATTTTTTTTTTTTCATACCTTGAATTAGATCTCCATTTTGATAGTATGAGAGAGGATCATCATGGTTACCATGGGTAGGCACATCCCTTAATGGACATAGGGCCTGAATTTAAACAAAAACATTGGGATGTTTTAAGCCAAAGTTATTACCATAATTATATGAATAAAAAAATAATAACTTAAATGTGTCAACCACATTACTCTGTATAACAACACTGTATATTTCTGCTCTGCCCACAATTTTTACAAAGATAACCTTTGATGCTTTAAAACATCTTACTGTTATTTCTAGATCCTCAATATCTCTCCCCAGACCTCCGCTTAAACAGATCAAAGTAACAAAGAATCCAAATTCTCGTATGGAGTTAATACGTCCGATCACAACATCCCCACGTTCAATATCTCGAAAAAACAGGTTCCTCCTGTCGCTGCCAGGGACCTCCATGAATTGTTCCAGAGGTGGCATAACTGCATACATATCTAGAAACAAACCACAGTTATGACAACAGATTTTCATCATTAATAAAACATATAGCCAAGGGTTGTTTTTTTTTATTTTTAAAAAGAAGGATTTGTACATTAATTTAATTTTGGCAATAAAAACTTTTGTTAGGAAATCTAATTAACATTACCTTCAGTCTCTTCTTTAACTGAAGGGGTGCTGGACTGCCATGATGGAGAAAATAGGAGATCTGCTTTCCTTGCAATAAATTGCTGAACAGCAACATTTTCAACCCTTCTCTCTTTTCTGTGGAGGGGCAGACATATTACAAATTCTGAATGCTGTGTGCAGTGCATCATTTAATGTGCTGCCACTATCCCTAAACCGCGAGAAGTTTCCTAAAATACAGTCTGTTTTAACAGACTGGATACAACCGATTGCCTCTCCATAGTCGTTTATCATTGACGAAGTAACACATTACTATAATTATTACATTTTTCAGTAACTGTAATGGTTTCTTTTTCAGACAAGTAACAAAATATGGGAATGCTGTACATTGTATGTGAAAAAATAAGTTACTTTGTTACATTTAAAATAAAATGGACTATGGCTAATGCAAAACATGGAAATCAGAAAGTGTTTAAACAGTTAAAGCCAAACCTTACATGTCACAATTCTTTTTATATCATCTTGCCAGAAGTAGCTATTTGTAACTGTAATTACCCCCCCCCAGTAATACAACTCAACATTGTTAACGCATACCTGTATTGTACAGTTCTTGACAAGTCTCCAGCGATGCACTGGAAATCTGGGTTTTCCTGCTGCTCACATTTTAAAAGGGAGAACAGGCTATGTCCATGATAACTCACAGACTGGCGTAGAAGATCTCTATCCATATCGAAGTTCAAAGTATCCCATTACATCTAAACTTGTTTCACCCTTAGAAAAAAAAAAAAATGTTATTAAACATTCAGTTGGACTCAAACTTCAAAAACCTTATTACGTTTCTGGATACAATGGCTTCAATAACAACACACATATTAAGTTACTAGGTACAACTCCAGAGTCCACATTCTGATATACATATGACTCAGTGTCTCAACAACAGGCTTCAGTGAACAGGTCCATGAGGAGACACACTAAGACTTCAGTGGGATGCTTACAGTATTTAAGACCAACAATACTGTAGTAATGTCTTGTGTTGTGCAGCATATTTAGTTGCCTTACGCAACAGGTGGAGTAAATTAATCACACGTTGATTAACACAACAGTTGTATACTGCTCTTCAAACATAACAATCACTGTTTTCTTTAGAACATGAATGTGAACTGCAACTACAGCCAACTCGAATTAGGCCTCCTTCACCAGAGTGGATTTACGAAGGAAGAGACAAATCAAATATGGCAGGTAGCTTGGAGATGCACAGTATTGAATGGTCCTTGCTACAGGAACAAAATGCGCATACACGCGAGCTTTTGAGTGGGTTTTGTTTTGCTCAACTATAACTATTTAATATCGATAACAATACACTTTAGTCTCATTTAACAAAGCAACAGAAAAATAATCTAAGTGTGCAATGACGCAACCACATAAATAATACAGCACGAGCTAATGAGTATTTTATACAAACCTTGATTGCTAAACCACAACGTCCCTGCAGACAACAAGGTCCGTTTTTGTATTTATTGTTTAGTTTTATAAGACGCAGCTAATAAACAAACGTATTTACCTTCCTATGGTTTGTCTGAAATTTCTCCACGCATACTACTGTAGACCGCGTGTCACAACAATCTCTGTCCTAAATGGAAACAAAGCCCCGAAGCAAACAGTCCGATTGCCACACTGAAAGCAAGGTACTGCATATGCAGTATACTGGGGAAATTATTTATAATTGAAATGTCCAAAACAACTGTAGAAAAAGTACACAGGATATAGCATGTTTTTATATTTAAACTACTTTGCAAACATTAAAACCATCGTTATAAGAATATAACAACATTGCCACCTTTATTTCTATATTTGAGACAATATCCTACCATAAGGTGACGTAGTGGATTTCATATCTGCTTTTGCTTGGGGGGAAATAGCTATGGGACTTCAAGAACTTTATTTAGAAAAATTAGTTGTAGGCTATTTATTTATTTATTTATTTATTTATTTACTTACTTATTTACAATAAATGCATTTACTACTTGCAACCTGCGTAGAAGACCATGCAAAGTGGAACTGCTGTGGATATGACCCTATTTAAACTGTATTAAGTTGGAGTGACATACTGATTCTGCGCGTTTTAGTGCCCTATTCAACTTTGATGCTTGCATTCCTTTCTGTCTCAATGCACTGTTCCTTTAAATAATGCGAAAGTCTGCTATTTTAGTGTTGAGTTTCCATGGTGCCTGTTGATCACATGGACCCTCCTTGTACAAGAATGGGAAGAGGATTGGCGTGTACACGAGAGATTGATCAGCTTTTCTTGTTGCGGACACAGGCAGGGAAAGAGGCGACCAGAGAGCAGGGAGATCCAAAATACTGAGCCATTCTCAACTCATCAATGATAGATGCAGCACATTTTCTGCACACAGGATCGTGAAAAAACTGGTGCATGCAGGGGATTTCTGAACTGACTGGAAAAGCTGTATTTAAGTAAAGCTACATATTTGCAATTTTGTTCTAATTTCAGTGGGAACATTTTTAAAAATGACCCTTGATGTTTTATTGCTATGCATAATCTCATTCAGTGCTACAGAACTAGCGTCATCCTTGGAACTTAAACCTGACATGTAAGTGAACATTTATTTGCTTTTTAAAAAAACCAAACCAAAACAAAACAAAAGAAGAACAAAATTATTAATCTGTTTAGTGAAAACGTAAATACAATATTGGAGATATTAATTGTGCCTGTTACTTTAAATAACTGCTCTGAATCTTCAATCATTTAATATAGTTCATGGAATTCTTCATATGGTTAATGATGCTGTTTAATCTGAAACTTTCATCAGATGTAGCCTACATAACATTATAAGTGATGTCCCAAGTATGGAGAAAACATGATGTGAAGCAGAGGGAAGTAGAGGTGTTAGTATTGACACTTAGCATTGAACAGATCACACTGCAACGGCTTGTGAGCACTGTTCATTGATACTAGCTAACTACTGTCTGTAGTGTGGAGTATCATAGCAGGTGTGATCTTTCGGGAGATGCATTGTCCATATGCAAGTCTTGAGTTTTTTGAATCAGCGAATAAATAAACAGAACGGCAGAGGCGCTGGAACAATTTTTAAAGTGGGGGGTTGCTGAAAGCCATTGAACAAATCTGTAACCCGTGTATGTGATGGAAGCCATGCAAAGCTGGTTACAGCGCCCCTGCAGAACGGTATTTTAAAGAATGTCTATTTAAAGTTGATACGCCGGAAGAGAACTTGAAGTAAATAATACATGATCAAATCTAATTGCTGTATGATTACCTCCACGATCATTTAGATTTGAATGGCAAATCTATAAATCATTCTATAATAATGAGAAACCTCTAGTATCGAACCGGTTCTAACACAACCCCGTTTTGATTTGAAAACACATTCCACTGGTCAATGAGTGCTATTATGTGGCTATTTGCAGCATTGTATGAATTACACTTGATTCGAAGTAGAATATTGTCAGTGGAATTTAAAACAATTGGCTTTTATAGTCACTAGATGTCGCACTTGCTACCTATAGTCAAGCGTCTCTGTTTAGAATTAAAACATTGAAATATTGTATGAACCTAAACTAAGAAACAAAAATTAACAACATTTAGATGATTCTGAAATAATAGTGTACACTCAAAATATATTTTCTTTTTTGCGGCTTGTTTTATTATTATTATTATTATTATTATTATTATTATTATTATTATTATTATTATTATTATTATTATTATTAATAATAATAATAATATATATTTTTGAAGAGTTTCTATGGAACTAAAGGAAAATAAAATAAGACTGAGTGATAAAAAATGTTTTAAGTATGGTTAAGTTCAATAAAAATGTTTGCTTTCTATCTTAAATGTGTATTCTATTGAGGAATTGTGTTCTGGTGTTTAGCAAGGTGTAATATACACAGCACTGTATTACATATTGTTTTAGCAATTAAAAGTCTTTCCTGTCATTTGATGTTTAACCTCAGCCTCTTTCTTAAGTAAAAGGTTGAACAATTAGATACATTTAAAATAACTCGTAATACACAGAAAACTGATTTTAGAATGTGTTTTGCTGCACCATCCCTATTGGTTTTAAAGACCTCACCCAGCGTTTTTGTTTTGTTTTGTTTTGTTATACCATGCAGGCAGTTTAAACCGATAATCTGAGAAGTCGCTGAAGTTCAAGACTTCAGATTTCAAAACTTCCTCAGGGAAATAAATGCTTACGATTGTAAGTCGCCCTGGATAAGGGCGTCTGCTAAGAAATAAATAATAATAATAATAATAAATAAATCCCTTCTCTCTAATTATGGAGTAATGCAACCTGGGTAATTAGACCCCATGAGTGCCTTGTTTACAGTAGTGTGCATTCATTTCTCATCATGCAACAGCAGTACCAAACAAAGGCTGAGCCAGAACAAGTGTAGTGGTTCAAATATCATCCTAACAGAGATTCGTGTCTGTTGATCTCAGAAGCTAAGGTTAGGTCTGGTAAGATTCTGGATAAACTTAATCTGCTTTTCCAATACAGACAAACCAATTCCCTTATGTAGCTTGGCACCAGCATTTATAGAACGGCTTCATCTTAACTATTTCTTGTATGCAGTGTTGGGGAGTATTGCATGACATGTAACGCATTACTGTAATCTGGTTACACTTTTCAGTAACTTGTAACTCTAATGGTTCCTTTTCCAGACAGATAATGAAATGTGGTAATGCATTATGTTTTAAAAAATAAGGTAATTACTTTCATTATGGATAATGTATAACATGGAAATCAGAAAGTGAGCCAGCGGTACAAGTCAAACCTTACATGTCACATTAACGCGCTTCTTCTAGAAAATGGCATCAGAGAAGGGAAAGATTGGATTCAAGAGCTGGATCTTCAAAGAATGTTTTGAGCTGCAGCCTGACCAAACCGGAAAAAAAAAATACATTTGTAAAATGTAGTGTGCCTAAGAACTACGTATTTGTAACTGTAACTGTAACTAGTTACATTTTTTAAAAGTAATAAGTTACTGTAACAAGTTCAAGTACCTTGTTACTGTAACAGATTTTTTTTTTAAAAGTTACTTCACCAACAGTGGTTGTAAATGGCATATGTGTTAGTTCACCTAGTGGTGCTTGTCCTTTAACTAAACTAGTGGAGTCGTTGCCTTCCAGCTCACTACACAGTTTGTTGACAGTAAACTTTTAAATGGACAAAGTATTATTTTCTACTTCCTAAAAAGTCCAAAAGTGAATTGGATTGTGGTCAATTTGTAGGATATACAATTAGAGATGCTTGTCCCTAGGGTCATGGTACACAGGGGTGGAACACAGCAAGTTTCACAATCGACTGCACTGTGCTTCCAATAATTAACAAAGACCCCTTTTCCAGACTTGAGCGGACACAGGGCTTTTATGGTTAACCTTACTTGCTTCTGCTGTGATTAGCAGCTAATACACACTGCTGATCATTCTCTCAACATTCAATTAAAGGAGGCTGTGTGGTCCAGTGGTTAAAGAAAAGGGCTTGTAACCAGGAGGTCCCCGGTTCAAATCCCACCTCAGCCACTGACTCATTGTGTGACCCTGAGCAAGTCACTTAACCTCCTTGTGCTCCGTCTTTCGGGTGAGACGTAAGTGACTCTGCAGCTGATGCATAGTTCACACACCCTAGTCTCTGTAAGTCGCCTTGGATAAAGGTGTCTGCTAAATAAACAAATAATAATAATAACCTCATTAAAAAACTCATCTCTATACCCATACAGACAACATGAGTACATATGTTACATTCCAAGATACCTTGATGAATAAGGAAATCATTCATGCAGAATACTTGAACAGCAACAATAGTTTCGCATTTCTTCTATTCAGAATACTTTTTATGCTAATGTTTGCACTGTGCTGTGCTGTGCCTTTACCATGGTATACTGCAGTAAATGCCTGGCTGATCTACTCATCACTCTAACTCGTATTCTGTGCTCTCTCTAGGCCTAACGTGTGTACAGCGCAGGAGCTGGCGATGATCGGGCACAGACAGCCATGTGTCCAGGCCTTCACTCGCATGGTCAAAGTGTGGAAACAAGGCTGTACTGGACAGAGGTGGTGCGTTGGGTATGAAAGAAGGTAGGACATTGCTTTAATGTCTTTAAGTAAAGCTTTCTAAGTACGGGCTGTAGTCTTATAAACAATGCCAAGTACTACTTACTGAAGTAGCCATTAGCCTACGTGCCTGTCTTCGTAATTACCTGAGAAATTGTGATTAAGAGTTTAAAGTTATGGCTGAATCTTTTTTCTAGCACCACCAACACATATTCCAGTACAGTGTTTTATATTTGCAGAGTGTGATTTATGGATAATTCAGTTGTATTTTTCACTTGATCACAGGACTGGGTATTACACAGCTTACAGACAGGTATACAGTGTGGAGCTCCAAACAGTTTACAAGTGCTGCCCGGGGTGGACTCAGCAGGAAGATGAAGTGGGCTGTCTGCACTGTAAGTGTATAACAGAGCAAGCTGCACATGCAGCCACACAGCAGGAACAAAGAAGCATTCCATTTAATGAGAAGCTGGGAATCTCTTCTGGCCACTGGTTTTAGTGAATGATTAATAGAATAGCAGAGCTTTTCTCAGTATAAAGTGTTTTACAATGGTGTAACAATTGAGGACCCTATTATACAAGAAATTCCTGTTGGTACCTTAATATGTGCTTCCCATAATTCATTAATTTACTATAGGCATCTTTATATATGGGTAAGGAAAACATTTGTATGATGCATTTGTTGAAAGACAAAACAAGCACCTTTAAGAAAAGGAACAAAATATGTACAACTGACAGCTAAACAGCACTTCTCTATTGTGTATTTTCACTCAACAATCTGCTTGTCTTTGTTTCCACAGCTGTGTGCTCTGCTGGTACGTGTTTCAATGGAGGGAAATGTTCTGATGGAGGCTCCCAGGTCTGTCAGTGTCCAGAAGGCTTCCAAGGATCCCACTGCCAGTACGGTGAGAGGCAGCTATTCACACCTGTCTTAGAATAACAAAGCCACAGCACTTGCATGTTAAACAGGACTGCTCACTTCAATACGTCCTTTAGTCCATTATACATGATTCCTTTGAATGTCATATTCTTCTTCCTGGGTACATGTGGTGGTTTATCATCTGTCAATTTAATGTTACGCCTCTCAGATTGAAGAGTTCCTTGATGGGGAGGTAATATGCTAGTGGTAGGTATCACTTCTTCAATTTAACAGCAGGGAAAAAATATTTACCTTCTGTGTATCTGTGCTTTATAAGGATGTCGACAGGATGTCACTCAGGTTTCACTGTGATGTCACACCCTTTGACGTAAGGGGAGTTGAAAATGATAGAGACAGATCAACCTGGTATTGAAATAGACTGTCATTCCCATTTATGATTGCTGGCAAAAATTAGATCTGTTTTGACTATGACTTTTCTGGCTTTTCATAGTTGACTTAAAAACATGTGAAACATCGATTATTCCCATGCTGTTATCTTAGCCCTCACATACTTTACCACTGCCAATTATCATCTGACTAATGGCACTATAAGTTAATCATACACATTTACAGTACACCTCTTTTTCGGTAATACCACTCAGATGTGTTTCTCATTACGGCATTCTGTACAGCATACAGGTTTATAACAATACCAGACAGTGATATCTGAAAGGTCAGCAAGTTCAGACATTGTACTGTTTCTTTAAGTGTCTGTCAGAAAAACACACTTCATGGGAACTCTGCTAGCCTATAAAAGTGAATTGTTCGCTGATCTCTTTGACCTCAGTCTGTCTCAAACAAAACAGTTTGATGTCTTTGAAATAGACTAATGAATGGATATCTGTTATGGCTAAACTGCTGCAGTGTTTATTGTGTTGTGTTAAAAGTGATACAGAGTATTTTAAAATTCTCCTTGTCGCAAATTTAAAACAATGACGCTGTATTCACAAAAAAGGAGACACTTTTTTTACTATTAAATAATCACTGCCTGTGGGAGCTATACAACAAGTAGTTTAGTGGCTGTAACTATTACTCCAGTGTTGACTTAAAATGTCTGCATATTCCAATGTATAAAAGATACTCAACAAAACATGAGGGACCATTCAAAATATTGCTTGTAAGAATAATATTTTAAAACCCTTAACACCATATCCACACCTATAAGCCTTTAGCCTTATTACAATGTGATTACACTGTAATTATAACAATTAAAATAATAACCAGCTATAAAGCCACTGTATACTAATACTATAGTAAACGCTTACCAGTAGTGAATTGGGCCTACAGTGTGCAGAGGTCACAAGAAAACATCACTTCCAGAAGCCAGACAAACAATTCATATACACACACACTAAAAAAAAAAACAATCACACATTAAGAAAGAAAATGTTGTTTCAGTTTAGACCTTCCTCAGGAAGTGCTAACTGAGAGACCAGGAGAGCTAGCTAGCTAAATAAACAACAATTGCGCTGCCCACAGGTATTTCCACAGGAAGACCTGGCTACACCCAAATATTGTTTTTACACTTCTTGTTTTTCCCTTGCTGTGAATATTTTAATAACCCTCTGTGGCAAAGTGCCCCCCCCGTGTGTATTTTGTGTTACGTGTTGTGTGTAAATGTTGGTGTATAGTCATCGGTACACGGGATATAAACGGGTCTGTGTTTCACGTGTGATTTAAAAATGTAGATTTGTATTTGGCACGAGGAGGGCACAAATCACTTCACGTGCTGGTTATAATATAATGTGTGGTCACGGGAATTGCACTTTAATTAATTCACGTGCAGTTGTACCGAGATTCCAATTGAATGATTGACTAGCAATCGAGTCTCGGTACAACTGCATAAAAGCTGCATGTTTTCACTCACTCAGGGTTGTGTGTTCGGTGAGTGGAGAACGGGTGTGGAGAAGGAGATAATATAAATATAATAATAAGAAGAAGAAGATTAGTTTACTCACCGTGTTTGTTCGTCACCGTTTGTTAAGTGTGAGTTCGTTTTGTTTATGTCTGTTTATTTTGGCGAAAGTGCCGTGTCCTGTGTTTTTGTTACAACCGTTTATTTTTCTGTTCTGTTTATTCATTAAATGCTGAGCGAAAGCATTCGCTCAGCTCCACCAAACTCCACCTCTCTCTGTTGTTTTTGTTCCTGCTTCTGACGTGACGCCACCGCCAGTCGCCTTTGTGACACGTGGTGTCAGAACTGGGAGCTACAGCCTCCAGGACTCAGGCCAGAGCAGGAACCGCAATTTGGGGTTTTAAAAAAAAAAAAAACCCAACAACAACAACAACAACAAAAAATGGAAGACAGGATGAGGTGGAAAAGGACCGGGAAGCGAGGGACAGGGAGGAGGAGGCGTACATCAGGGCCAGGCACCCGAGGAGCTGTAGGTCACCACTGTTGTGCTGCCTCTGTAACCAGCAGCATTACTTTGCCGCCTGTCCCTTCCGCAGTTATGAGGAGGAGCCTGAGTGTCCACAGCCCAAGTGGGAGGAGCCTGAGTGTCCACAGCCCAAGCAGGAGGAGCCCGAACGCCCCACGCCTGAGTGGGAGGAGCCCGAACGCCCCACGCCTGAGTGGGAGGAGCCCGAACGTCCCACGCCTGAGTGGGAGGAGCCCGAACGTCCCACGCCTGAGTGGGAGGAGCCCGAACGTCCCACGCCTGAGTGGGAGGAGCCCGAACGCCCCACGCCTGAGTGGGAGGAGCCCGAACGCCCCACGCCTGAGTGGGAGGAGTCCAACGCCCACGCCTGAATGGGAGGAGTCGGTGCGCCCACAGCCCAAAAGGGAGGAGTCGGTGCGCCCACAGCCCAAAAGGGAGGAGTCGGTGCGCCCACAGCCCAAAAGGGAGGAGTCGGTGCGCCCACAGCCCAAGAGGGAGGAGTCGGTGCGCCCACGCCCAAGAAGGGGAAGGTAGAGCGCCCACAGCCCCAGTCTCCACCAGCAGAGGGTGAATTCCTGCTGGTTCCACCTCCATTGCCATGGGAGGACTGCTTGCAGCTCCCACCTCCACCAGCAGAGGGTGAATTCCTGCTGGTCCCGCCCGCCACCTCCATCGGCAGGAGCAGAGCAGCAGGAGCTGTCTCTGCCTCCGCCACTTCCACCGCCAGGAGCAGAGCAGCAGGAGCTGTCTCTGCCTCCGCCACCTCCACCACCAGGAGCAGAGCAGCAGGAGCTGCCTCTGCCTCCTCCACCAGCAGAGGGTGAATGCCTGCTGGGTCCCTGTCCACCAGCAGAGGGTGAATGCCTGCTGGGTCCCTGTCCACCAGCAGAGGGTGAATGCCTGCTGGGTCCCTGTCCACCAGCAGAGGGTGAATGCCTGCTGGTCTCCCCTTCCGAGGCGGAGCCGCACCAGTCCCCTGCAAGAGAGGGAGGGCCGCACCAGTCCCCTGAAACAAGGGTAGACTACACGCTGCTCCCACCTCCGCCGCCAGGAGACTACACGCCGCCCCACCTCCACTGGCAGGAGCAGAGCAGCAGGAGCTGCCTCTGCCTCCGCCACCTCCATCGGCAGGAGCAGAGCAGCAGGAGCTGCCTCTGCCTCCGCCACCTTCACTGGCAGGAGCAGAGCAGCAGGAGCTGTCTCTGCCTCCGCCAACCCCACCAGCAGAGGAGGAATGCCTGCTGGTAACACTTCCCCAACCAGCAGAGGGTGAATGCCTGCTAGTATCATTTCCCCACCGTCACGAGGAGAGGAGCAGGAGCTGCCTCTCCCTTCACCAGAAGGACCAGGACTAGATGCTGGCGGTCCTCAGCAGCCCTTGCATAGGCTGCTGAGGAAAGCATGGGAAGAACCGCCCGCCGCAGTGGCCGAGAAGAGGGCCAAAACCCGCACCCCAGCTAGTCCTGACTTCCTGCCACGCCGCCCAAGGATGCCTGCCTCGCCGCCCAAGGATGCCTGCCTCGCCGCCCAAGGATGCCTGCCTCGCCGCCCAAGGATGCCTGCCTCGCCGCCCAAGGATGCCTGCCTCGCACGCCTAAGGATGCCTGCCTCGCATCGCCTAGGGTTGCCAGCCGCCCGCATCGCCTGGGTTGCCAGCCGCCCGCATCGCCTGGGGTTGCCAGCCGCCCGCATCGCCTGGGTTGCCAGCCGCCCGCATCGCCTGGGGTTGCCAGCCGCCCGCGATCGCCTGGGGCTGCCAGCCGCCCGCGACGCCTGGGGTTGCCAGCCGCCCGCACGCTTGGGTTGCCAGCCGCCCGCACGCTTGGGCTGCCAGCCGCCCGCGACGCCTGGGGCTGCCAGCCGCCCGCGACGCTTGGGGCTGCCAGCCGCCCGCGACGCCTGGGCTGCCAGCCGCCCGCGACGCCTGGGGCTGCCAGCCGCCCGCACGCCTGGGTTGCCAGCCGCCCGCACGCTTGGGTTGCCAGCCGCCCGCACGCCTGGGCTGCCAGCCGCTCCGCACGCTTGGGGTTGCCAGCCGCCCGCGACGCTTGGGGTTGCCAGCCGCTCCGCACGCCTGGGGTTGCCAGCCGCTCCGCGACGCCTGGGGTTGCCAGCCGCTCCGCGACGCCTGGGGTTGCCAGCCGCTCCGCGACGCCTGGGGTTGCCAGCCGCTCCGCGACGCCTGGGGTTGCCAGCCGCCCGCATCGCCTGGGGTTGCCAGCCGCCCGCACGCCTGGGGCTGCCAGCACGCTCCGCATCGCCTGGGGCTGCCAGCACCTCCGCACGCCTGGGGCTGCCAGCACCTCCGCGACGCCTGGGGCTGCCAGCACCTCCGCATCGCCTGGGGCTGCCAGCACCTCCGCACGCCTGGGGCTGCCTGTCGCCCGCGATCGCCTGGGGCTGCCTGTCGCCCGCACGCCTGGGGTTGCCAGCCGCCCGCATCGCCTGGGGTCGCTACACTGTGGCCAGAACCCCATGAAGGGGAGCTGTCGGCCATGAAGAAAGGGGGAGGTCAGGAGACCAGCTTCCCAGCCGCATTTCCGTGGCAGGAAACATGGTGGCCAGAGCCCCACGGAGGGGAGCTGGCGGCCACGAAGGAGGGGAGGTCAGGAGACCCGCCCCTCGCAGCAGTTTCGCTGCCGGAGATCGTGGGGTCGGAGCCCCACGGAGGGGAAATGCCGCCATGAAGAAGGGGGAGGTCAGGAGACCCGCTCCCTCGCAGCAGTTTCGCTGCCGGAGATTGTGTGGTTGGAGCCCCATGAAGGGGAGCTGCCGGCCACGGAAAAGGGGGAGGTCAGGAGACCAGCTCCCCAGCCGCACTTCGCGGCAGGAAATACTGTGGCTGGAGCCCCGTGAAGGGCAGCTGCCAGCCATGAAGAAGGGGGAGATCAGGAGACCAGCTTCCCCGCAGCAATTTCGCTGCAGGAAATACTGTGGCTGGAGCCCCATGAAGGGCAGCTGCCAGCCATGAAGAAGGGGAGCAGGTCTGGAGACCACCCCAAAATTTTTCTGGCCAGAGGAGCCGGCCTGTGTGTGGTCCACTGGGACTCTACAGTTGTTTGGGTGGGAGGAGGACATCCCACCGTGGCCGCCACCTTTGGCCCGTTGCTGCCACTGTTCCTGAGCCGGGACTTTGGGACTGAGGGGGAGGTGGCCATTGAGGCCATGTGTGCTTTGCACAAGGGGGTATATGTGGCAAAGTGCCCCCGTGTGTATTTTGTGTTACGTGTTGTGTGTAAATGTTGGTGTATAGTCATCGGTACACGGGATATAAACGGGTCTGTGTTTCACGTGTGATTTAAAAATGTAGATTTGTATTTGGCACGAGGAGGGCACAAATCACTTCACGTGCTGGTTATAATATAATGTGTGGTCACGGAATTGCACTTTAATTAATTCACGTGCAGTTGTACCGAGATTCCAATTGAATGATTGACTAGCAATCGAAGTCTCGGTACAACTGCATAAAAGCTGCATGTTTTCACTCACTCAGGGTTGTGTGTTCGGTGAGTGGAGAACGGGTGTGGAGAAGGAGATAATATAAATATAATAATAAGAAGAAGAAGATTAGTTTACTCACCGTGTTTGTTCGTCACCGTTTGTTAAGTGTGAGTTCGTTTTGTTTATGTCTGTTTATTTTGGCGAAAGTGCCGTGTCCTGTGTTTTTGTTACAACCGTTTATTTTTCTGTTCTGTTTATTCATTAAATGCTGAGCGAAAGCATTCGCTCAGCTCCACCAAACTCCACCTCTCTCTGTTGTTTTGTTCCTGCTTCTGACGTGACGTCACCGCTCAGTCGTCTTTGTGACACCCTCTTACATGCCTGTTGTTTGCATTTTTTATCTCTAACATCACTTGGAACAGATGACAATTAAGAACGAAATGTAAGCCAAAGCTGCTTCTGTGCTACCATACTGAGAACGAGAGATTATTGAAAATGAATCTAACGCCTCTCCTGGAAGGTATCCAACAGCAGTGTTTCTCCTCAACTGCTAATTAACAGTTATGTCTGTGTTGGTGTTTGAAGTACTCCAGCAGCTTAAAACTGATTCCAAATGCTACCACGGTGCTACCCTGGGAAAAGTTGGGACAACTTTATTTTTTTGCTGTGTTAATATTTTAATAAGTAAAGTCATTTCCCTGTCAGTGAGAGCATGTGAGTGTAAACCAAACCTAGCACATCTATTCTGGCCAGTTTTTAAGAAAACCGCAAAGTATTTAAGGTTTTTTCACAATAAAGTGGGAGCTAGAAAACTGAGTCTCCTAATCTTTCAAGGCAGTCTTTAAAACATATTTTCTTGTGATCTGAAATACAGTTCCCTTGAATATTAGTTCTAAAAATGAAGTTTTCAGGTCTAATTTCAGTACCTCAGTGGAATAAAGTTAAACTAACATTGCAGCCTCCTGCCAGTGCCATGTCATTTCTATATGACAAATGCTCCTACCTTCACTCCTTGTGTGAGCTTGAGCAGGGAAGGAAAAAACGGCTTTCTTTGCCAAAGAAAAGACAATGAGTCCCCAGCTGTAGGTTTGCATTTCTCAGATGCAAAAACATGTACTTATGAATTAATTATTTTATTTATTGCTATAGTGAATCACATTGTGTACAGGTCCTCCGATTGCGGTATTACTGAAAAACAAATCATGATTATTCACAACCAATAGATCACATGTGATAAAACAGTAAAATACTAGTTCTTCTAATACTATGAATATAATATAATAGGTAATCAATACCCAGATATTGTAACTGGTAATATCTATTTGTGGTTGATATTTTATAATAAAACCAGTTATAATATCCTGATTTTGTTTCCCTTAGCTATTATTTGTTTTATATACACTAGCTCAGTCTATGGAACCCACATTAATAATGTGTTTTAGTGGACATGTTTCCAAATGATTTTCCAGGTTGTGCCTCCTATGTGTACAGCAACGCTCTCGAAGTTAACCTGCAGAGTTCTTTACAGTTGAATCAAGGCGCTGAGAAAAAAAAATAAGAGGACTTTATCAAAGTAATGAATAGTCTTTTGTGGTTGATAAAAAACAGGCTTAGTTGTTTTTCAGGTTGATTTAAGAGGGATTCCTTGCTTTGAAGAATCCTGAAAAACATTTTTTTTTTTTCACAATTTCCCCAACAATCTTTAGAAATGATATTGGCCGCAGGAAATACAAAAATCTTTCTTTCTTTCTTTCTTTCTTTCTTTCTTTCTTTCTTTCTTTCTTTCTGTCTTTCTTACTCCTGTGACAATTCTAGAAGTTAATAAGTGCTCCTCATAAAGTCTTTTTATAGCTATTTCCATAAAATGTGTTACTGTGGCACTGGGCCTCAGCCACTTGACTGTTAAACCCATTAGAGAGCCTAGACCTGTAGGGAGTTGTCAAAAACCAGTCCGTTCCCTAGAGCCTCTGTTTAGCACACACTACCAGTCATGCCACTGTGGTATAGATTCAAATATTTTTGCGATGTGCATTAACACACACTTCAAAAAACTATAAATAGATTGCCTCATTTGTTCTAGGCTGGTTTTAGGTGAGATGAAAGGTGAGTGAAATAATGTGGTCCAACCCTTGTTTTAAAGTTTCTCGCTATGATTTGATAGCTTTTGGCTTCTGGCAACAACATCAATCAATCAATCAATCAATCAATCAATCAATCAATCAATCTTTATTTTATATAGCTCCTTTCATAGTGGACCACCATCACGAAGTGTTTTACAAGATGCAGTAACAACAAGAAAATCCATACTACTTTATTTACAGAGAAATGCATAATACATGCTATACAGTGAAAAAAAATGCATAGTACATTAAATACAGTGGAAAGTGCATAATACATGAAGTAGTAGCAGACACAGCAACTAATAGCAGATATCAGGCTTAAAGAGCATGGATAGCAAGAGAGAACAGGTGGGTCTTGAGGGTTGATTTAAAGCGAGCGACGGTGGGAGCATCACGCACCAAAGCTGGGAGAGAGTTCAAAAAAGTTGGAACCATGAAGCTAAATATGCAACCTACAAATACACTATTATCTTTATCATGCATTGTTTCCATCTTGTCTCCAACCACTGTATGTTTTCTGTATACACATTTCTTTAATAAATCTTTTGGTTTATTGTAATAGGGAAAGAAGGTAATTGTTTTTTATAGCAGTGGCTGGAAATTAAATGACTGTATTCTCCAAGTATTACTTCGCTAACCAACTTCAGTTTGATTTAATTTTCACCAGAGACAATATAGCTTGTTGTTTGTCCTTTTAGGACCCAGCAGACATCTGACTGTAATTACATGTTTAAACAAGAAATCTCTGGAGCATGCCTTTAGAGAACAGTTTGCATTCTAGTAGCGCTCATGGTTAGTCTGTGGAACAGAGATAAGAGCATGTCGTATGCTTAGCTTGCAAGGAACCGCTCTCCCAAGAAGTCTATTTAAATAATTACATTGACCCATATTGATATGTTTGCTTTAAATCTGATCTGTCAAAGTGACAACCTCATGTATCTACATTTTAAGTGTTTTCCTCTTTAATTATATTTTAAATAAATAGGAATTTAACTAAAGTGCACCTTTGAGATTCTGTGAAAATAAACAGTTTTTCACAACCATTTAATTAAACTGAAGAGGAAAAACAGAAACCAGTTAAAGTGAAAACTATGTGGTTGTCTACATGAATGATTCCACTTCAAATGCCACCTTTGAACTTGCCAAGTGTTCACAGTAATAATTGTGTCTCTGGTATACAAGTACTGTACCTCAGTGAATAGCCCGAAAACGCTTGACAAAGACATTCAATCTATATAGAAAGAAAAGCACATTTATCAAGGTTCTTACACCAAATGCAATTTGCACCATTTAAAAAAAAAAATCAAAACCAGACTTTTAATTTTGCACAGCCTGTAACAAACAACTTAGGCACATGTTTGAGTCTTGAATTTTACATTCAGGGCAGTGTGTTACTTGTTTTGTTTCATTAAAAGTTTTATTGTACTTTCTGCTGGTTCAGTAAGGGAGAGTTCTTATGAAAAACATTTAGTACCAGTGTTAAAAAATAACATTGTATCAGTTTCTTTAAAACCAGACCCAGACCAAGGTACTGTAATCAAGTAAAACTGCAGTATTAGACAAATTCAATTAGACTTTTTGGCAACTGCCTTCATCTGTGTAATAAAGCAGACTTGGTTCCGGATGTTATGGATGATTTACTAGAGTATTTCTTCTGACAACAAGAGTTGTTTGAGGTGAGCAATGAAATGAATTGACAATGAATAATACATCAAACCACTAGCCCATTTGTATGGAACGTAATTTGCTCAACATTCTGTCTGGATCATACATAACTTATTTATTAAATGCACCAAAACTATAACAAAAATAAATAAATAATAATTGGTATATTAATAGTTTGCAGTTGCAGTTCATGTGGAAGATCTTAATTAAAGAATCATTAAATGTGTATCCCAGTGACATCACAGCCCAGAGCAAATATTAATTTCTACCAGTCATGATGGTTTCTGCTTTTTTATAGCATGCTAGCAGGTGTGAAATAGAAAACAATAGACCTGGTTAGGAATGCATAATATGAAAATTAGCCTTTTGACTGAAGCACAACAAAATGGTTGCGGAAGCGACTCTGCAAACAAAGTGCTTTGGGTGTAACTGCTGTTTGAAATGTAACTGTGGGTGACCCCCACCACACACACACACACAACCACTACTCAAGCAGAAGAGCCATGTATTCCACATGCTAAGTGGTAAAATCTGCAAGCATTTTAACTTCTTTTGAAAAATCTGCATTCTGGTAATTCTTGTACAAGCCCAATTGGTGTGTGCTTATTACAACAGTGTTTGGGGAGACAAATTGGGAGATTCCACATGAAGCTAATCAATCAATAGGTGACTAGATGAAGTACTGTACTGTAGCAACCAAAGTAGTACGTGGCTAATTTTAGGGGTATTTAGCTGCACTGGACATCTATCAAACTGGGCAAGTGTAGTACTTTCAGGCATCTCTCAATTAAGTGTTAAATTAAGTGTTAGTACTACCACATAGTGCATTCACAGAGTTTCTTCTAATACGGTATATTATAACTGAAGTGTGTGACACCACCAAATGAAAGTGAAAAATGTTGGTATGCTGAAGAAGGAAAGGACTGGGGTCTAACATGCAAAGCAATGACAGTATTGGTTTGCACAGAGCTTGCAGAGACATGATTTATAATGTGTGTTCTGTACTTTTAATCCTTTTTTGTATGAAACACATGTATGAAAAATGTCCTTCCTCTCAAACACACACAAGTGTGCTTTATTTTTAGATTTATAAGAGGACATTTTTATTTTTATTATCTATAGACTTAAAGCTAAATGAGAATGGGGAAACTAGAGTGAGAAATATATTTAAGGTAAATTACAGTTCTCAAGTGATACATAAATCATCCGCAATGTACACATTTTTAAGCCCTTGCTAGTAACTACATCTGTTGCACACAGTGAACCATATTGTGCAATGACTTTCTGTATTCTAGAATGCAAATGTGTGCATTTTGCATGAAATGGTGTTACTGGAAATTATATGCTAATTATTTAATGAAAGACATATTGGTTTTGTGGTACATTCATTCATTTCCAATTAATGGACTGTTAACTATGAATTATTACATTGCTTTACAATAAATTGAAAATTACTTCTCTATAAACTTGGAGAGTATGTGGTTTTATGAAATACAATTACACACTCATCTTAGAGACGATAATGGTCTTTCTTTAGAGGTGAGGTATTTGAAGGAAAGGTAAAGCTAAACAAATAGTGAGGCTGCCTTTTAGATTTTGGGCTGATAAGGAGCGGCTAGCACAGTGCCTTTATCCCACTAATTTCACAGTAGCAGGTCATTGACCACTCATGGTGATCCTAAACAAACACGTGAGGTTTACAAATAAAACACACCAGTGTGTTTATGTGGTGGTTCTTCTTCAGTAAATATTTAGTCTTGCAGAAGCTGTGACTTTCATACTGCAGTAACACATAGCTTTTAATGAGGGGCCCCTGGGAAACACTAAGAGATAAACAGATAAACTTGTTTTTTTTCTGGTTATAGTAAGGCAGCTAAAAAAAAGGATTGTAACTTAATCTGTTTGGAAAATGGATACACCCTTTGTAGACGTATTGTAACGGTAGCTCTAAGAAAATCAACTGTATATGTATAAGATTACAAAAAGTAAAGGAAGTAGTATCATAAGAAACAACACTGTCAGATCCCAATCGCTTACAAATAAATATACTGTATTATGTAGCATTACATTCTTACTGTCATCAATGTTTTTTGTAGTGCATTTTTAACAGTATATCTCTGTTCAGACCTGTCTTCATTAGTACAATAGGAGAGACAGTAAAATGACGAGCCCTATTGCACTGAAAAGGTTAATGAATTTGTCAGTACAAGGCTATGGTGACCTGGGGAGATGGGGACAGAAGCTGCTCAAAGCAGACTGTTGTTATAGGTTATACATGTAAAGCTCCCCATTGTTATGTGCTGTTATGATATTAACTGCCATAAGTGACACAAGTCCTCTTATATTAAATGTAAAAAGCTACAATCCTGTTATTGTAAAATATTGTTCATTCATTATCAGTAATATGAGAAAGGTTCAGTAGTTTATGTAAAGACTAGCACAGCAGAGCATGTCTGTTTATGTAGGCTCCTTTAGGACTTACTTAAATATAAAGTAAAGAAAAGCTGTTTTTACTGAATATATTGAAAAGGAAAAGATATTACATTTGTTTATTGCATAAATTCATAATTTCTATTTCCCTTTCCCAGCTAAAAGTTGATTGAATTTGGCCATATATTATTGCAGAGGATGAGTAAAGCAGATTAAAATAATTTTAATAAAATTACATTTCTTAAAAAAAAAGGTATTGAAACACACAAACACATGGTGGGTCTATTTCAGCTTTACAATTGTGAGTGTGGGGCTAACTGATATGCACAGGGGACAAATAGTGTGCAATTGCTATGTAAAGGTCAGCAGTTGAGTTTGAGCAAATCTAATGGCCATTTAATGACACACATAGTGACTCTAGTCACTGCCCAATGTCTGCCTTTGTATCTTTTATACTAGATAAAGCACAGTTTACAGGACTGTGTTTAGACATTATGATATATTTAAGCATGGTAAATATTAAACATGTGAAATGTTGCATACAATGGAATACTGAACACATACCGATTCAATTGAACGTGTTCTACCTTTATTTCATGAATTTTCGTTTTGTTAAACCCCCTTTTCCCTCCCTGTTAAAAGTCAATTGCAATACCCCATGAATGTTGTGGTGGACTGCAACAAACACATCTGCTTTACTGTTAAATGAGGTGTGAGTGGATGTGAAATGCTAGCAGGATCATTTTGACTGCTGCCCTCTGCTTTTACATATTCTCAAAACATTTCTAAAAGGGCACATGCTTTCCTTGTGTGTGCTCCTTGTGTTTTCATTTTACTCATTGTATCTAATGCAATGTAGTATTACAATATGCCTCACTCCTTTTCAAACTCTGCTTGCACAAGAGCTATACAAAGCATGTAAAGGAATTCAAAACAGAATGCCTTTGTGAATTGCTTCAAAATGTGAATAGGATCAGCAGCGGCAACTGGATTATCAAATTACCGTATGAGATAGTCTAACTGGAAAATGTGTTCTGACTGCCACTTTTCTACTAATACATGTTTCCTAGGCAACGGTGAGTAAGATCATTCTTACAATATGTTGCATTTTCCTGGTTTTCATCATTAAATGAATCCCCATTGCGTTATGTGCCAAGCAGTGAACCTCAATGCACATTGTTTGTCATTAAAATAAGGGGAATACAGCACATGCTTTCTGTTATCTGCTGTAGGGGGACTGTTGTGTTCCTCTATTCCTACAGTATAGTTAATTTGTCTCCCAATAGTTCTACAGGAGCATATACTTGGTAGGCCTTTCAATTGGGATTACTGTTATGTAGTTCTTTGTAGATTGTCAGGGGAAGCAGGAGAGTCTCAACATCTCTTGTTTATTTTAATGTCTGTTATTACGGGCAGCAGTGTGGAGTAGTGGTTAGGTGCTCTGGACTCTTGACCGGAGGGTCGTGGGCTCAATCCCAGGAGGGGGACACTGCTGCTGTACCCTTGAGCAAGGTACTTTACCTAGATTACTCCAGTAAAAACCCAACTGTATAAATGGGTAACTGTATGTAAAAATAATATGATATCTTGTAACAATTGTAAGTCGCCCTGGATAAGGGAGTCTGCTACGAAATAAATAATAATAATATCAGACAGGGCCTGATTCATACAGTCACTATCAGCATACAGCCTGAAACTGGATCACTTTCTGTATCTGGCAGTGCAAAGCCCATAGGACACCTTTTCTGACAGCTCTGGTAATGTTGCTACAATAATTACCGCTGCAGGATATCCTGAGGCCTCTCCTTTTACCGCTGTCTCATAATACCTTCGTTAAAGTTCCTGGATTAAGGTATTAGACTTCATCACGGCTGAGAACTATATTAGTTGTAATTGCAATGGCATTGGGTCAAACAGTTATCGTTTTTCAGATCATAGAAATGATCTCAAGCTCCGGTATTGTATTCCCATCTGTTCTCTTCCATTTTTGTTCTGCCTACATGTGACAAGATTCTTCAATCCTTCAATCCTACAGGAATAGTTAGATATAATGTTTTGCTCAACTTAAAACAGGGACTTATGTTCCAAACTGCTTCAGCATCAGTCAGTTTATGAATATTTTAAACTAGTGGACCTGATGTTTTTTGACCAAAGGCACATTTGTGTTTTTACCATAAGGTCGAGAAAATTTATATTTTTCTTTCTTGTCATTTAAATCACATACATATTCCAAAATGTAAAATAAAATGACATTAAACATGCAGATTTATCTAATGGAACAAAAGCAGATATTAAGAATAGTGCATTTTTGATACTGCTACATCAGTATTGCAGATTATGTCAGATGCTCACAGGCTAAGGACCACTTTTTTACACTTTTTAGAACATTTTCACATTAATAATTCATGATGAGATTCCTTGTTGGAACATACAGAAATAATCCAAGCCAAACCTGTATGAATGTCTCTCGATAAGAAAAAAACTTTAATAAACTGGTATAAACATAAACCCCTCAACTCGGTAAAGTAACATTTTTCATACCTTTAATTATTATGCTGGTGGTTTTAAAAAAAGACAGACAGTAACTCTTCTGTTTCCTGCCCAAGGTAGAGAATAAAGGGTGTTGTTAAAAATAATGATTTAGCGAGTGGGCTTGAGGGTAATGTACATTAGTACTCCTTAGATTGGAATGTAGAAAGAAATAAATCTGCAGTTCATGTTGTCAAGAAAGATCATATTGAATACACTTTGAGGTAATATATGGACCATACACTGGAGATACTGGCAGGAAATGAAACGACCTATTTAACAAATCAAATGATTTACAACCCACAAGGTATATTTATAAATATTGAAAACAGTTGTTAAGTTGAGAAAAGGTTACTTAAAAAAAAGATATTTTGAACATATTCTTCGACAGCAATGTGCTAAATGATGAAGCAAGTTTCTCATATTTTTTTATACAAAATGCAGGGGTCTCATAAAACACATGTATTTGCTATAACGTATTGCGACCCACCCACATACAGTATAATATTCAATAAAAAAATGCATGCTAGAGTCACAAGCATATATTCTTTGTGGCTTTCTTAGAAACAGGACACAATTAATTAAGTTCCTAAAAAATCTTTCTGTTGTTGCAAAAGATGAAAGTGAGAAAGTTGTTATAATAGTAACACAATTCAAAACGTTTAAAACACTTTTTATAAAAAAAAAATAAAACGGCACACTATGTCTTCAAGGTTATTATACATATAACATATTATACAGTACAAGTATAAAGTGTTAAACAAACTTAAAGCATACTTTCAGATTGTCACATTAGAAATAGACATTTCTAACCCACATAGATGAGTAATATATTAAAACAATTCATCAAAAAGGGGCGGGCTCCTGGGTATTGGAGCTGGTTAATGTACAATAGGTTTTTAAACCTGACAGCTAGACTTACTGGAATCTGTTTTGCACATATGGGTTTAATACAAATCGTCTGGATCTTATCTTATTTATTAAAGGTTTACCTTAAAACAAAACCAAGCTTATTTCTCGAGTAGCTATCACATTTAACACCATTTGGAGGCTATATTACTTAAGTTGGCTGAACTCTGTGTGTTGTAGCATAGATATCCAACAGATGCCACCACAGCATAAACAGCAAACTGTTTGTTTGTTATTTCCAATGCTGTTTATTCTGCCTGGAGTTCACTAAACTCCCCCATTGTCAAGTGTTCTCAAATCTAGCTTAAGGTGCTTTGCATTGCGTTCAGAAGCTGCTCTTCGGTTCTAGTGTCCTGTCATAGACATGTGTGATGTAGGCTGGATCAGCCAATGCGTCTTTATATTGGTACGCACCAGCTGTAGTGTACCGCAGTGTATTTCCAGCGAAACCAAAGTAAACTTGATTCAACATGGTAGATCACTAGAGTAAACAGAATCTGTCATGTGATTGTTCTCCTTACAGCCTGCTAATATTGTGCAGTGAAAGGCACATAATTAACAGTCTCCAGTCTGGGTTTAATAGCAGATACCTCAGGCACATAGGGAAGACAATACTAGTGTTGTATTGTATAGAACCACATGTTTTTATTAAGAGGAAGTACAATAAATACAGTTGGAAATGCTAGGAGATTGATAGGTAAAGCAGGTGACTGGTAGGTAGTTTACTTGACCCCTTGGAGACAAAAACACAATTAAGTGAAGGTCATACTTGTCTGTTGCAGTTGCAGATAACAAACTAGACCAAATCAGATCAGCTATTGGACATTTCTGGCAAAATCTGGTTAAAAAGGCATTTAAACATCTAACGAAAGTGATAATGTATTTGGTACAATAAATAAAATCTTGACATTTTAATGTTCCATTAGGAAAGTAAATTTGTATTTGGCTTTTAATATTGGCCACGGCCATGGGGTTTTCCCAGTCTTTTGACCTTTCTATTAGCTGGATGAAAAACTCTAAAATGAAGGTTAAAAAACCAGCACAGCTTATAAAGCAGTGGCTAGCCCCAAAGCACTGTCAACTCGCGTTTCACCATGAGACATAGCTGGCATTGTCTGGGGGAAATGGTTTAATTCTAAACTGAAGGTGAAATCCAAATTCTAAAAGTAAAAGTAATAAAATTTTATTATAGGTGACATCAGAGCTACATTATATTTATTGACTAATAAAAGAAACAAAGGAAACATAATGCATAATGTGTGAGCCTGGCACAAGCAGGAGATTTTCTTTGGAAACAGAATAAAATGCTTAATCTCACCAAGGGAGAAAATTCCTGGAAGTGAAAACCAAGGGTAGAGAATTGTATTCAACCAGACACCTTTTAAATGATTTTGCTTTAAGAGGAGTGGCAGTTTTGAGGAGTGGTCTGACTTTACAACGTTTTTCTATGAATGAATGTCAAGGGAAATTCATAGATAATACATAGAAGAAGTTGTCAGACTTACCAGGAGAAAGGCTTTCTATTACAGGACAAAATATGTTGTAATATAATCATTTGTATTGAGTATTTGAATAACACTTATGTGTAGCACAAACTTGTTATGAAATAGGTTTGAAAGCCAGCCCTGTACAGCCATATGAAATATATTTTGGGATTATACTGGAATACACTTTTATGGCTTAAAATATTGACGCAATATGTTTTTAATATATTCCATATTTATGTAGGCACTGTCATTGATTCTAATAAAAATGTGGTCATTTGAAAGACGAATAACTTTCTCTTTTTGGATCCTGGTGTTCACATTAAGTGGTAGAAATATCTCTCTGATCATATATTCAAGATCCTTCAGTCTTAGCAGTTGCTGACACTTGCCATACCACAAGAAGTGTTCTAACTGGGGGCCATGTTGTTCTATGCTCCAGAGACAAAAAGGGCTACCATTAATCTTAGAGCGGTTTGCAGCAGGAATGCTATTGTACACTTTGTGCAGAGTTGTATGAGTGGATTTCCTATCACTATTGTATCTTAAATGATTTTACAGCACTTAGTTTTGTCTAAAAGCTTTAACTGAGGTAGCACAGGTACCAGGAAAACCGAAAACCTAGATACCCCTTCTGATGCAAAAGTACCCATACCCTCTACCTTTTTTAACAGTTAATTGTGCCAGGTTGCTTGCTTTTCATGTGGAGAACAACACTTCTTGTGATGTGGAAAACATTGGGCTACCCTGAATATTTTACTGTCTTGACAGTCTGTATGGGGCTACTTTGCAGGACAGTAACTTTGTGTTAAACACATTTTCTGAGGTTAGAAAGATGAAACAACACAGTATTAAGTGCCTAAATTAGAGAACTCCCTGATGTGGTGTTTTTTTTCATAATAGGGTTGGAAGTGTTACCATATCCAGAAACAGGCCTTGGCTTGGAGATTAACGATTAGCTCCAGGGATACAGCCTAGAGCAAAATAGTCAGTTTGCGGTGACTGATTTGACCAGATGTTAAAAACCCCAAACATGGCTCCAACCTTCTCATTGTCTGCCTTCTGTGATTATGACAAAGGTGCCTGTGTTATTAATATGAATCTATTGGGGTTTGGAAATCAATAAGAGCAAATAAATGTAAAGGTCACTAACCATGTGGTACTTCTAGCATAACATGATTATGTAGTTCAAAAATTATATTGTTGTGACCCTCATGCTCTCACATAAAAACAGGCAAAAAAAGATATTTTTAGCCTGTTATGGCTGTGTGCTGCTATATTACTTATTAAATAGTTTTTTTTTTTTTCTCATCTGAGAATTCTTTGAGAACTTACATGCATCATTGTGGTCCTTAACCAAGTCTCTAAGCTAAAACATTGCCTTTGAAATGCAAAAATACACTAAGGACAGTTTAAACGGTTTTGTTTTGTTTTTCTCTTGGGGGCAGGAATAATAAATTATACAGGTTCTGTGTCTGGTAGCTTAACATCCAGAATGCAGGAAAGCATGTGCTGTTTATTCTCTCTCTCTCTCTCTCTCTCTCTCTCTCTCTCTCTCTCTCTCTCTCTCTCTCTCTCAAAAAGTTGTTCTACTACTAGACTACTACTACTACTACTACTACTACTACTACTACTACTACTACTACTAATAATAATAATAATAATAATAATAATAATAATAATGGTAGAACATCATCAAGGTAGCTAAAGCTTAGGCAATTATCCTGTTCATACAACTGCCAAGTTTCAAGCTGATTTTTAGACACACAATAAAATAAAGTATGAAAGAATAGTTTTTTTTCTGGATGAGCAGCCAATTTATGTAACAAGTAGCAATTGTGGCTTACATTAGCTTGGGATATGCAGAAAGATGTATATGCATTCCTGCCACATATGTGCAACTAATTCTATTTGCAGAAAAAAAAAGTTTCATGAAAGCACAATTAAGGTTATTATACAGCGGAACATGACTTTTTAACTTTCTGGCAAGCCTCACAGGACACTTAGGAAATCGAGTTAGCACCAGGGGAAAGTTATTTGACTACTTATTTGTAATGGAATTAGATTCCAGAGAAGCGTATTTTGTTGAAGCTGCAAAGAATGAATGAATCAGGAAAGAGCCAAAGAAGTTAGAAATGCAGTTTGGATTTCCTTCTTTTTTTAGTTTTTTATAATGAACGTCTGTTTTTGTCAGCAAGACATATCTGCTTTGAAAAGGCACCCCTGGGATAATGTTGAGCTACAGGTGGCTTTATGTTCAATTCAAAATAGATGTTTTAAAGCAGATTTTAATCAACCTTTCCAAGGAATGCTGCGGAGGGACTGTGCTGTAGGAGGTGACAGGAAGAGCTGTTGTGTATCAGGAGAAAAGTGAATCACTGAGCCATGTCCTGTCTTCATCTCTCACCTACAAAATCTAACCACTACAATTAGATCTTATGAGGGAAACCATATTGATGATGAATTGTGGCATGATCAAAAGAAATGGAAAGCCATAAATTATGTTTCTCCTATTTTTCATTTTGTTTGATGAAGATAACATGTATTGGGGGTCAAAGCTGAGTATGTGATTGTGTAGGAAACTATACCATTGGATTTGTCAAATGTGTTAATGTTACATCATTTTAGAACAAAGCAAAACAAAGCATACAAATTTGGACACCATAAAGGATTGTTTTGCAATTACCTTTCAATTTTTTTAATTTTTTTTTTTACATTTTTTTACGTGCTATGGTGAAATATGGTACAGTTTTGTACAGAAGTACAGTGATCTAAGTTGAAATGTTGCTGTACCATTACTGGCAAGTTCAAATTACAAAACAAATTACATTCATCCTCATTAATATACAAATGCCATGCAATAGCTGTTGGAAAAGGGTGATTAATACCGAATTATTGGCAGATTTTAATGAAATGAGCTTTAAAATTGGTACATTTTTTTCAGACTCATTTTCTATTCCAGCATGAAAATGCTCTCAATAGGTTAAAAATCATCAAGCATGAAAGAAAGCAATGAGAAATCTGCTATATAGTTTTCCAGAAGTGATTTTTGGACTCATTCCACCTGGAAAGTCACCAGAATATATAAACAGAAGGATGTAATATCTTATTTTTACATTTTGAAATGCTTTGTGTAACATATGTATTTACATGTACTGTTTTTTTGTTTTTTTTTAATCCATGACCCTGTAATGAACCCCATATTATCACACCTTTCAGGGGGTTATATTATCTGCATGTTTAATAGTGAAGGGCCAACATGTTCCCAGCCTCTCCCCAGGTGTAGTGTTGAAAGTGGCAGAAATAGACTGTGACTGGACAGAGCAAACACATGTATTTATTATTTTATTTACACAGGTGCAACATGTGTGTTGTTAACTAATCCGAATGACTACAAGGATTATGTTTGATCCCTAGCATCTCTGTAATACTAGAAGTATATTGGAATGCCTGCAGCCCTGTATGCGGATCCCTTCACTCTCCATACCCTGCATATTATTGTCTAAACAAGTTTTTCACAACCCTTTCACAACCCTTTCAAAATGAGACATAATAAGATCCTGTATTAGGAGATCCTTGGTCACTACAGCAGCACTGGGAAGGAAGAATATGATTTGTTTTAGTATCCAGGCCACTTACAATGTTTTGTTCAAAACATTCCTTCTTTTAAGTAAAAAAGTAAAAAAATTAAATTTGGATAAATTTAGTTGCAAACATTGAATGTCAGGTAATTGCTTCATACTGTGGCTATTGATGTACTGTGATTCACAGTTGCAAAATGTGCAGTTACTTCAACCACAGTCGATTAATGGTCTTAAATATGCTGATCATCTGTCTTGGGGAGTTGGGTCAAATACCAATGCTGACGGAAAGTCATTTTACGGTAATCTGATTCTTCAAGGTCATATATGAGGTAAGTAAAAGACTCTGAAGACAGACAAAATCAAATGAGCCTGCTTCTACTTTTTATATGTAACTTAGTTGTGTCCTGGTGGTAACTGAGATAAACGTGTCTCTGTTTTGCAGGTTCCTTAATCTGTAGTGTATTCTATCATATGAAAAAAATAAAACAAATTAAATAGGCCCTGAAGTAAGTCAGGAGCAAGTGGGAAACTTTGTTTTATTGAAACAAATGGTCATCCCAAACACCACTAGGTATAATTAGTCTGTGCTTCAGCAGAATCATTAGTCCTTTGTGGTTTTTTTAATGTTGTTTAATAGTGTACGGATGCTCTTTGTTATGCCTAGTTTTTTGGCAAGTTAGTCATAGGTTATGCTTATAAAGTATCAAATAAATTCAACACACACACTATATTGTACCTGAGGTTGCGGTCAGCATGCGTGGCTGCTAAGGTCACAGTGTGTGGTGCAGACAGACTGAATTAGACCTTGGTAATTTAGTATCCAGCGCAATTTTGACCGTGGTGAGTCAATTTCCTATACAGCTTCATTTGAGATGCTTTCTTTGACAGAAACTAGGTGAGCAGAACCAGACAAGGTCTGACTTAATGGGGATGTAGTGTAACCAGACTGCAAAGAGTCTTTTTTGTTATAAGCCAACAAACCCAAAATCAGCATAAATTTCCCTCAGAATTCAAGTTCATTCAAGGCTCATGTTTGTTTTATTGTAATGTTAAATGATTTTATACAATTATGATACACACTAACTCTCAATTTTAGTCACAGACAGCAAAAAACAAGTGCCGTTTTACAGCTGTTACAGCAAGTTATTGGATATGTTTAGTAAATCATATTGAAGAAATATTAAATATGGGGCCATTTGCTTAGAGCATTAGGAAATGTTATTGTAGGTGCATTACATCCATCAGCATTTGCCAACATAAATGTGCTTCATATACCTCCCAGAAAAGTTAAATAATTACATGAATAATACAAGAGTACCGCTACATATCTGAAATTGAAAAACATTTCCCTCCATTGTAAAGTAGCACTTTCCTGACCTCCACATGCTTTCACATGTCTCTTAGAGCCAATAAATTAATCTGTGGAAACTAATAACAAATAAATGTCTTTGCTTTTATGAGGGATCAGTGATTGCAAGGAGAAAAAAAGAGATTCTGCCAATCCCCACCTTCTGATACGTAATTACCAAAATTTAAGAGTAGTGTCTGTTAAGCCAAAGGCAGTGAGCTGTGTAATAGCCCTGACTAGTTGCTTTAATATTTTATTTCCCCCATGGTAAAACTCTGATCAACCAACGGTGATAATTTCCACTAATTCCACTAAGGAAATTGGGTCTGAAACAGGTTTTTGTTTTTTGGAAACCACATCACCCAAGCAAAAAAAAAAAAAAACACATCTAATATTGAATATAAAGAGGGGGAACATGTAGGCCTACAGGTATGGATTGCCAATATTCTGACTTATGGTGCTGTATTTTCCAGGATATATTAATGTAACTTTGTTGGCATGGATTTCTAGAACAATATTTTTAAGTCTTGTAGTTAGGTCTGGTGTGTGCCAAACCTAACCAGTATGTTACAATGGTTTATCTTGCACTGGCTACTACAGGTCAAGAAGATAACTTTTTAGGGCAAAGGGTGCCTCCTTCCGTATGATCACTGCCTGAGTTTGACAGATGAAAGCCTTCTGGCTGTCCCTAAAGTTTCGCTCAAAACTGTCTAGAAGGCAGGTCATTTAATTATACATCCATTCACTTTAAAACGAATCTAACCCCCACCCCTGCCCTCGCCCCTTGTTTGACCTAGATCTCAACAACTTTTGAGGTTTGCGCCTAAAAATGTTGAGTATTGAATTGAATTGACTGTTTAACATACAATATACTCTTTGACCTCTTACAAGACTCAAGAGATTAACCTCTGACCCGCCGTTGGCAACTGAAACTGAATTCAAGATGCAAAAACATTGCTTGTGTCAGTAACGGCCGTTTTCTCCTCACAAAAATCATAAGAACTGCAGAAAAAAAAAATAGAAAACCATCTTGTGGAGATGACCCAACCCACTAGCACAATAATACGATTGCATATGCCCGCAATTTTAGAAGTGGTGGTGTAATCCCAGTGAAAAAAAAGAAAAAAAAGTATGGTTTTGAAGACTTGTAGTGTGGTTTATATAACAAAAATTATTCTGAAATTCTCATCGTCTGGTTTAATGATAACTCATTACTTTTTGTTCATTTTCTCAGTTTATCCCCTCCCCATATTTAATTAAATAACAATGCATAGAAAACAATCCATGGAGTGGCACACAATAGTTACAGGGAAATAACTGAGGATGTAATTGGAAAATGTAATCCCCCAGAGCCTTCCATATGGAAAATCAATGAGGGTTTGAGTTCTAATAAAAAGGCAATAGCTAATGGAAACCTGGTTGGGGGAGGGGAGGGGAGGGGAGGGGAGGGGGTGGGGATGGGGCATAGGTGCAAATTAAATAGCTCTTTATTATCAAAGACAGATAGATATTGAAGATAACTCATTATTCTTCTGATACTTAATTGTGTCAACAGTGCTTCACTTTTTTAAAGTTTGTAGAAAATGTCAACAATAATAATCTATTACAGCTGTTGACAACATCTACAATGTGGATGTGTTGATAACTGCTTCTATAGTTTGCTCGTGTTCACTTGTTCACTTTTGATGTACATTACTAAGTGGGAAAGGAGGCTTCCTCTTATCACTTGTAATACACCAGTTTATTCTTTACACTTTGTAAAGCTCGCCGCATTTGCAGGACACTATAGCATTTCCAGACTGACTAATTGGCAGTATAGGGAATATCAGTCTATAGCTTCTTTAGGGAAAAGTTTTGTCCGCTATAAAAAAAGCAGACCGCCATCATAGATTTACTTTAAAAATCAAATGTGGTTATTGGACTGCTTTTGTTTTGTACAGATAATGTACTGTATTAACTAATGGGACTATCAAATCCAATGCAAGCTTGTTCTGTCCTGCAGTGTATTCTAGAGTTGATAGTGTCCCCAGAAAGGTAATGTCAGAATCAAGCAAGTTTTTCCTATTGTTGCTCAGAAATTTATGTTCTCCAGCATGTTTTTGGCAACAAGTGATCCCAAAATAAATCTCTTAGGAATGGTGACTGAAATTATTAGGCTTTTCTTGATGAGAAATGTGACAGTATCTGTACTAGCAGGGAAGAGCAGAGTTGTAGTCTTCCATCTGTTTTCTTTCACTCCTCTCTAACGGCTTTACCATCTGCAGCTACCAAGAGTCTACTGTGAATTTGAGATGAAACTGGCAAACCTGGACAGAAAGTCCCCATTAATCACAAGTCTCAGTTGGGCCCTCAGCTTTTTCCTGGTGCACCGATGGTGCTGCTGCTGAGTGGTGCAGTGCCAGGACACTGTGCTCACTGTATCTCAGCAACAGAGGAGAGCAAGCTTGGAACATAGAACATACAAGAAGAAATGAAAACTTTGGAAGACCTGGGAAAGGCATACAAACAAAACCTAATTTCACCAGGAAAGACTTGGAAAACATTTGTCAAATATGTTTACTCATTTTTCCAGACCTCATTTTTCCAGTTCTTTTTAAGTGTACACTAATCGTGTCAATGGAAATTGTTATAAGAATACTTACAATTATCATTTAAGACATTTTTTACACTGCTTTGTTTGCACCATTTTATGTTCTAGCTCTTTAACTTTAATCTGGCTACAACATCCCTCCCCATCTATTATTGAGAATCAATGATGTATCTGTAATGGATTAAGGTAGTCCGAAACAAGGCCTTCACTAATTAAGGGTAAACGTCATTAACTTCATATGATGTAGGGCTTTGGATATGAACCGGAGCTACTTATTTATGTTGCCAATTCTCTCCAGGTTCAACTGACTGATTTTCAGAGCTCCTTAATGTATGCTTGATCTTCCGCAGACAGCATGCACGCTAACACAACACTTCCTCGTAACACAACACTTCCTCGTAATCCTGATTTTGGAAGGGTCAACTGTTTATCATTATAACTGCTTGAAGGAGCGACCAAAGTATCCTGTTAGTGCAAAGGTCTTGGACATATTAGCACCCACCAACTGGGCATTTCTAAGATTGTTAGATATCAGCTAATTGCTGTGCTGTGTGGTCCAGTGGTTAAAGAAAAGGGCTTGTAACCAGGAGGTCCCCGGTTCAAATCCCACCTCAGCCACTGACTCATTGTGTGACCCTGAGCAAGTCACTTAACCTCCTTGTGCTCCGTCTTTCGGGTGAGACGTAGTTGTAAGTGACTCTGCAGCTGATGCATAGTTCACACACCCTAGTCTCTGTAAGTCGCCTTGGATAAAGGCGTCTGCTAAATAAACAATAATAATAATAATAATCTCGATGACCGCAACTAGCACTAGTATGTCTCCCAGATTGTCACTGTAGGCCCAATTGCACTGAAATGACATGGCTCAAATAGGGCTTGTTTGTGTGTTGTTGGTCACCATTGACCATGGCGGCTATTTTGATTTTTTTTTGTCTGTAAAAGTATATAAAATAACAGTGAGGGACCAGAGTTTGCATCATTACCATTTAATGATGCAAACTTGAGGAGGCTGTGTGGTTCAGTGGTTAAAGAAAAGGGCTTGTAACCAGGAGGTCCCCGGTTCAAATCCCACCACAGCCACTGACTCATTGTGTGACCCTGAGCAAGTCACTTAACCTCCTTGTGCTCTGTCTTTCAGGTGAGACGTAATTGTAAGTGACTCTGCAGCTGATGCATAGTTCACACACCCTAATCTCTGTAAGTCGCCTTGGATAAAGGCGTCTGCTAAATAAACTAATAATAATAAAGCATTCCTTTTGTTTTGCCAAAATATCCTTAAACAGACACCCATTTCAATATGTTATACTACTTCAAAGAGCTGTATTGCTACACGGTCTACACTTAGAGTTTATTGGTATGTTTGAAAAGTAATCTTTTTATGATCATTTTATACAAACTAATATTGCTTAACCTTTTCATAACTGGTTAACCTTTTTCATAATTATTTAAAAAAAAACAAGATTACAAATAGTACACAGTGGGCATGCCTCAATTTAAGTCATAGCTTAAGAATAACTCCAGTTTTTTTAAATACACTTCTTTCAACTGTCCTTTAGAAAGTGAAAAGAAATGGATATATACTGACAATAGTAACATAGAAAACAATCAATTATCTTGTCTTGAAAATAAGGCTTTTATAAATGTACAAGCCACACAATCTTTTCTGAATACAAATAGCCCTAATATATAATACAAAAGCACATAAATCTATAGTTGTGGCATTACAAATCCAAAACATCTAATGTGTGCTACACTAAATGCTTCCATGTAATATTTCTGCAAGGAAGTGCACATCTGTTCCATTGATTGTTGGACAGATCTTGCTGGTTCAAGTCTAAGAAGAAGGTATCTTGACAGGCCCTGTGATTTATTTGTGACAAATCACAGGTTTTCTTTGTTGAAGAATAGCATTTATGAAATTCCCTTTGAAACTGCTGCTTTTAGTGCTACAATGAAGTAATCCAGTAACCGTAATGTTAACATATGTTAAACATTTTGCCTAGTGTCTGCATCATTGTACTGCTTGACTCTAATAAGTTTTACATTTGAATACAATTAAGTTGCCTAATTTTGAAAAAAAACAGCCCACCCACAAGACCACAATATACCTCTGCTTAACTTAGTTTCTTATCAGGTTTTCCGTTTATTTTTGATTGAGTGTTTTGAATTTATGGATAATTGTATTAAAATTAAAATTAAATGCACGTTGAAATGCATATTCGAGATTAGCACGGTATACATATCAGGATTCTGTTTCTAATGAATTTAAGCAATTATCAGACTGATAAAATGTATACAGGTACATTGCCGCTTTTTGAATTAATAGTTACAGTATATTATATCTATGTACATAAAACATTCTTTCTTTTTCCTGTTCCGTTTCTGTCTGACCAAATGCACCATTTGTCTTGCTGGGCTTCTTGTAGGTAAGTCTTTTTGCTTTCAGCTACAGTGGACACTTTCTGGCAACTATTTTTAACGCTCGGTCAAGTGACTCTTCTGTGGCTGCTGACCTTTTTTGGGGTCAGTGGTCACCTTTGACCTTTGCCCCAGTTGGTTCTGTCTTTGTGAGAAGCTTACAAAGCAGAATGGATGTGATTACTGCAACTTTAGGACTTGCAGAAACATGTGGAATGTGGCATTATTACTACAGTTTTGCATTTAAGGATGTGCTTTTTTTCTTTATAATTATTATTTTAATGTTTGTATTAGTACACATTCCATACATGGTACTTACCATACAGATGTACAGGCTTGTTGGTGTAAATTTAAAGCCATGTATACTGTATATTAGGGCCACACCAGACTAATCCAACCAAGGTACAATGGGTGCCAGTATGAATCTGTAGGTAACATTATTACAATTATTCACATGTCTGTGTATGTGGGAATATTAGCACTAGAAAAGTCCAAGGCTGAAAGTGAGTGTTGATATACTGTAACCATTAAGCATTCTCATTCTTACTGAAAGGAGGGAAAAGGGTGATGAAGACAATACTGTTAAGTGTCTGAATTTTGATGTCACAGTTCTGAATTGACTTTCAGTTGAATGGAATTCTGAGAGGTGCCTCTGGTATGCTTTTTTACAACAGGTGATGTCAACCATACCAATACAAGAATAAAACACAGCAGAAACTCAATATGGTACAGCTAATGTCACGAATGGGGTCTCTATGTAATGCATACATCAAGTGAAAGTGGTGTGCTGATTACCTGCTAGATCCCTAGGTTTCTTTAATTGAAAGAAGCTGAAAGAAATTCATAATGAAGGAAGGGAATTATACCATTCAAATAATCAATGAGCTCTCTGCTATAAATATAACACTAGACAAGTTGTTACATTTTTATAAGCATTGTGCTATATTTTTCAATCGCTAGCATCTGACACTTGTCATTAGTGTTTACTTAAGCACTTATAACATTCAGGATGATTTATCTACAGCCAGACTGACTTCACTAAGCAGCCATTTTCATTCACAGTCTGAAAAACATTAGCAACATGGTAAACTTTTGCATTCCTGAGTAACAGAAGATGAATTTCATTGATTTAAACCTCACCACTCTAATCAGAGGGTAAAAGGGTCCGTGAATCTTTAACAGGTGGAGAATTAGAGATTTTCCACTTAGATTTCTCTTGTGTTTGAATGCTGATTGATGACCTCTTCTGGGGTTTTAGAACAAAAATGTCTGGTGTTAAACAGCTTTACTCTTTTTATATGTTTTGGCATGTTGAAGAGGAGGGTATTGTTCTTGCAGGAAAACTGATAAATTCATTAAAAAAAAAATATATATATATATATATATATATATATATATATCATATTGCTGGCCCTAGGAAAGCAAAAACACCTTTTCTAAGAAGGATACAACAACAGTATAAAACCAGCAAGAAACAAGATACAAAAAGGAGTTCAATTGAATTGTAGATTTTAATAAAAACAGAGATCAGTGGTAATGTGTATTTATGAGTTAGGTTTTATTTCTATACCAAACAGATCTGTTTTTTTGAAGATCTCTCCACAGCTGGTCCACACTTCTGTTGCTATTAAACCTTCTTCCAAAACCCTGTCAAATTGTTTGACAGATGAGGCAGGTCACAGGAAGTCGATTTTAATTTAGGTCTGCTCTGCTCTTCCTGTCGTGGTTTCAGTCTCTTAGTACCCCAGTAGGAACATGTCTGAATGCCACCATTGGTTGCAGAGATAAAGGGGGAGCTGCCTGTTTTTAATGATGCTTGCAACAAGACCCTGAGAGAGCCTGCTTCATATGGGGTGGCCACTTCTCTTGATAGATGAAGCAAAGACTATCCATACCCTAGAGTTTACAAACATATTGCACATCTGAGCAGGCAATTTCATCCACCATTTAATGAGGTTAGCAGGAGGAAATGCATTAAGCATTAGCATAGTCCCAATTTTCAAAGGTCATTTATTATAAACTAAACCCGTTAAAGGATTATGCCAAAGGAGTGGGGCTTTAGTATTAGGACAGTACAATATAGCAACATTTTAAATATTCTTTAAATAGATTGGAAATACAAATTTTGTTAAAAAAAAGAAAAAAAAAAAAGAATTCACATTATTATGTTGTTATAGAGCGTGTTATTATTGAGGAAGACAGTTGCTTAATTTATTGACATTTCTAGTCCCAGCTGTATGTAATGCAAGTACTTAATTAGCCCAGAGAGGTTTAAAACTATACTTTTACCACCTTCTGGTAAGCTCCAGGCTATTATTAATAAAGATGCATATATTTTAACATTTATGTTCTAAGTGATCAAGGGCTGTCTCATCTATCCTATTTTGTGGCCTGCAATGCCATTTATTCCACTGATACAGCTGTTCTGTAGTGCTGCGAGTTACAGCTGTTCTATAGTGCTGCAAGGGTTTAGCCTCCCATCTCTGTTATTTAAAGTCATAGTAATGTGGCAAGGTATTTAAAACCAGTTTTGGATGAGCTGAAGAATGAGACCAAGGGTGGTCTGGTCCTGCTTTCTTTAATAGCAAGATAACACAGCATCTGGCTTCAGAAATGTTATGTTGGTGTTATGGTATAAAAGAAAAGCATCTTCTAAACTGTATGCCAATATTCCATTATCAGGAGAATTTTATTTGACTCTAAAGCAACATTTAATCACAGGACAACACACAGCTGCAAGTGTCCTTGAAGTGGCTTGTTGCTGTATGTGTACCATGTTCATTTTAAATTATAGTTTGGACTGCAGTTTTATTTACAGACTCCACCGCAACTGCAATTTCCATGCTTTCTTCAGATAAGATCACATGTTGAATTGACTGAGACCATAATGTATCATGATTTTGCTGTTCCTGAAGGTTAGAGAAAGCTGAAGACTGCAGTTGGATTGAAACACCACATAATAAAATCAATACTGTAGATCAAATAGTAGGATTCAGTCTCTCTCAAACATCGGAGAGTCATTAGACAAAAAGAAAACATCTTTAGGTAACAGACACTTAGAGATATTACCATAGAGGTACATGCAAAGTAGTTAATTAGTGCAGCAAAAGGGAAAAACAAATGTGTTGATGTTGAATGGGCAATGCTAGCATGTACAGAGACCAACTGCCATGGTGTTACAGCTGGTTTTTAAAGACCTTTCTCTTTCATTGAGCAGAGCAGCGTGTTTACGGTGTTGTTATTGAATGTTATGGCAGATTCGTTAACACCTGACTAGCAACGACTGTTGATATTGTTTTTCTGTAAAGTCTGGCAAGTTGCTGTGCAAATAATTTTACCGTTTGTCTTATATCCAGATCTCAGGAAGTACATTACCTTTTTTATAGAAGCTTTAAAGCAAAACTGACATTCAGACACTTTGTGGAGGGACACAGATGTGCCAGCAAGAAATGAAACCTATTAAGTTGGTGACACAGGAAAAGCATGCAAAGCTAAAGCAAGGGAATGTGCACCAGTGACTAGGTGGCATGCTTTTCAGGCTTGGGAGAATGTATTTATATTGCTGTACTGTGGCAAACGAATGATATCTCTGATGTCTTTATCTTTAACTTGCACACGCTGCTTTAGACAGTGGGCTTGAAGAGTTGTTTTTTGTAACAGTTTATTAGTTAACAGAGTAAAGTAATTGTGGGTCATCTACTCAAAGCCCAACAGGTGATATTGTATACAAATTGAAACAGTATTTGGTAACATGAATATCAGTGACTGTATTTGCTTCTTTTAATAAGTAACTTAGGAAAGGCTCCAGCAATAGAGAGATAAGCCGAATATGTACCTTTTGAATAATTTCCTAGAAATATTAACAAATGTTCTCCAAAGGCCGGCCAGCCAGAGGTTTCCCAAATCCTCTTCAGCGACGAGCATGTCAGCTGAAGATTTATTAGTTTGATGTTTTCAGTTCAATCTGGAGAGTAAATGCAGTGAGAAGAGTTATGACAGGAGGATGTAGCTGAGAAAGCAGGTTTGACAGCTCGGGTCAGGTAGGGTCCGTGTTGCCCCCCCCCATCCCACCTCTCTGCCAGCTGTAGATATCCACACACACCAGGGGCCTTGTTAAAGCTTTTACTGTCTTTGTTTAGGTACTTAGGAAACTGATAGAATGTCAAACATATACACCAAGTACAGCCTTTGCAACTTGTAGGGTGGTTGCATAAACAAACCTGAAGTTTTCAGTACAAGAAGCATGGATATGATCTACATGCATGCCTTTGTTCCAAGTCCATGTCATATTTGGAAACCGTAATCTTGGTCGATCTGTGAATGAAAGGATGCCATGCTGAGCTGAAACAAAGACAGAGACAGCATCTTATGGTTTGGTTCTGTGGGAGATACACAACCTGTTGTGATTGAGCCCCGAGTATGGTTCACAACAAGTCTTTTAATAAAGAAGAAATAAATGATTCCTAGCAAAAGTTTACTAGGCACTGCATTCAAATGTTGGCCAAAACCATTCTTTTAACATCTTTATGTACTAAACTTGGATTATGTCATTCCTACTATAGCAGTAAACCAACTCCCTGCTTTGTGTAATTTATGGTTCTTAAATTACTTTGTGAATCATAATAAGAATTTAAGATTACCATAAATCCAAAGACATTTATTTTTTAATTTTTTTTTTATTTTGCTATTGAAAAAAATGAAAGGATGAGTCAAATGTTCATCTCCCTTCAGTTCACTTTCCAGATCATAAGAGCCACATTGATACTAAAGTTATGTGCTTTTGTTAGGCATTCTAATGCTTTATTAATATTCTCCATTCATGTTGAAAAAATAATATACTTTGAATGCTTACTCTGTTGTGAATGCAAGTAATTTGGGAGTTAAATACTAAATGGGACTTTTGTAAATATTAAACAATTGCATTACAAACTGTAAAAGTCAGGCCCTATTGATAACAGCTGAACAGAAAAGCCAGCAAAGCTTTTTTTTATAATGAAAACAGAAGGATATGCTGTCTGGCTGTAGAAAATGTATTATACAATACTTCCAATCTGTCCTTTGAAATGGTGCCAGTTGCACGCTTTTTCTGGTATGCAGTACAAAAACAACATGTTTTGTGAAGATAATTCCTGATCTTAACATGTTATTAACTGCATTTAATGAACATTTGATATGTTAAGATATCCTCTTTGCTACTTTTTAAAATATGAAATGAAGAAATACAATTAACTTATTACAATTACAGTTAACTCATCTTATATATATATATATATATATATATATATATATATATATATATATATATATATATATATATATATATATATATGAAATTATCTTACATACAGTACGTAGTGAAAATGTTATGTTCATGTAGCCATGTAAAGAAAGCTTCTCCTAAAGTTTTTTTGACTCTTTAATGATATTTTAGGATAATTATTCTAATAGATAACGAAAAAGACTTTTCTTTGTTCATCTCCACAAGTGATTGGTGTTAGTGTTAGTGTTGAGTATTGTAAAACACAATGGGAAATTGGCCTCATAACTACTACAGTACAGTATGTTAGATTACTTCTACTAAAATGTTTCAGTAAACATGCCTACAGAATTTTCAGCATTTTTTTCAAATGAAGCAAAACATTTTTTTTTCACAACATAATATACAACTTTTGACTGTGAGGCAGTCAAACTGTTTTGTTTTTTTAATGAGATACAAATCCATCTTCAGTAATGCGAGCTTTGGAATTAGTTAAAGCATAGAAAGTTGTTATTGTCTTCTCATGGATTCATGCTTGCCCATTTGTAATTAATGTTGGGCAAGTGTTGATAACTTTCAAGTGTATTGTTTTAAATGTATTCAGGCTTATACTATACGACTTAAATATTAGAAAATTAGATATTATTCATATTTCCTACTATAGGAATGAATCACTGTAGAATATTGTCTGCATATCAGTATCACGCAATGTTTGAATTCATAGTTGTCCTCTGAATTCTGATCTCCCACTTAGTAACCTTAGTAACATTATCTTACACTTCAAAAATGTAATGGATACCAGAGGTCTACTTCGACTGTTTATTTGCAATTAGATAAAGTTCCTTACTAATACAATGTATGAATTCCTGATACTGAGCCAGAAGATCCTGCTTTAACAAGTTAGGTAGACTATTTAAAAAAGAGATGTTGTTGAGATGTTTGGCTTTAGTTGAGCATCTAACAAGAGTGAGGGAGCTAATCACAGATCAATGAAGTAGCGATATAAAGTCCAGAGGACATTTGACAGCTACATTAAAAGTTCATGTAAAACAAAGACACAAGGGGAAGAGGGGCTTGAGTATTATTTTTTTTTCACGGGAATTATGTGCTGAACTCTTTTATCAGTTTTTGTGACCCGCAGTTCAGACATTACACATGTTCTCAATTATTTTTTCAAGGCAGGGCTAGTTCCTTTGTGCTGGCGAGCGTGTTAAAAAATAAATACATAAATAAATACAAATATATAACACAGATAATCCAGAAAAAAAAAACCAAAGCATTTCCCAAAGATAAACAAAGATAAAAATGCCCTTTCGATTTCAGATGACTTGGACCGGGAGTGGCCTGTGCTGTAAGGCCTTAGAAATCAAGCATGGGTGAGGCCTGGGATTAATTCATCAAGGCGACCCATACTTGGTTTCCGAGGCTCTGCGGAATTCAGCAGCCGTTTTGGAAATGTGTTAATTATAAACTGTGCATGTTATGTTATGCTAAGTAATAGGAAAAATTTAGTTAATGTGTTGTTTAGTTTTATAAATTAAGCACATATGTGCATGTTTTCTTAATAAGCCATATGCACTATAGACAAATGCAACAACTAATTTAATAAGGATGGCATCTGCAATTATGGAAACACATATACAGTTAATAAATATGCATATTAATGGAACTGTAATTAAAACTATTTAAAAACATTTTACACATTGGAACTGATGATGATGTATCTAAATTTTAGTGATTTTTAGAATCATAACCACTGTGATAAAGATAGTTGATGGTTTTTGGCACTTATTGTTTTTTGCTATTAATAACTAAATAGTTTCACTTAAAACTAAAATGATCTTATACTACTAGCATGGTCTGCAGTGTAGAAAGAGTTAGAAAACACTGTATGGACAGTGACACATAATTCAAATGTAATCATCAGGATATTTTATATATATTATGTAATAATGCTTTGTGTCGCTGGGGTAGGATGGAGGGTACTGAAACCTATTAGAAGAGGTAATGTAATTAGGCAATACATCAGCCTCTGGCACCGTATGCGGGCTCTTTTGTGCAGTGGCAATAGTGCTGGGTTTGGTAGTGTCCCGTGCTCACTGATGTATATGGCTGCCTCGTTGTCAACCTCCAGTATTGATGTGCAAGCATTTATGGACATTCTGGAGTCTGTGCTGTTTTGGTCCCAAGAGCAAATAAAAATGAATCGATTGTAACAATTTTTTTATTTTTCCAAACATATTTCATAATTGTGATTTAACAGCAGGAATTGGAATACATCGATTGATTAACAACATTGTAACTGCCCCCACGATTTAAGAGTTCACTTTTCCCACAGACCTGGCTTTGTAATTTCTGTAACTGATTAAATCAATACAAGGTGGTATGAAGATTTCCATTTACCCCAGATGATTTTTAATACCAAAACCATATTGTGAGGAGTCTATATTTGACTATATTTTATGTTTTAAAACATTTCCATATGTTACCATCTATTAAAAATAGCTTCTTAGGGGTCACATAACTTAAATTGTTCTTTTCATTTTCCTTTTACCTTTAAAACACGAGAAAGTACATTGTGGTCAAACTGGCTAGGTTTTTCAATTAGGAAAAGACAACTTTGATGTTACAAGTGATATAAACCCCCATTTGTTACACCCAGTGATTTCCTGAAGTCTAACACTTTAACAGATGTACTGCATAGTTCTGTGCAGATTAACCATGGCATTGACATGGTGGAGCATTCCTACCTACAACACATTAATATTATTAACAACCACTGCCTGACCTAATCATATAATGCACTCATGGCCCACTCCAGAGAGCATAGAGGATATCTTCAAGGTTTGTGAAGACATACAAGGATACAGTGTTAACCAATGCATTGTTTCTTTGCTGCAGTTTTGCCATTTTGTTTTTTATTTCTGACTTTTATTGCACTTGTCCATGGCAAAGGGGTCCGGTCGGCTGAGAATCTATTACATGGCTGTAAATTTGAATTGAACTTTCATGGTCTTTGGCAGGTTGCCTAGCTCTGTCTTCTGATTTGTGAGTTCTTGTTTTTTCTTCTTCAAGGTCAGAAAGGTAGCAGGCAGTGCACAAGCAATAATGTTTAAAGAGATGCAGACTTTTACTATCGGTGTGTAAAATAAATCCCATGTTGTGTTCTCTGTAAGGAAACAGCCACCCAGACTCTCTGGCATCCAAACTAAATGTTGAACCCCATAATAAATGTGATGTATATGTATAATATAGTTCTAAATGGTATAATAAAAGTACAATTAGTGGAGTACAGCAAGTCTGCTAGTGGAGTTGTGAACTTCAACCCCCAAGGTCTGTGGGTTAAAATGTGACCATGAAAACCCACCTATACTAAAATGCTGACTTGACTGCTACCTATTTTCTATTTAGATATTCATTGTTAAATGAACTCTAACCAGCTTGTTGAAGTTTAGATTTAGCATAGACAGAACAGACAGGTCTGTCCTGTCTATATCATCGATATCATCTCCATGGCATGTCCTTAAAGTAATTCCACACGTGTAATTAACAGAACCTATCGCAGCGGTCTTGCTGACGTTAATAACAATTTGGGGGTAAGCAGGTTTATTTATTTATTTTTTAACTCAATTAGTATAATTAACCTTCTGTCTCTAACTAGAATTTATGTCTAATAGTTTGCTAATTACACTCTACACCATTATAATTGAAACAACAGTATCTATTATATATTTCTGATGAGAGTAAAAATACACCAAAAAAGTTTTATAGCTAGAAACATGGGATTTCATTGAATGTTAGAAATAATCTGTAAACCTTTAGAAAACAACATCTTTGAGCTGTTTTCAGGTTTGTAAAGTTCAAACTAGTATCTAGACATTGTGTTGTAGCTATTTCAATGACCTTTAGAAAAATGTATCATAATATAGATAGATACAAGGGTGTTTGTACAGAAAAACCTTACTGTTTATGTTTGGTGAGGTTACTAATTCTGTTGCTATGTATCTGTTCATTTCAGTGTGCAAACGTCTTGTAAACATGAACTAAACTATTTGTCTCACAAAAGGATCTGCCATCTACAATATCTAGGTTTAACACCTTTCCCTATATTTACATGATTACCTATGAGAACCTTTTATACACACGGCAATACTATACTGTTCTAAGGAAACTATTTGTAATGCATTGTTCTTACCAGTACAATCTTGACAGTAGTACTGTGTTGTACTTTATCTCAGGTTTATTTTCTCTTTTTATTATTGTAAACAGGGGATTGAGATTGATGATCTTGTTATGTACGATGTTTTAGTAAGACACATTTTCTTTAACTCCCTACACTCAAGTAACTGTTGTTGCATTTGGTTTTAGATTACAAAGAACAGTACAGGTTCAGTTTTCTGCATGTTTTATAAAAGACAAATGCTTAATCTTATCCTTAATGACAGTTTTACCTTTCATAATAGATTTTACATCATCATTACACACATTGCTTTAGCATTAGCAGTGCTATAAACTAGCACCTTCTGTAGACATGCCATTGCTCCGTGTTATTACAACTTCCATGGGTCAGTACTTTTGTGTGGCAAGCCATTTTTTAACCTCCTCCAAAAGAAACTGTGGAGAAGACTGAATTAAGTTTATTTTTTCTTACAAACTGTGTGAATTTGCATATGTTTGATGGCCTTGAATTATGCCGTTAAACTCCCAGGTCTCACCTGTGCCTGATTACCAGTGTGTAATATACAACTACTGCTCCATAGACAATTAATCATGCCCTTTTAAAAAATGTAGAACTGTTATTACACAGAACACACGATTTGCAATGCATGTACAGTGCATCTAGCCAGAAGTAGAAAATAGATGTTGATAAAACAAGAATACTGTTTTCTTAGTTTAAGTCTGCACCAAAAAGCATGCTTGTTTTTTTTGCAACCAAGCATTAGTGAGGTAAAATAGATAAAAACAGCCTATTTCAAAATACTTGGCTTGGCAAAAGAAAACCAAATTAATTTAATTGAATAACATCATTAAGGCCCACATTATCTTCACATATTTGGCTTGAATAATATGTCATGTAAACCCACCTTGCAACACATTTAATGCCGCACATGAAGTAGACAAATTGGCAGATGCTTAAAATGTCCTGTCAGAGAATGACATTTGCAATATTTATTGCAGTGTTAGTTTCCTTGGCACCAACCAATTGCGACACAGAGAATGAATAACAAGTGTGGAATAATGTCAAAATATAAATGCCTGTTGTCTTTTAACCTATGCGTCAAGGTTAAGATTCATCTAAATCAAAAACATTTTACTTTAGGAAGCCAGAATTTGTTATCGTTTACTCAAATACATTCACTGAAATATCTTACTATTGCATGCATGTTGAGTCAGCTCAACATCTCCCAGTTGCTTGACTGCCAAATTCACCAAGATATTTAAAATGAAATGATGCAAAGCTTAATTACTATTGTTTCTAGTGAGTTAAAATAGTTTAATGACATAAGTGGCCATTTAAACCGATGCACACGTTAGTTAATTAGGATTTACTGCATTCCTTGGCAGTGATGCATTGTCCATGACGGAGGGGCCTTTATTTTTTCAACTCTCTGTCATCAGCAATATTGACAGCCAGTAAAACGGTTGCTAGGTTAAAAAGAAGTAAATGATCAGACATTTACACAGCTGACTGGAGACCAATTGAACCAAATGTGGTAGAATGAAAAGCTTCCATCATTTACAGTTTGCATCCACGTAGGTTGCTTCCTAAGAAATTGTCTGTAGTTTCTTTTTATTTTTTTAGTTGGTATTCAGTGAATTTCGAGCCAGTGGTCTTACTGAATACAGTTTTATCCAACAGGGTATACAGTAGTGTCACACTCATCCAGTGGCGATGAATACTCTGATCTGCTGTTACAAAGGCTATGCATATTATTGCCACTTGATATATTAAGAGTGGCATTCACAGCATTTAAAATAATTACAATATATATCACTGGGAATAACCAAGTAATGTATTATTATTATTATTATTATTATTATTATTAGTAGTAGTAGTAGTAGTAGTAGTAGTAGTATTGTTGTTGTTGTTGTTGTTGTTGTTGTTGTTGTTGTTGTTGTTTTTAAAACCGAATATTACCCTCTCCAGCCTTTTTATGTACAGTATGATTACTAGTTTTCAGAGTGTACCACCAGACTGCCCAAGTTGCCTTTGAACACATTAGCTGGTTGTGACCGTCTCGGCTGAATGCATTTAGATTATTAAAATGAGATTTGGAGAATTCAAATTACAAACAGACCCAGCCTTTGTTAGCCCACACAGGGCTCAGCATGTCCTTATGTGAGCAGTACCCCATTTCACTTGTCAAGTTTTCATGTTGTTCCAATTGTGCAGTTCAAGAGTGCCAGCGTTTCTCAGCCGTAATATACAGGTTGATTTTAAAGTGTATAGATATTGATCATTTCTGTTAATATTGAAAATCACACAACACATATAACTGCTGTCTTGGTGATAACTGTGGGAGATGGATATGTATTTGTCCTAAATATACAACTGTCTTTACTTAAACACAATTAATGTAACTAAATATAACAGGGTGTTATACATCTTATACATTTACTCAAATTAGTTTACAACATGACATTGTCTGTGAATAGAGAAATATTATATAGTGGCAAGTGTAAGCAATCAATGATTGATAGTGTGTAGGCTAAATATAGTATTATGAAGGAGCATTTGTTGTTAATAGTAAGTTAAGGAAAGTTCCAGTATCTTATACAGTATCATATGATTTTCCATGGCTTCTCACTACACTGTGAGTTTCTCTCGCATACACTACTGAACCATATTTCATTTGCTTAATCTTGCTTGCTTACAAAGGGAGGGTTGCAGAAACTAGCAGGTTATAATCTATATCAATCCAGTTGTTGTTGCTTTCATATATCATTTAAAGTAAGCATAACCCTTCTGGAACTCTTCACTGTGGTAACTTTAAAGTGCTATTCAGCAGTATTTCAGATTTAAGATATCCAGTACATTTTGCAAGAGAGATAAAACGTATTTATATTAAGAAGATAATATCAGAGTGGGATATTCATGTTATACATGTGGCAGGCAGTGAATAAAGGGGGCATAAATATAAATGCTATCATGTTATCATAAATCTATCATGTTTAATTCTAGCACTCAGTGAGTGTGAAATCTCCCAATTTCTATGAATTTTGTTAGCCAATCAGAATCTGGATTACTCGTCAAGTTTCTGATGAAATGCTAATTCATGGCCTTTCATAGCTTTTGGGTTTGAATCCATCTCAATCCAGGTCACAACTGAAACCATTCTGGTGCTCAACTTAGCCCCAACATGCACATCACAAACCCCCTACACAACTCACTACTGGCAGTCTCTTCCTGAGAGAGGCCCACGACTGAATGGCAGCGGGTGTGCGAGCAAACCTTAATGCATACTTTAGCTTCCCTTTGTGTCTTTATATACCACCATTTACCACAAACAGCATGCGTGTTTTTACATGTTATGAGCCGTAAAGTATTTGTTACAGTAAAAGTGTATCTGCTGTTTTGTTTATTTTACAGAAGACATTTATTTTGCAGAACATTTATGTGTGGACAATTCATTTACAAAGATTGTAAAACAAAATCATATTAAATGTGTGTTAAAGTTTATATGCAGGGTGAGTGATACTTGCGGAAAACTACACATTACTTCTATAGCAAGCTCCCACCTCGTCTAACCTAAGTCTGTTTTTACTATTTGTTTCCTACCCAATGTTCTATGTCTTTCATTTGTTTTTATTTCCTACAAGGTATTTATTTTACACTTCACAAAACTTGATTTAATGTGACTAGCATCTGTTTGGATCAACAAAAAGAAAATCCCTCAATTCCCGTTATTAAACTTGCTATAAAGACAGTGGAAAAGAACACACTTTATTGGCCTGACGTGTATCATAAGCTGCAGTGATGTCTGTAACACAACCTTCCATTGGTTTATGATGGTGGCTGATAACAGTATGTTGAATTTACATGCTTCAAATATTCTTAACCTTTGCACTTGAAAATTAGTGCCAGTCCTCAGTTAGTGTATTTCAACAATATTTCTTCCCTACGTATGCAGATACAATCTAGTATTTGGCCCAGGAATGACATCCTTGAATGGGTTTACGAGCATCAAATGCTTACGGTAGCTCCTTAAGAGGAAGAGTTTCTTGGGATATTAAATGTGGAGACAGCTTTAAAGTCTGATTAGGAGACTAGATGTCTGTAAGCCGTACATTTCCCCTTCTGCTTTCAGCTAGCTCTATTGATGAGAATTGTGATTGGCCGTTTCTATGGAATCTTTTGTGCTTCATTGAAGATCTGTTTACAGAGCAGCATGCCTTGGCTCCATCTGCATTCTGTGCTCTCCCCTTAAAATGTGGGACATGTTTGAGGAATTAGGCTTTTGTTCATTAGTGATTCACTTGCTTATATGTACCCTAGGGCCCTGCTTCACTCCCCTGTCATCATGCTGATGCCTTCTGTAAGCTGGAAGAGAAACATGTACTTTCGTGCAAATGGAGTGTGCAGTGTCTTTCAGCCTGATGAATCCAGCAGCACTGAAGAAGTGCTGTTGTTTCAGCTTCTCTCATTTTTAATGACTATGTCCAGTCACTGACAGCGACATCACTTCTGCAGCCAAACCACCTCCTGATGTTTTCCACCTGTCTTCCCATGGGCTGTAGGAATTCAGGACTTGAGAAAAGGTTTAATTACCCGTGTGAAGGGAAGGTTAATCTGGTCACACGCTTTATACTGCTAGTTAATGACTTCATAGACAGGAATGTCTAATTATTGGTATCAGGAAGGCTAGTCTGAAAAAAAGCTTTTTTTTATTTTCACTTGAAAAGAATAAGATTGTGATATGAAAATAAAACCTTATGTATATATATATTCAGGACAAAAAAAGTGGGAGAGTAAGAAATGCTTAGTAAGGGCTAAAGTTAATATTCATGTAAATTTATCTATCAGGCAGAATTGTGCAAATTACAATGTTCTGTTCAACTCAATTTGAATATTGTAATTCTTTCCTTTTCCTTCTGATCAATTACTGTAGAGCTATACAACTAAAATGTTTTGTGTTTTGACATAGCTTGGTGTTTTTCTTAAATCCTGTTAAACCATTAGATTTCACACAGTTTTAAATAATATTGTGAATGCCAGAGAGACTGGCTTCTCCACTGGGGTAAGGGAATCTGTTGTCTGTGTGTCTAGTACCTAAAGGTACTAAGATTCTATGGGAGGAGAACCAACAATGTCGTTTTCTCCTGTTTGATATTTTTCCTTTGAATTAAAATATTTTAAAGCCAAGATTTTTTTTCTTGTTTCATAAATGTAATAATAATAATAATAATAATAATAATAATAATAATAATAATAATAATAATTGTGATTGAAAAAACAAGGACAATATCAATTTAGTTTAATTACTTTTTTATGTAATATGCATTTTTCTAGTTACTGTCTTAGAGTACAGCGTGAGATACAGGGGGGCAAAGCAAGTAGAACTTGTTGACTGGGCTGAATCATTAAACTGTTTTCAATATATTCAATTTCATGATTAACTTCCTTCTAAATTACTGCCATTAGTATAGCTAAACCAGTTAATTGCTTTGTTTGGAATGCCATTCAAATAGATTATAGACCACAGCATTAACTAAACATTCATTTCTATGTCATTAGCTGCTTTTAAAGATCCTGTTGTAGTATCTGGCATCACCTGGTAAAGGAGCTGGAATATCTTTAGCATCCTGTAATGACTTCACCAAAGCTTTTCATTTACCTTAACTTCACATGCATAGTTCATTTTGTGAAGCAGTAGAAACTTTATTTGAACATTTTTTACTCCACTCATTATCATTTGCGAGCCTGTCGGGGCTGATATAGCCAGCAGCAGATAATTTCCTATGAATGCCCATGGAGATTTTCTTGAAGAGAGACAGTAATGATTGTTGTTGAAACCAGACAGGATAGTGCAAGGTTGTGATTGGCTCACTTAATCATTAGTAGAACCCATCATAAAACCTCACTTTGAAAATAGCCAGCCTGGAAATAGTAAGAGCTTTGACTTCTGAGCCTGTAAACTAGTGTCAGTCTGGCAAAATCCTGTTAAATACACCAGTAATGCAATAGTTGCCCCTAATTGCATAAAAATGACTAAGTCCATTACAGTTTATTGGATCTTTATATCATATTAATTTTGTTAATGGGGATTTTCGAATGGAAAGTCATAGTTAGTGATTCTGTTTACATGAGCCCTTAATAATATAATGTCTATTGCAGTGGCCCAAAAGCAGATGATAAGGAGGGGTCTAGCAAAGGTAATGCCCAATTGTTTTTGCAACACTTACATTTAGACATGCAAAGGTACTGTCTCATCAATGCACACATGAGGTTACATTTTTGGATCAGATTCATGTATATCCTCGGTAATTGCAATTTGTATCACAAGTAATTGCAATTAGTATCACAACCATGTTGCTTGGCCAGTCTCTATGCAGAAGCTCATTATACAAACGATTTTCCTTTGGTAATTATAAAATAAAAACACATTCTAATCACTCACATCTGGAGACTATGAATTTCTGCAGACTATAGAATATGTTTCTGTACATTATCTCTTCATTCTCAATGCTGCAGTGTTTTGCTGACATCAATGGTGATCACTCTTAGTGTGGTCCTTCTGCTTTTAATGCTGTCCAGGTACTGTTGTCCTTGGCAGATTCCAAGTTGTATACTGCTATGCAGACTGTTAATGTTTTTTCCAGACATCTGCTAGATTGTAGGTCCTGCTCATGCTTGCCCCAGCTATAGATAGGCCTCTCTTGAACTCAGCTAGATCTTTGACTTCTACTGAGAGCATGCTGTTATTTTATGTGCAGTTTATATGTACACATCCACCCACAAGACTTGGCTTTCTGACTGGTTTGTCTTTTGTCGATTTCTGCTCTAAAATAGGATCTCAATCTCATGCAACCTACCTGCACCTTAATTCAACTTTCATTCTCTAAATGTAGTATGATGTTTTTAACATCTCTTATTTGAGAAGTGAATCTAAAGTTTCTAAAGGTCATGCAATCATGCTGGAAGATACCATTAGAGCTTCCATTCACAGCTTCAATCCAGAGCTGACCCCTGACCTCTGACCCCTGACCCACCTCTGCCATTCAGTCCAGGGCCTTTCTCAAGCTGAGAGTGAAAATTGTGCCAAATTCTGTGGTGGTTTTGTAATGTGGATTAATATCCACAGGGGCTAGGTTGAGACCACCAAACCAATTTCACCGCTGCTCTACCCAGCCCCATGAATCCAGTTTTACTAAACCATTTAGAAGAATAAAAAAAGATGACACTCAAGCTTCGATGTAAAACTCCCACAGTCTTGCCAGTTCAGCCATGAGGTAAAAGACAACTGTGAAATGGAACAGGGAGCAGGAGTATGATACTAAATCGATTCATTCGAAGGGCCATAGCTGCACCCCTCATTAGCACAAGTTAAGAGTTGCTTTCATACAGGTTAACTATTGAGCCTTGTTGAGCCTGGTGCTGCCCTGTGCAATATAACCAAGTGGATTATTTTACAGCTTGCCTTCCAATTCAGTGGTTCCCTCTTAAGCCCCATTAACAATGACATAAATTAGAGTCAGCTAATTATGGTTCATGGCACAAAGCAGGCCTGCAGTAATTAGTGGTGCCTTTTGACACAGAAACACTGGGAGGCCTTTGCCAATAAGAACCTTCCATCATCAAGCATACAGCATATTCCTATCAGATCGTTTAATTCATCCACATTCATGAAATAGCTGAATGCTTAACTTCAAGTACATGTGAGGTTCAGTTGTGGAACTTTATTCCGGTTACCATTAGGCAGGTTGAAACATTGGAGTCTAAATTGAAAGCATTTTTATAATGTGCTTTTATATAATGGGTTGTACAGTAACTGGAATGTATATTAATATTTTATTATAGTTATCTTGTATTGTTTTTAACTTTGTACATTGCTTTGTGATGCCAAGGCATGAAGGGTGTTATATAAAAATAAATGTGTATTGTATTAATACTGTAAATATACCTTGCAACTGGTAAATAAATACATGTTTTCGTTCAATGCCAATTCAATACTATGTCATTAGCTTTCTAGCTCAACTAAATGTTTCATACAGAAGCTTAGATATATGAACCACAGCCATACCTAAAGAAGGTCACAGATTACAGGTGTAAAACATTCATGCAGGTAGTAAATGAAATACAGATATTTACAGTTGATAAATTGTACCCTAACCTTTCCCATTGCAGACGTTAATGAATGTACCACTGACAATGGGGGCTGTCAGGACCAGTGCTGCAACACCATTGGGAGCTATTACTGCAAGTGCCCTTCAGGCCAGCAACTCAGGGAGGATGGGCAGTCATGTGAGGGTAAGAAGTTTTCAGAAGTCATTGTTTTGCAGGTTTGCAGTGGTTGGCCAAAATAACTACAAAACAAATCAAGAAAACACTGAAACAGTTAAAAATACATTTTAATATAATTTACAAAGAGAGTTTAAATGTATTTTCTTCAATCCAGCATTCCTAAAATAATAAAAACATTTTTTTTTTAATTAAAATGCTATTTAATTCATATAAACAGTGGTAGATCTAAATATAGACATTGTTTAAACCGCTGCACTCACAGTAGATAAATATAAACTTTTCATATGAATAAGAAAGTGAACTTACGCTTTGCCAAAACGGTATAATTCAAGTAATATGTCTTATAGTGCCTTGTGAAAGAAGCTCAAAGTTCAGCATCAAAACCTTAGAAATGTAAAAATAATGTTCAAATCTCCACAAGGTGCCTGAGAGGGACAGTGTATCGTACAAAACAGTGCATTCTAACCAGGAGGTCATTTTCTCCAAAGCGATCAACTGTCAGTATTTTAGAATCCATGAAGCTTTTTGTCTTTTTCTGACATGCTTTCATCTATGAAACCTAACTACTCCTGGCATATTAAGCAATTAATGTCTACAAAAAAGCATTTTTGTTTTTAACAAATGCAGCAATACTTATTACCTTAGAAACTCAAGCCAGCTGACCCTTAAGGATTCGTTAGACTTCAGAGCTATGCCATGTTTCCTGACACTGCTGGCTATGACCTCTTACCTCTGTGGTGTCGCAGGCTAATGTAATAACCACATGCGTGCGCTAATTTTATATGATCTGTGTGCTGAAGAAAGGTATCCATTTGTAAAAGAATGAATGTCCCAGGACACATCCTTTTGGATGAGATGTAAAACCAAGATCCCATTGTAAGTGACTCTGCAGCAGCAGTTATTTATGCATACAGTAGTTCACCCCCTAGTCTGTAAGTCACTTTGGATAAAAGCGTCTGCTAAATGACTCATTATTATTATTATTATTATTATTATTATTATTATTATTATTATTATTATTATTATTATTATTATTATTATTGTCACCCCCCATTATTCAGCATTTTTACACATACATTCACTTATGACTTATTTTACTCTGTTCATGGGGACATCATTCTGTAATGATAAGGAATTACTATAATCACATGTTTTAATCACATTAGAAGTGAAGAGATGGATGCCTTGGCAACCAACGGTGGATAACTTTTAGCATCGCTTCATACAGAATCTAACACATGCACACACATATGGAGTGGCTTAATTAATCTTACAGTTAAAAAACTAGACTCAGCAAATTGCGATCCGAAAGGCCTATGAGAATCTAGGATAAAAGCCCCCAAACCACCACAGTTAAAATAATACAAATATGACCCTTTGTATACAGAATCTAGCATTCTCTGTATGTCTGTAAAACAGTTTGAACTCCAGGGAGGTTTCCCAGTTTAAACAATCTCTATATTTCGATCTATCACCCATATTAATGAAATAGATCCCTATGTCTCTTGATTAATTTTGGAATGCCGGATTGAATTATTTCTTCCCTTCTGTAGTCAGCATGAGATCTACAGGTTCATCCTAGCATAAGCAGCACGCTTTCCATAGCAAGTTAATCTCCCAGCCCACTCTTCACTATAAATTGTCAGGCTTTAGAAGATTGGAATCAATGACCTCAGTGGCCAAGATGCCGTGCTGGTTTAATTCCTCAGCTGTCATTTTCATGAAAGAGAGTAAAGAGAAATATGTCTAAGAATGGGGATAAAATACACTGGCAAAGTAAAATATGGCTCAATCCAGATAGCGAGAATTGTACCTTGTTATGTCATCTTTTATCATGACATTAAGGATTTTTGGCAGCTGTCAGGCAAAAATATGAGTTCTACATCCATGTTGTCTGGGAACAATGACATCAAACTGAAGACATGTTTTGAAAACATGTCAAAGTCACGTCATGTCACGTCTTTTTACCCCAATGCAGTGCTGTACAGTATTTTGCTAATTGCTTACTATATACTCAAGGGCCTGAAGGTTGAAGGTTATGATTACATTTTACAAGATCAATTGGTGCTGAGGCAGCAACATGTCAGGAGATGAAGGATGCATTAGGAAAACAGGCATGGTAGATTGGTTTAGCATATGTGCAATTTCATTATCCTTTGAGGAACATTAAGATATTCCATCTCCAAAAATGCCTCTGCTCTCCAGAGACTAATCTAGGAAAAGTACTGATATACAGGACAGTACATTGTGGTTTCTGTTTCCTTTTCTTAGTTGCACAAGGAAAACTTTCAGACTGTTGGGTCCATCAGAGAGCATTTAAAGTCTGTTAATGTAGCTGTAGGGCTTTTATACTTTCAAATTGATTTTAAATGTATTCTTCCATGGGGTCTTTACATTGCTAGCCTAAGGGGACCCTTGTAAATTAGTGGTCTATCCAAACTAATTGTATGTCTAAAATCACCACTATCACAATCACATGTGCTTCTGTTGTTCGGTGACGGAAAACAACAATTAAATTAGAATTAATTTCTATTTGCTACCATAATTTAAAAATTGTTTTCAAAATTAAATCCTGGCATGGTAATCAACAACCAAGAACAAATTGTAAACTTTTTTTCTCCCATGTACTTTTCTTGGAGGTTTATGGTAAAAAAAAGAATGAATATGCATTTGGCATTTTCCAGTGAAGTACATAAGTACCGGCTGTCATAGCACATTGACAATCACAGTAAACCAGCTTCATTTCCCTTCCAGATGACGATGAGTGTGCTGTTGTGAATGGAGGCTGCCAGCAGACCTGCGTGAACACTCAAGGATCCTTCTCCTGTGAATGTGATGCTGGATACAGGCTGCACACTGATGGGCGCACTTGTATCAGTAAGTCAATGTTGGGCTGATTTGCTGTTTTGAAACCTTGTCAAAGAATGTGCCAAATTACTGCTGGAATCCCTTGAAACCACTCCACTAAGGCAGATGGCTGACAACAAACCAAGTATTTGTAAATCTGTCATTGCAAAAAAAATCTTTACTAACCATTATTGAATGAAAAAATAAAATAAAATACAGTTTTTAACTAAAATATGTAGGCTACTTAAAATCTATTGTAAAGTTACTTGATATCTTTGTGTATCAGTAATACCCTCCACCCCTACTTTAAACAAATTACAATCTGTTCTTACTCAGTCTTAACCAAAACCGTACAAATGACAATGCTACAAACCGTACAAATGACAATGCTGTCTTAAATAAGGAACTGTTAACAAATAACAAAGAATGTTCTGTAATTTAAGTAGTTATGTTTTTGTGAAATATCAACTTTGCAGCCTATTTGAGCCTTCATCACAAAGTTTTCCTAATGAATATGGAAGTGTTAACATTGCAAAATGCTGCTTGAATTACTGTAACATTAGCTTTAATCATGCTTTTTGACTTTTCACACCTATAGTAACTATTAAATTAGGGCAATTCACCACTGAAGTCTGTAAACAGTGAGCTGCTGAACTTCATTAGATGTTTTATACAGCAACACTTTTTTAAAAGATTGGAATTCAAATTTGTATTCCTACTTATTTATTTTTTGCACGCTGCATTTAAATATAAGGCCATAGCCAACAACATAAAATGTCAGTGATAAATGTCAAAAGCCGCCAAGTCTGCTTGAAGTATTAATAAATCTTTTATAAATGTTAAAATCAGAATTCTGTTTTTTGAACCCTTTAACTTCAATTGACAGAAGTTATAAAATGGAAATGAACAGTAAATCCAGGTTACTAACTCCAGCAGTCTGTTAAACTCATCAATTTATAGAACCCCTTCCCCTTCTTAATGGCTTGACTATCATCAGTTCTTTCTTTAGGGGACCCTGTAGTCCTGGACCTGACTGCCTATATCAGCACTTCAATAAATCAGCTTAGTTAACAAGCATGGAAAGGACATTAGCTCGGGACATAGTGACGTCCTTTTGAAGAATTTTAACATTTTATATAATGTTCATATTGCTGGGTGCCTCTTTATAACTGTGGTAGGCTATACATGGAGTTGATAAATGTAATAAAATGCTTTATTGCAGCTGCTTTTGAGACTAGGTCTGTGGATTGACATATAAATGACTTCATATAAGGTTATTAATTTGTAGTGTGTATTCATTAGCTTCAGCATGTTCGGCTATGTTTTTGCTTTAATACATTTAATACATCTTTTGATTGTACTTTAATGCAGGGACACAAGCATCTCAATTGCACTATTAAGAGTCATGTATAAAACAAACAATGACCACTTGTATTTTGTTAAAACCAAAATGCTAATTTTAATTTTAAGGTTTACATGAAAACAAATCTGTCAATGCAACACCACTTCAATGCACTTCATTTTTCATATATACTGTATATGTGTGATGATGACGATGATGATGACGATGATTATATATAATCATCATCATCATCATCATCATCATCATCATCATCTTCAGCCTTTTTCAATCCACTGCTGGATGAAGGCCTCCCCAAGATTCTTCCACAAAAGCCTGTCTGCTGCATCCCTGTGGCAAAGTGCCCCCCCGTGTGTATTTTGTGTTACGTGTTGTGTGTAAATGTTGGTGTATAGGCATTGGTACACGGGATATAAGCGGGTCTGTGTTTCACATGTGTTTAAATTGTAGATTTGTATTTAGGCACGAGGAGGGCACAAATCACATCACGTGCAAGTAAAAAGTAATAATATGTGAGCACGGGGAATTGCACTTTAATTAATTCACGTGCAGTTGTACCGAGATTCCAATTGAATGATTGACTAGCAATCGAGTCTCGGTACAACTGCATAAAAGCTGTATGTTTTCACTCACTTTCGGGGTTGGGTGTTAGTGAGTGGAGAGCGGGTGAGAGAGAGAGAGAGAGAGAGAGAAAGAAATATTTATAACAATTGCTGCTCGCGTGCTGGTAGTACCAACCGCGATACTTATTTTATTTATTTACTCACCGTGTTTGTGTGTCTGTCCGTCCACCGTTTGTTACTGTTTAGTCCGTTTTGTTTATATATTTATTTTGGCGAAAGTGCGTGTCCTGTTTCTGTTTTGTGTACAAACCTTTTATTTTCTGTTTGATTATTAAGCGCTGGCGCCATCAGCTCAGCTTCACCAAACCCCAAGTCTCTGTCTGCTCTGTGTGTTTCTAGTTCTGGTCTGAGTTCCTCCCTGCAGCCATCTTGTCACCGCGTGGTGTCAGAAATGGGATAACAAGCGCCTCAGGACTCAGGCCAGGCGGGAACCGCAGTTTTTTGTTTGTTTTGTTTTTTGAAAAATAAAGGGGAAAAATGGAAGGCTGGAACTGGAGAGATGGCTGCCAGGATCTGGAGGTCCTCCTTGGTGGTCTAGAGGACCAAGGCTGGTGCCTTGCCTGTGGGGAGTTCGGGCACCCAGTGGTGCACTGCCCCTACCAAGAGGGAGAGGAGGAACTGGCCCAGGAGAGGAAGGTGAGGAGGAGGCAGAGAAGGGGAAAGGGGAAGAGGAAGGCGAGTGTCCACCGCCCAAGTCTCCACCAGCAGAGGAAGAATGCCTGCTGGTTTTGCCTCCACAGCCTGAGTGGGAGGCCTTGAACATCCCTACGCCTGAGTGGGAGGAGCTCGAGCGTCCCTACGCCTGAGTGGGAGGAGCCCGAGCGTCCTACGCCTGAGTGGGAGGAGCCCAAGCGTCCTACGCCTGAGTGGGAGGAGCCCGAGCGTCCTACGCCTGAGTGGGAGGAGCCCGAGCGTCCCTACGCCTGAATGGGAGGAGTGGTGCGTCCACAGCCCAGAGGGAGGAGTGGTGCGTCCACAGCCCAAGAGGGAGGAGTCGGTGCGTCCACAGCCCAAGAGGGAGGAGTCGGTCGTCCACGGCCCAAAAGGGGAAGGTAGGCGTCCACCGCCCCAGTCTCCACTAGCAGAGGGTGAATTCCTGCTGGTTCCACCTCCATTGCCATGGGAGGACTGCTTGCAGCTCCCACCTCCACCAGCAGAGGGTGAATTCCTGCTGGTCCCGCCTCCGCCACTTCCACCGCCAGGAGCAGAGCAGCAGGAGCTGCCTCTGCCTCCTCCACCAGCAGAGGGTGAATGCCTGCTGGGTCCCTGTCCCCAGCAGAGGGTGAATGCCTGCTGGGTCCCTGTCCACCAGCAGAGGGTGAATGCCTGCTGGGTCCCTGTCCCCAGCAGAGGGTGAATGCCTGCTGGGTCCCTGTCCACCAGCAGAGGGTGAATGCCTGCTGGGTCCCTGTCCACCAGCAGAGGGTGAATGCCTGCTGGGTCCCTGTCCACCAGCAGAGGGTGAATGCCTGCTGGGTCCCTGCCCACCAGCAGAGGGTGAATGCCTGCTGGTCTCCCCTTCCGAGGGGGCAGCACCAGTCCCCTGCAAGAGGGGAGGGCCGCACCAGTCCCCTGAAACAAGGGTAGACTGCGCTGCTCCCACCTCCACCGCCAGGAGACTACGCCGCTCCCACCTCCACTGGCAGGAGCAGAGCAGCAGGAGCTGCCTCTGCCTCCGCCACCTCCACCGGCAGGAGCAGAGCAGCAGGAGCTGCCTCTGCCTCCGCCACCTTCACTGGCAGGAGCAGAGCAGCAGGAGCTGCCTCTGCCTCCGCCACCTTCACTGGCAGGAGCAGAGCAGCAGGAGCTGCCTCTGCCTCCGCCACCTTCACTGGCAGGAGCAGAGCAGCAGGAGCTGCCTCTGCCTCCGCCACCTCCATCAGCAGGAGCAGAGCAGCAGGAGCTGCCTCTGCCTCCGCCAACCCACCAGCAGAGGAGGAATGCCTGCTGGTATCACTTCCCGACCAGCAGAGGATGAATGCCTGCTGGTATCACTTCCCCACCAGCAGAGGATGAATGCCTGCTGGTATCATATCCCCACCGTCACGAGGAGAGGAGCAGGAGCTGCCTCTCCCGTCACCAGAAGGACCAGGACTAGATGCTGGCGGTCCTCAGCAGCCCTTGCATAGGCTGCTGAGGAAAGCATGAGGAAGAACAGCCCGACGCAGTGGCGAGAGAGGGCAAAACCCGCACCCCAGCTTGTCCTGACTGCCTGCCTCGCTGCGCCCAAGGATGCCTGCCTCCCTTCTGCCAAGGATGCCTGCCTCGCTTCGCCCAAGGATGCCTGCCTCGCTTCGCCCAAGGATGCCTGCCTCGCTTCGCCCAAGGATGCCTGCCTCGCTGCGCCCAAGGATGCCTGCCTCGCTTGCCCAAGGATGCCTGCCTCGCTTCGCCCAAGGATGCTTGCCTGCAGCCGCCCAAGGATGCTTGCCTCGCTTCGCCCAAGGATGCTTGCCTCGCTTCGCCCAAGGATGCTTGCCTCGCATCGCCTGGGGTTGCCAGCCGCTCTGCATCGCCTGGGGTTGCCAGCCGCTCCGCATCGCCTGGGGTTGCCAGCCGCTCCGCATCGCCTGGGGTTGCCAGCCGCTCCGCGCTCGCCTGGGGTTGCCAGCCGCTCCGCATCGCCTGGGGTTGCCAGCCGCTCCGCGTCGCCTGGGGTTGCCAGCCGCTCCGCATCGCCTGGGGTTGCCAGCCGCTCCGCGTCGCCTGGGGCTGCCTGTCGCTCCGCATCGCCTGGGGCTGCCTTTTGCTCCACACAGGGTGCAGGGTGCGAGGGAGAGTGGAGCTCCGCTGCGCCTCTATGGCCAGGGGCTCCCCTCCCGAGTTCGCCTCCCGAGGGTCGCTGCTGCTGCCGTCGCCTCCCGAGGGTCGCTGCTGCTGCCGTCGCCTCCCGAGGGTCGCTGCTGCTGCTGTCGCCTCCCGAGGTCGCTGCTGCTGCCGTCGCCTCCCGAGTCGCTGCTGCTGCCGTCACCTGGGGTCGCCAGGGATCCTGCCGCCTGGGGTGCCCGGGGCCTCTGCTTTGCCTCGGTGCAGCTACACTGTGGCGGAGCTCCATGAAGGGAGCTGCGGCCATGAAGGGGAGGTCAGGAGACCAGCTCCCCAGCCGCATTTCCGTGGCAGGAAACACGGTGGCCAGAGCCCCAGGAGGAGCTGGCGGCCACAAGAAGGGGAGGTCAGGAGACCAGCTCCCCTGCAGCAGTTCGCTGCCAGAAGTGGGTGGCGGAGCCCCACGGAGGAACTGCCGGCCATGAAGAAGGGGGAGGTGGTCAGGAGACCAGCTTTCCCGCAGCAGTTTAGCTGCCGGAGATTGTGTGGTCGGGCCCACGGAGGAACTGCCGGCCATGAAGAAGGGGGAGGTCAGGAGACCAGCTCCCCAGCTGCACTTTGCGGCAGGAGATAGTGTGGCTGAAGCCCGGAAGAGGAGCTGCGGCCCACGAAGGTGGGGGTGCGGACATTCCACCATGGCCACCCCAGAAACAACTTGCTTCCCCTCTTCCGGGACTTTGGGACTGAGGGGAGGTGGCCATTGAGGCCATGTGTGCTTTGCACAAGGGGGTATATGTGGCAAAGTGCCCCCTGTGTGTATTTTGTGTTACGTGTTGTGTGTAAATGTTGGTGTATAGGCATTGGTACACGGGATATAAGCGGGTCTGTGTTTCACATGTGTTTAAATTGTAGATTTGTATTTAGGCACGAGGAGGGCACAAATCACATCACGTGCAAGTAAAAGTAATAATATGTGAGCACGGGGAATTGCACTTTAATTAATTCACGTGCAGTTGTACCGAGATTCCAATTGAATGATTGACTAGCAATCGAGTCTCGGTCAACTGCATAAAAGCTGTATGTTTTCACTCACTTTCGGGGTTGGGTGTTAGGTGAGTGGAGAGCGGGTGAGAGAGAGAGAGAGAGAAAGAAATATTTATAACAATTGCTATCGCGTGCTGGTAGTACCAGCCGCGATACTATTTTATTTATTTACTCACCGTGTTTGTGTGTCTGTCCGTCCACCGTTTGTTACTGTTTAGTCCGTTTTGTTTATATATTTATTTTGGCGAAAGTGCCGTGTCCTGTTTCTGTTTTGTGTACAAACCTTTTATTTTCTGTTTGATTATTAAACGCTGGCGCCATCCGCAGCTCAGCTTCACCAAAACCCCAAGTCTCTGTCTGCTCTGTGTGTTTCTAGTTCTGGTCTGAGTTCCTCCCTGCAGCCATCTTGTCACAATCCCTCATCCATGTTGCTCGGTGTGTTTCCTAATTTCATCTTGCCATCTTCCTGGTGGTCTTATGCCTCAAGAGGAAAGTCTTCGACCAATGCGTGCTGCCAGTGCTAACTTAAGGATCCCGAACCTGGACCCTCAATACAAAAAAAAAAAAAAAAAATTTTAGTTATTTGCAGCCATTTTAACTAACAGCTGTTGCTTTAGAGAACACTTTGTTTATGTCAGTTCACAGGCCTATATCTTATCACTACACTTGCTAGATAATTGTGTTTTATAGATGAGGTTTACTTTGCAATGGTATTTGGATTTGCTTCCCTTTTATTAGCATTTTATTCCACCAACACTTGCAATTGTGTGTGTTTTTTTTTAATTTATATTTTTCGTAATGATGTCTGCCAGAGGGAGTGATTGAAGTGTTATTATTTACTGGCAGGCATGACATGCCAACAGAACCCGAATACTGACAAACCAGAAACCAAAACAGGCCTACAGGGGGAAAGTTACAATATGTCAACGTTTAAATCCACATTTTCCATCTCGTTTCGTTGGTAGCACTGAGAAGGCAAAGGTCATACAATGACTCAAAAAACAAGTTCAGGAAGAAAAACAGAAGCAAAAAAATGCTTTTAAGAGCTTTTTTTCTATCGACCTTTTATGACCATTTTTGATTTGGTAATACAGTGAAATAAACCAAGGCAATAATACAAATACAACACAAATTGCTGTACAAATCAGTCCTGTAATTTGCAAAGCTGCATTTTAACCTTTGTAATTCCCAGCAGTGGTTATGCTTTGAAGTGTATGTTCCAGCTTTAAGGACTAAAATTGTCTAAGGTAGGTAGTCTCGCTATGCGAATGATTTTGGTAAATTAAACTATTTGTCTGCATCCCTTACATATGGGTCTCTGCTATCACAGTAATCTTCAAAGTGTTTTGAGTGTAATGAAGCTGGGATTGGCATCAAAACAAAGAAGTCCCATAGAGTTCCAGCTGCAGTGGCTAATGCCTAGACATGGCTGCAAGATGAATGAGGTGAACAGGACTCAGAAGCAAAGCTCAAAGAAACCGGATTGTTCTGGCTCTTCTTTGTGTGATACTCTGAAGAACAAAACCTGTGCCTCTGGGGATTTGTCATTTTTCACTAGCTGCATACATTTACAATTTTAAAGGTACAAATAATATTGCAAGAGGAACTATATTCAGCTTGTCCATAAACACTGCACATGGTAAAAGTTATATTCATAACGGTATGTAAAGTGATTTCAGGACATTTTCAGTGTTGTACCTTATGAATTGGGAAAACACAATTGTGAAAATTATAGGAAGGCACTCAATTCTTCTTCACGGTAGTATGTTCTTACTATTTTTTTTTCTTCCCGCCCCCACCCCCACCCCCACCCCCTTCAACTAGCTGTGAACTCTTGTTCTATGAACAATGGTGGTTGTGAGCATGAGTGTGTAGATATTACTGAAGATCATTACAAGTGCCAGTGCCGTCCAAACTACCAGTTAAAAAGAGATGGCAAACACTGTGAATGTAAGTATTTTATTTTTCACAACATATATTACGTATATTAGTACAAATTTAAAGACAAGACATGAAGAAATGCAGTAGGCCCTTATTACACATGACTGTGTTGGGCCAGGGAACATTCAACTATGAACTGCAAACTTACAACCTCAGGGGATACTGTATTTATGATTATTAAGAATATTATATTGTAATAACACTTCAATTACACATGTGGTTGTGTAGTTACAATGCAACAACATGCTTCATAGCCAAATGACAAATGTTGGCAGTTGCTTGCATTGATTGTAATTGCACTGTAGTTTCATGTGCTCTGTCACATGTGCTCCGTATTTAGAATTCAATTACTATCTAACCATGTAAGCACTTGCAATGTATTTACAGTGTAATTAGAGACATTTAATGTCAAGTGTTACCAGAGTCTGTGTGGCACCGTACAAGTGTTGAGCAGTTAGATTCCATGTGTGTTTTTCTTTCATATGATCATTTGCAGTGGAAATGACGTGCCTACATTTTTACTGTAAGTCTTTTCTGACAATCAACTGCAATCTCACTGTCACTTGTTGATGTACAGAAGTCGGTTCAATCGTGTGTATTTTGCTTTTACAATCTATAGTGAGAGACCCGTGCACGGACAGGAACGGAGGCTGTGCTCACATGTGTACAACTGGAGATGGGTTAGCGGAATGTGAATGCAGGCCTGGGTACCACCTGTCTGCTGATGGTAAAGGTTGTGAAGGTAAGAGGCTGAATAAGGAAACCGCTAGACACGATTACAGTACTTCAGATTCACATAGCTTGTTAAACATACCTTGAACCAGGAGAGGTACACAGAGATTGTTGCTGAATTGAACAGTTTGAATATTTGAATATACGTAAAGTGCTGTTTCCCCATTTTCTATTCGCTATTTTTGTCCTTTCAGACATTGATGAGTGCACTTCAGGGATTGCCATGTGTGCTCATCGCTGTGTCAACATGCTGGGATCCTTTACCTGTGTCTGTAACCCAGGATTTGAGCTGGGTGCTGATGGGAAACAGTGTTACCGTAAGTCTCAAATCATAAGTAATATCAAATCAATATAAAGTAAGATATAAAACAACTGCAGTAAATATGTTATCTTTTGATAGTTTGTAACTAAATTGTTGCCGCCCCAAAGTGTACAGAGATTTCAAAGATGGTATAATTATAGGAATTCTTCTGTTTCTAATATGGTATCATAGCAGCTGAACAGGCTGAATGCGAATCTGTATTGTATAGAGTTAGACTTCAGAATGGGTAGCTAATCAGGATGTAGATACATTGCCCTCTAAAGACACCACTATGTCGCTGTCAGTTCCCAAAAGGAATGTGTTACACTGAATGTCTGAGCTGAGGAAATAGATATTGGATTAAACAACTGCTAACAGTATTTTCCCCCTGCAGGTATTGAAATGGAGATTGTAAATAGCTGTGAAAAGAACAATGGAGGCTGTTCTCATCATTGTGAACATACTACCAGTGGGCCTCTCTGTTCATGTAACCAAGGTTACCACATAGATGTGGAGAGGAAGAGTTGCATAGGTAATAGTATAATGTATAGTAGCAGCACTGTTCAACATATAACACTTTAATATATAAATTGCATCATTTTCTCATTGGATGGATCTTGAGGATGTTTGCTTTGCTTTGAATACTGTGCAGTGAAGAACAAACAAAATGTAATGAAACCAAATGTTTATTTGTGTATTTTTATTTGATGTTCTTGGTCAATTGCAACAAGTCTCAGGTTACTGTGTAAAATGTAAACACTTACTTTGTAATATCCTATTCAAATGAGTAACATCAGTTCACGTCATGAAGTGTTATTTATTTATTTATTATTTGGGTAACGGGATGAGTCCAATCACCCTCTTTTGTGAATTGTGACATAAAATGAGTTCTAATTCCCTTATATATTATATAAATGTATGGAGACACTGGGGGAATTCCAGTAGGTATAATATTAAAACGCTTAGTTTAGTTTAGTTCTTAGTTTAGATTTTGATTTATTACAGTTGATATATTGCAGTGCTTACACAAACATCTGTTTAATTAGAGGGTCTGTTCAGTTAATAACAAGCATTTGTCTAGTAAAGGGTGATATTCAAGCCCTTGTCATCATCATCTGTTTATTTTTGTCCCCCAGACACTGATGAGTGTGAGTCGGGAGAGGCCTGCTGCAGTCAGTTCTGTAATAATTACCCAGGAGGCTATGAATGCAGCTGTAAGGCTGGCTTCAGACTGAACACTGACGGCTGTGGCTGTGATGGTAAGGGGGAGTTCTGGTGACAGACGCATACTTGGATGTTATTCATCATAATCAGTTTCAGCATGTGCCACGCTGGGGTAAGCCACAGCCGAATTCTTTTGAGCATTTTACAGCACTGATGTATCAACCAGGATTGCATAAACCACCTATCCATGTTCATGTTTTTATTTTTCTTAAAGGGAATGTGATATCCTAAAGTGTGAATGCGAAATCCTAATTTGCTGATCTCCTTGGGCCTTCTGATATGGTATCTAAACCTCTTCTTTTGCTTACAGATGTGGATGAATGTTTGGCTGACAATGCTGACTGTGATCATGAATGTGTCAACATGCTGGGATCATTCGAATGCTCCTGTCAAGAAGGGTTTAGACTGGATTTTGACAGAAAGACATGCATTCGTAAGTACTTCTCACTGTGTGCACATTTGTTTCTTTAGGGGAGGGATCAATCAATGTGTACAGTGGAAAAATACAGTAGCTACTGTGCCAAGTTCCTCGACAGACACAGAGGAACTACACTCTTTTGAGTCAGTGCAAATGTGTAGAGGTGTATGTGACCTGCAATATGGTATCGGGAGTCTAATTGAGCTTGTTAGACATTCACCAAATTGTTGCATGTTTTAGACCTTAAGAGGAAATGGGGTCACCAAATACCATGACCATACAGAGCCATGTGAATTGAATCCTTCCCTTCATATTGTGACCTTTCAACTCTTGACTCCACCTGTTCATGATAAAGTATAGAAGCCGGTGGAGTCAACCGAGTTGAAAGGTCACAATGTCACATGATTTCTCAAAAAAAAACCAACACATGGCAAAACATTTGCTGGCACACCAGATGGAAGACAGTTAGAGAAAAGTGATTGAACAGAAACCTCGACATTGGAGCAACGAAAAAGCTGATGGGCTTTAATCATTTCTGCATGTGAAAATGGTGGCTGATTTGCTGTTCTGATTGGGGTCTGTCTCTAGCTCTGTATGACGATGATGGCCTGTATGAAGAGGAAGAGGAACTGGAGGTGGTCCGGCTTCCTGACCTACTGTTCCAAAGACCCCCGCAGCTCCTTCACTACACCGCCGCTCTACAGTCTGCCTACAAGGAGGAAGAGTACGAGGAAGATATCAGAGGGGAACACACTGTCCTGCACAAAATTAGTAAGTGCTAAACAAGTCTTGTGCTTTTTGTCAGCTAATCCATATTGCATGTGGTATGCTAAATGAGATGAAGCTTAGAGAAACAAACATTGCCTACTAAAGCCTTCATCAGTATTATGTAAAAAGGTATACAAGAAGGTATACTTTATAAACTGCACTTTTTTTTGTGGAAATGGGAGCATGAGTTGAAGAATAGATTGCAAACCTCTTAATCTCAACAGACAATAATCAAAAAAGGATCTGTGTTTCCTAGTGTGTAACTGTAATCTGATGGAAAAAAAGGAGTTTAATAAAAATGCTCTTTGTGTTTCAGTCTGTCTGGATAACACATTTGGGAACGACTGCAGTTTGGGCTGTGAAGACTGCGAGAACGGTGGCATGTGTAATCCTGACAGGGATGGATGTGACTGCCCAGCAGGATGGTCTGGAATTGTATGCAATGAAAGTGAGTTTTGCTGATATAATTCTCTGCAGTTATTATGATTTAACTGCTGCCCACAGTGACCTTAAATGCTTGGTTCCCATAGAAAGAGGTAGTACTTTGACAATGATTTGAGTTAACCATTATGAGCAAGCTTGAAACAAATATTTGCTTTAGAACAACATCATTTATAACCAAATAAGTTTATCACATAAAAATGCACAATTTGTCATAACTATTTGAGCACAGTTAGTCTAGTGGTTGTTTAAAGACAGTGTCATTTTCCAAAATAACTTTTTAACTTTGACAGCAATGGATGTTCTGTATCTTTGAACTCACAAAGAGCCTCTTAAGTTAATACAGTAGAAAGTTGTGTATTACTTGAATAACAATAATCTGGGCCAGCACCACTTATCCTAGACTATATTATAAATAGATAAAATGGGACGTGGGATAATATTAAATATAAGATCTAGGTGTCTTGGTCTCTAAGCCGAAGACCTAAATGAGTGCTAACCAATGCTTTCAAATCTTATTGTCTTGCCTCTTACTAGTAACGGTATATTAACATTACTGGCCCCCTATTTATTGTGCTGAGAATCCTTTGGAGCTTCACTTGTCTTGGAGTTTGAACCACAACTTATACATTCATTTAGTATCAGGAGCAGCAAACTTTTCCTCTATGGCGTTGTCTTTGAAAAATCTACTCAAAGTATAAAATACTGCACCAGAAAAAAAAAATCTTCAACTGAAAAGGGGAACAAATGATTTAGCATTAAAACCATCACACCTTTAGGGTTCATCATAGGGGGAGAACAAAGTCAGATGTGAAAAAAAATAAGAAAAAAGGTAGGAACAGATGACAAACATTCTTGTGCTTAAAACCAAAGAGCTTTTTTGTTCAAAAAGACAAATGACTGAGTTCTGAGTAATATAAACTAGTGTAAATCCTGCAATTTTGAAAATACCCACATGACCTTAATCAATGCGGGTTACATGCTGCTCTGGTTTGGATTTCATGTCTGAATAACTGTGGTCAAATAATTAATGAAGTCATGAAAAAAAAGATTAATTTAAATTTAGAAAATAAATTAACACTCACAATGGGTGGTTGTCAAGGAGCCTAAATAAATATACAGTGAAATGTCATAGACTGCTTAGCTTCTGCTCTGTTTTTTTAACAAAATAGAAAAATATCAGATGAGGACAAAAGTATGTGTAAAAATAGCTCCTGTTTCAAATTTTCAGCCAGAAATGTACTGAAGCACAACCTGCATGTAAAACATTTTGTTACATTTTCGTAAGAAAATAGCATGTTTCTGCTTTTTTTTTTTGTTGTTCATTGCAACACCACACATATACACCAGAGAAATATATTTGGTAGTTCTGGATAGTATGACTTGGTTATTGTGCTGATATTTGAAGCCACGACATCAATAGAGATATGTAAGGATAGTTCTGTATAATATCCTTGTTTTCTTTTATTCTTGTTTTCTCTAGCATGTCCTCAGGGAACTTTTGGGGAGGAATGCAACAGTATCTGTGAGTGTCAGAATGGAGGCACCTGTGACCCAGTGACAGGGAGATGCCGCTGTCCACCTGGAATTAATGGGCAGTTCTGTGAAGAAGGTATGTGATTCCCTTACACTTCCTAGCTGACTTAACCCCTACCCCGCCCAGGCAGCACTTAGCCATTTGTGCACAGCTCCCTGGGATCTCCCGTCCACAGTCGGCATTGGCATAGCTTGGATTGAACCGGCGATCTCCAGGCTATAGAAGCATCCTGTACTCCGGGCGGAGTACCTTTACCGGATGCGCCACTCGGGAGCCCCCATAAATTTCCCTTACTCTTTAAAAGTCTATGGATTAAGGCTAGGGTGATGTTCCACAATGTTCCAAAAAGCATATTCATAGAGTAGAGTTTCAGAGCATTGTATTTCAATGTCATTTATTTATTGAGCAGAGACCATCAGAACCTGTTTGTGTAGCATCATTATTATCATGCAATAATAACATTGTTGAGAAATCTATATACAGTAATGTCATTTGTTAACTGGGAAAAAAAATACATTTAAATGGTTTCAGTTGCCTTCAGAAATCAGTTACTGTAAAATTCAATAATTTGGGGGTATTGTTCACCCCGACACAAAATGTTCCCATTCAGCAGTTATTTTAATATTTATTTGGTTTTGTTAAATTATTATTATGTTTGAATTATCTTAGGTTGCCCTAAGGGATTCTTTGGGAAGAGCTGTGACAGAAAATGTAACTGCCCGAACAACGGCTATTGTCACAGACTGTACGGAGCGTGTCTGTGTGACCCAGGCCTTTATGGGCGCTTCTGTCATTTAAGTAAGTACTGAAAGTTGTGTTTTGCCTGTTAAATCTATACTGGACTCCAGTGAAGATAATTTATATTTTATATTTATATTTCTATTGTTATTGTGCTACAGCCTGTCCAAAATGGGCCTTTGGAGCTGGGTGCTCTGAAGAATGCCAGTGCGAAGAAGAAAACTCTCTGGAATGTGATCCTAAAAATGGCACCTGCATTTGTAAGTCTGGTTACCATGGTGACAGGTGTCAGAAAGGTACGTTCTTCATCATGATAGAGCACAATTTCCCTAAAGATTATTTGATGCATGTTTTTCAATGCAGATGACATGTTTTTCAATGCAGATCACATGGTTTTCAATGCAGATGACACGTTTTTCAGTGCAGATCACATGGTTTTCAATGCAGATCACATGGTTTTCCATGCAGATGACACGTTTTTCAATGCAGATGACACGTTTTTCAATGCAGATCACATGGTTTTCAATGCAGATGACACGTTTTTCAATGCAGATGACACGTTTTTCAATGCAGATCACATGGTTTTCAATGCAGATCACACGTTTTTCAATGCAGATCACATGGTTTTCAATGCAGATCACATGTTTTTCGATGCAGATCGCATGGTTTTCAATGCAGATCACATGTTTTTCTTTTTCTTGATGTGAAGCTTAATGTGAGATCTACCTTTATTTGGCAATCTATCCTGTTTTTTTTTTCTCTAATGCTGGTAACATTTCGGTACTGTAGAGTGTGGACCAGGGTTCCATGGAGCTGGCTGTAAGCTGAAGTGTAACTGTGCTTTCGGTGTGTCCTGTGACCATCAGACTGGAGAGTGCAAGCGCCAGTGTTCCCCAGGGTTTCATGGAGAGAGATGCCAGCTTTGTAAGTGTACTGGGCATATTAGAGTTCAAATGAATAGGGAAGACCATGGTAACTGACACCATAAAGACATATTCATTCTACAGCTTTAAACAAGAAGAAATAAAGAATTCCTGCAATAAATTGTACATGTGATAGAAACACCGTGAAGTACATGGGTACAAGAATCATGATCCATTGGCTATATTTATTGAATTATACTGACTGTTTTGATAATTAACCAATATGCAGAGCTTTATATGGTGACAATACATAGCAAAGCTTAAAATAGATCTCTGCAATACAAAATAGTAATTCCTATACAGTTTACTATCCTACTGTAAATGTCTCCAGACACCATTTAAATATGTTTGGCTGCTGGTTTAGCCAGTGGAACATAGGCTTTAGACTTCAGACTTGGAAGAGCTTGAGATATTTAATAAAGTTTTATAGTTCTGTTTTTGCTATAATACAATTTCTTCATGGTAGATCAAAGATAACATTGACAAATATTTCATCTTAATGCTTTGACCAGAATTTTTTTTTTTTTTTTGGACTGGTACTTTGCTTTCAAAGCAGAAATATAGCATTCTTTTTTTTTTCCAAAGTTGGTGAGTAAGATAACTCATATTTTGTGTTACATCTTTACTGTACATTGTTTTCAAAATACATTGCCAATGAACTTCCATGTCATTTCTTTCTGAATCATGTTTTAATGTTATTATTTATTTACTCAGCTTGCAGCCCTGGGAAGTTTGGTGTTAACTGCCTCCAGACTTGTGGCTGTGCAGGGGCACCCTGTGACTCCCGGACTGGTCAGTGCATGTGTCCTACTGGTAGAACTGGCCCAGCCTGTGAGAAAGGTGAATACAAATCTCCTTCAAGCTCAACTTAGACAAGCTACACCATACACCATAGTACATGGCAGGACATGGCAGTGGGAGTCGGAGTACAAACTTCACAATTCAATTTGAAAATGTCAGGATGCGTTTTCTTTTTTAAGGTACACTGGTATACAGTAGTACAGTAGTGGTGCGCTGCATCTAAAAGGGTTTAACTAGAACCAGCCGTGGGTGTTCCTGTTGAATCCTTGTACATGAAAAATTGCTAAGAACGTTGAACCGCTGCCCAGGATAAACATGGTTATGATTCATTCTGTCCTTAGACTGCCCTGAAGGTCTGTGGGGTATAAACTGTCAGTCTGCATGTGGGATGTGTGCAAATCAAGCCATTTGTAACAAAGAAACTGGCAACTGTGACTGTCCTCCGGGGTTTGCGGGAAAATCCTGTGAAAAAGGTAAGTGAGTTAAAGCTGTATTGTACTAAATTGTATTAAAAAGTATATAGGTTAACATTTCATGTTAATGTTGTTGTCAGTGGTTTTGTGTTCTGTTGAAACTGAATTGTTTTTTCTCTCTATGTCTCTACCTGGCCTTCAGAATTACTGTATGCGAGTCTCTGCCTCAATACTGTAACATAGAGCTGGTGGGATCAAGCGAGTAGGGAGGTCAATGGCCTGGCAGCTAGGCATGCATTACAAAACATATTAATCATGTGCACATCTATGGCCTGCTCGTTAGATGACAAACATGCCACAAACACTAGTTAGTCAGTCAGTTTTACACCTTTTTAAGAGGGTAGAGCAAATCAAAATATCACAGTGATCTTAAGCATAATCTCTTAAATTTAAATAGAAAAAGGATCAGTCCTACTCTGGGTATGTGTCTTCCATCACTGATGTTTTTTTTTCAACAATTATATTATCTCCGAGCATGCGTACGTCAGAACCCCTCAAAATAACTGCACATATCATAAGACTTTTCATACGTCATTTTAAAACAATTCTGAACAGCATTTGGTGTAACTACTGAGAACAAGAAATGATTCACTATTGCTGTATTACAATAACCTCCTGTGTTTTTCTCAATTTCACAAAAGTGGGAATTAGAAAGTACCCACACAGCTAGCTTTATTTGATGCTTTTCTTCTCTTCAGCTTGCCCCAGCGGGTACTACGGGCAGGGCTGCCTGCTTCTCTGTAACTGTAACAACAAAGCCCAGTGTGACCATGTCACTGGGGAGTGTGCATGCCCACCGGGATGGACTGGCCATCACTGTACAAGGGGTGAGTTTAACTGTGAAAACCGTTTCTGTTTACTTCACAGGAAAATGATGTAGATTTTGTGCCATACTAATCTCAGCTTAAGAATACCAGCAAATGATGTTACAACATATTGCACGTTTTGACACTTGCACATACAGTGCAGGTATCTTCTAAGGTAGCAAACCTGTTGATTAGGTCTAAGTGCATTGTTTTATTGGTTTCAGCCTGTGATGCCGGTCACTGGGGCAGACTGTGTGCTAATAAGTGTGAGTGTGATAACAGTGATGGGAGCTGTGACTCTGTGACTGGACTTTGTCTGTGTGAAGCAGGCTACACTGGAAAACGCTGTGAGCAAAGTGAGTATCAATGCCTTTCATGTTTTATGTTTATATTACCAAATTTAATCTGCTAACTTATTGAAGGAGAATGTCTTTATATTTACAATGAGAGACTGTAGTTCTTTCTGGTACTAAAAACATAAAGGGGTGACTGTTCAGTGTAAGTAGTACAGTGTCATTTTTTTTATTTTTATAAAGTTTGTAAGTAATATTTTTTTGGCAACAAGGCTGACATGAAAAGAATGCATGCCTTTTGCCTTTGCACTTGCATATTCCTAGGCTCTTAAGACTGGAAGGAAACACTTGAGTAATAGCAGCTTACTGGAACACTAGGTACTATTATGGTCCTACTTGCGTACTTGCTGGTTCAGTGAAGGTATGTCTCTTCTCTGGGCCAGTAAAACAATGCAGCATAAACATCATAATCAAGGCCAAAACCCTAACCTAAAAACCCTAAGCTTTGTATTCAATTTATCACTATTTCTGAAGTTCAGGAAACATGACTATGTGAACGTGATCCCAGTATGCTAATATTGTGAGTTTGGCTTGCTTTGCAGAGTGTCCTGAGAACACTTATGGTCTTGCCTGCAAGTTCAGCTGTCAGTGTGAGAATGAAGCCACCTGTGATCACGTCAGTGGAGCCTGTAACTGTTCAGCTGGGTGGACTGGGACTTTCTGTGAAAGACGTAAGTCACTGGGTTATATACAGTATGCTAATACAGTGGTGCCCTACTACAGTGCTACATCAGTGAAAATATTTAAATAGCTCAATGTTCCTTATATATGTTTTCTGACCTATAGTATTGTTAAACATCATATATATATATATATATCACACCCCTTGGACTTTTCCACATTTTGTAGTGTTACAACCTGGAATTAAAATGGATTTAATTAGGAATTTTTGTCACTGATCTACACAAAATAGTCCATAATGTCAAAGAGGGGGAAAAAATCGACATATTTTTCAAAATTATTTACAAATAAAAACCTGAAAAGTCTTGATCGCATAAGTATTTACCCCCTTTGCTGTGACACCCCTAAATAAGCTCTGGTGCAACCAATTGCCTTCAGAAGTCACATAATTAGTTGAATGGAGTCCACCTGTGTGCAATTAAAGTGTCACATGACCTCAGATTAAATACACCTGTTTCTGGAAGGCCCCAGAGTTTGTTAGAGAGCATATCTAAACAAACAGCATCATGAAGACCAAGGAGCTATCAAAACAAGTCCGGGATAAAGTTCTGGAGAAGCACCAATCAGGGTTGGGTTATAAAAAAATATCCCAAACTTTGAACATCCCCTGGAGCACTGTTAAATCCATTATTAAAAAATGGAAAGAATATGGCACAACCGCGAATCTGCCTAGAGAAGGCCGTCCACCAAAACTCAGTGACCAGGTAAGGAGGGCATTAGTCAGAGAAGCAAGAGGCCAATGGTAACTCTGAAGGAACTGGAGAGATCCACAGCTGAGATGGGAGAAACCGTCCATGGGACAACTATAACCCGGACGCTCCACAAAGCTGGGCTTTATGGAAGAGTGGCGAGAAGAAAGCCATTGCTGAAAAAAACCCATATCAAATCCCATTTGGATTTTGCCAAAAGGCATGTGGGAGACACAGCAAACATGTGGAAAAAGGTTCTCTGGTCAGATGAGACCAAAATTGAACTTTTTGGCCTTAGCGCAAAACGCTATGTGTGGCGCAAAGCCAACACTGCTCATCAGCCTGAGAACACCATCCCCAACGGTGAAGCATGGTGGTGGCAGCATCATGTTATGGAAATGCTTTTCATCGGCAGGGACTGGGAAACTGGGCAGAATTGCGGGCAAGATGGATGGAGCCAAATACAGGGAAATTCTAGAGGAAAACCTGTTTCAGTCTGCAAGAGACCTGGGACTGGGGCGGAGGTTCACCTTCCAGCAGGACAATGACCCTAAACACACAGCCAAAGCTACACTGGAGTGGTTTAAAAACAAGAACCTGAATGTCTTAGAATGGCCCAGTCAAAGCCCAGACCTCAATCCGATTGAGAATCTGTGGCAAGACTTGAAAATTGCTGTTCACCAACGGTCCCCATCCAGCTTGACAGAGCTTGAGCAATTTGCCAAGAAGAATGGGCAAAAATTGCAGGATCCAGATGTGCAAAGCTGGTAGAGACTTACCCAAAAGACTCACAGCTGTAATTGCTGCCAAAGATGCTTCTACCAAGTATTGACTCAGGGGGTGAATACTTATGCAACCAACAAATGTCTTTTTTGTTTAATTAACTTTTGTGTCACAATAAAAATATTTTGCACCTTCAAAGTGTTATGTATGTTGTGTAAATCAAATGGTAAAATCCCAATTAAATCCATTTTAATTCCAGGTTGTAACACTACAAAATGTGGAAAAATCCAAGGGGTGAATACTTATGCAAGGCACTATATATATATATATATATATATATATATATATATATATATATATATATATATATATATATATATATATATATATACAGCACTGTAATCAATTATTCTACCTTTTTAAGTACCTGAAATATCCTTTTCTTTTTTCTTTTTTCTTTTTGATCATTTTGGTACACAGCAGTTTTCCTTTTTCTCAAACTTTACATATATATATATATATATATATATATATATATATATATATATATATATATATATATATATATATATATATATATATATCTGAATCCAAACTGTGTTCTGTCCATGCATTATATATTGAACCACTTTAGCCAGACTTCTACATTTATCACATATATCTATGTTGAGAGACTGTTTGACTTCAAAGCAAAGGATAACATCAATGGTGAGAAGTGAACATAGAGTGCCCCCTTATGGACAAACATAGCCAGTGCAGTTCCACACAAAATGTTTGGTGTAATGAGCTTCAGCAATAAAACATAATGGGGTCTAATTCTAGACAGTTGATTGATCTATTTAAAAACAACAGAATTTGGAATAAAACCAAACATGCTTAAATTATATATTGTTAATTTAGCCTATTTTTGCCATGCAGATAAAAACACATCATTGATAGTTTTGTATATAAATACAAATAAACAATGAAAATGGAAACAAAAAAATATTTTATTTAATTGGTAAACCATCAAGAGAATTTGTTTAAAATAAAATACTGTGTTGGATCACCTGTGTTTAACTTTTCTCTAAGTCAGCATGAGCCCAAGCACACATAATCTGGCTGCACCACGTGTTTGATATTGGTTGTTAAAACAAATACATTATTAGGTTTTGTTCTGGTGTTCTGTTTGTAGCAACAGTAACTTCAATTTCTTAATAAATTGGCTTTTCCTTCTGGGGTCAAGACCACTGTCAAGTAGCTCTTGTGTAGCTCTTGTATGTTTGACACATAAGGGATCCAAGGAGGTACAAAAGACGAAATAGGATTACTGTTTCTGCACAGATGTGCCCTGAAGCCTTTGGGCATCACCACTCCACAGCTGGATAGATTACAGCAGCACAGTTGTCTAATACCGCTCAAAGAGAAAGTTGTGTACAGCTGGACATTTTACTGCAAAGCCACAGCAGAGTCAAGACCAGTGATCCAATAGTTGTTAAAAACTGCATCCCCAGAGCAAACCAAAAAGTCCTGAAGTATGCAAATGATTACACACATCTGACACAAGAGCAAAGAGAACAAGCCGTCTGAGTAGATGTCGGAAAAGAGTTTAAAGGAAGGAAGGAGATAGTTGGATGTTGACAATAAAACCTGGCAGCAGGACTGGCAAGGTTCTGAGAGTCTTTCACCTGCTGGCAGTCTTAATACTGATGTGACGTTAATTAAAGTAGCTTCAAATTACATTTGTACTTGCTTGCTAAACACTCTTGTTTTAAGCAAATTGGTGAAAGTATTGCCAACAACTAGCCTGTAAAGCAGTTGCCAGAAAGTTGCCTCTTGTTTCAATGCCTTTAAACCCTGACATCAGGAGAACATCTCTGCAGGTGTTCTAATAACACACCCCTATTCAAGCCCTTAGATGGTAAAGCATGTGGTCTTCTGACTTTAATCTGCCTCTGCCTCTGTACAGATGTGGTCTATAGGATCACTCAATTAGTACTGCTTCTTAAATTAACCGGGTAGCAGAGCCTCAACTTTCTGTAGTTGCTAAACATGCTGACTGGCTGTTTCTGAACACACGCTGTCCTACCCATGATCTGAGGGATGTTTCCTGTTTCTGTTAGCGTGCCCGGATGGATTTTATGGTCTTGACTGTCACCAGATGTGTAACTGCAGAAATGGTGCCTGCTGTAACCACATCACAGGGGCTTGCCACTGCCCTCCTGGCTGGGTGGGAACCAAGTGTAACCAGGGTAAGGATTTCACATTGTTAAAATGTGGCATGATTTAGAATAGCTCTTTCTTTTATGGAGGCCTGGGAAATATGCTGGAAATGTGTTACAAAAATGTCCACTGAACTATGTCATTAAACTATTTATGGGAGAGGTTGGAAGAAATATATTGATAATAAAATAATGTATTTACTGGTGATGAGTGATGACAAACACATTTCATTATTATTATTATTATTATTATTATTATTATTATTATTATTATTATTATTATTATTATTATTATTATCATCATCATGTTTTAGGTAGTAGTGGGCATTGAAAATAGATGTATACCACACTGTGAATGCATTGTAGTTACTGCTGTATGTAATGTAAATGCATAGCGGTTGTCTTCCATCTTTCACCCCAGCATGCCGAGGGGATAGGTACGGTGAGGACTGCAGCCAGGTCTGTAATTGTCACAATGGGGCGACATGTGATCATGTGACTGGCCAGTGTCACTGTGCTGCAGGATGGACAGAAGTTTCCTGTCAGCAAGGTAAGTCAATTAATTGAATATATACTCATTATGTATATATGGACAAGGTTCATAGTGTATGTGAGTGCAAAACAAAGTGAAGCCACTCTCAACATGATCACAGGCAGCCACGGCACATTATTTGATAATTTCATTATTTGAACATTACAAAATGGTTTGGCAGATTTGTCAATCAATTCTTTATTTCTGTTTGTTAATCCCCGGGGATAGTAGGTTCAATAAAACAACGAATCGGGATGTCAAATATGTAAAACGAGTGTGCAATATTCATATTCCTTCAAACTATTGCAAAGTTTCCAAGTACTTTAAAAAATCAGTATCTTCTCAATAAACAAATGCTTTTGTGGAGGGTGACTAGATTACCGTCAGTTTTCTCATATACACATAGAAAAAAAATATTGCCTTAAATATATTGCGCTGAGATAAGATTTCTGTAGTATTTCTTTGTACTGTGTATTTTATGTTGTTTATTTTTTTTAGCTTGCCCTGCTGGACTCTATGGTGTGGACTGCCTTCAACACTGCATTTGCAGAAATGGAGGCATATGTGATCCGATAACTGGCCAGTGCACCTGTCCGAAAGGCTGGACTGGAGTCGCCTGTGAACTTGGTGAGTCTTTCCCCGCTTGTCCAGTTAATATAAACTATTTACCTGTCCATATTAGTCAATATGAAAGTGGAAAAAGTGAGTGATTGAATTGCAAATTCATGATGTTAAATCACTGTTATAAAATCTGGCCATATAATTTGGGCAAGTTTGGCCACCTTCACTACCAGTGGTTTTTTGTTGGTTAACCAGTTGTTTCTATACTGTACTCATTGCAGAATTATATTACTATCATAATGCTTCACCCGAACCTGCACTGGCATACATATACTTGCACACGAGCTGTAGGGATTTTATTTATTTTCACTTTCATCATTTAGAGTGTGAAGATGGCTTATTTGGAGCAGGATGCAAGCAGACCTGTAGCTGCAGGAATGGTGGGACCTGTAACAGACTCACTGGGAAATGTACCTGCAGCCCTGGCTGGACTGGAAATCAGTGTGAAACAGGTGTGCGCATCAAGGAGTGGATACTAGAGCAAAACTGTCCTGTTGTCAGCTGTATCATATTTAATTGCATATTAAAATAAGTTTAGGCTAATGTCTTCACATTGACATTTATGACTGAGTGTTGTTTCCACGGCCTAAGTAACTCCTGGTGTGTTTATTGTGTTTCAGCTTGCCCTGATGGTTACCATGGCAAGCACTGTGAGGAGAAATGTGTGTGTGATCATGGCTCTACTTGTCACCCTGTGACAGGATTGTGTCACTGTGACCAAGGTTGGAGAGGGAGGAGGTGTGAGAAACGTGAGTTCACTGAAAGGTTATTTCAGAATTTAATGAAGATTATATGTTTTTTTGTTTTTTTTAAGGGCTGGCCATGTAAAAAGTAAGAATATATTGCTTGGGTATTCCTTACTCCACCAAAACCAGACATAAATAATGAGCTGCTTTCTGGATGAGCCAACCAGGATTCACGATATCTGCAACACAAACAGTTGGTTTGTGAGTTGAGACAGACTATTCCATTAGGTTTAACAAAGTTGAAAGATGTGTTTGTGAGCCCATTCAGCTGTCACAAAGTGGAGAAAAAAATCATAAATGAATCTTCAAGCTTTCAACAAAACACTGGGTAGAGAATACAGTTCTTTCCTCTTTGTAATTTATAAAGTGGAGTTGTTTATATTTAAAGTAGTGGGTATGTGGCTCCTATTTTTTTCCTAGTATGCCTTTTCACTCCTATTTATAGTGTGAAACATGTAGTGCGGTCTCTTAACTATGCATCCTAACTACAGAAAGCAGCAGTGAAAGTGGTAAAAAAAAAAGTCTCCAAATTATAAACAGGATAAGCCAATAAGAAACAGCTTAGGTATCAGAGCCTAAACATGTATATTGTAGTGAATTCTGTTCTCATTGTTTATTGGAAATCCTCTCCAGTCCATAAAAAATCCTAATCCATTAATGTACAATATTATGAGCTATTAGTTTAGTAAATAAAGAGTATCAATAAGGGGCTTGCCACTTCTATACTGAAATATTGATGTTGGTGAAACACTGCAGCTCTATGGCAAATACTGTATATTATGTTATTGTTGTTTCCTTTTAAAATCAGATGGTATAATGAAATAGTTTTTTGCAAGGATATACTTTTTTTGGTGTTTATGAATATTTCTGTTTCTTACATTGTATTTAGTATTTCTGAAAGACATTTTAATGTTGAGATAATGTTGTGATTTTTTTGTGGTTTGTCTTCTACAGCTTGCCTGCCTGGTTACTATGGTGATAACTGTGCCCTGCGCTGTGAATGCCTGTCTGGTGTGTCATGTAACCATGTTACTGGAGAATGTGGCTGCCCAGTAGGATTTACTGGAAATGGCTGTGAAGAAAGTAGGACATTTATTTGGCTCTGTGTTTTTATGACTATGGTTTATATTGCCAAGTAAATTATTTTTTCACATTTTGAGTTTTAACATGTCCATTGCTTAAATTTCTAGAATGTAGACAACCAGTACGGTATTGTAAAGTAATGAATTGCTTGTTCAGCTGAAAGCTGTTGTTTTGTGTGTGTGTGTGTGTGTGTGTGTGTGTGTGTGTGTGTGTGTGTGTGTGTGTGTGTGTGTGTGTGTTTGTTTGTGTAGGTTTTTTGTCCTTATCGTCTGTTTTCTTTCAGCTTGTCCTTCAGGCACATATGGACAAAACTGTAACCAGCTGTGTCAATGCTCGTCTCAAAATGAACAATGTCACCCTGCCACTGGGAAATGTACCTGCCTACCTGGTTACTACGGGAACCGTTGTGACCTCAGTAAGTGCGACTGGCTAGGGAGATTTAAGTATTTTGGCAGGTTCAGTGCAATGAACTGAGCATGCCATAGTTTTTGCAGACAGCTAATACAGTGCAATTATCAAACTTAAAGAGCAAGTAGCAGGGTTCGAAAAATATAGCGTTACACGTTCCCCACGTGTTGCTACAACTGTTTAAATAACGTACCTGTAATTTTTATTTTCATTGTTAATATTCTGACAACTTTTTACACTTATAAGTTTAAAGTCTGTTTCAAAGCTCTTTTCAAACTGGCCACGCTAGTGCACTGATAGTGTAAGGATTATTGTCCTCATTGTCAAACAGGTAACACAGCAATAACGATCCATGATGTGGTACGGAACAGAAAAGCCAGAGTACTTGTTTTAATGTTTTTTTTGTTTTTGTCTTTAACCACTCTTCCTGCCGTGATTTAGAGGACAGATCTCAAGCACCAGTCACTGGAGTGACCCTGCTATTATACAGCTGAGGCACATGATATGTCACATGACCATATGTTAGGACTAGAGCTGTTACCTGTTACTGTAGTTATAGTAAGGTGGTCGTAAAATATGATAATTACAGAAAACTACTCATATCCATTATCAGTTGAACTTTGTGGAGAATGTTAAATATGTATTTCATTTCAAAATAATTTAAATATCTATTTATGGCAGTTAGGGATGGGGGTATTTAGACAGATGAGGAATGTAGCCTCATTTGTACAATATTAAACACTGGGTGATGTCTAGTGCAGTCAATACAATGTCACTAACATCACTACTACTGTTTTTTTGTAGATCTCCTTTCCTAGTGCTGACCAGGCCTAGCCTTCCTTCGCTTCTCAGAGCTGGAAACATTAGAATCCAGAGTTGTATGGCTTCTATATGAATGTTCTATTCATTCTGAACACAGCTAACTCCCAACTCTTTTCACTCAGGGTGCCCAGCTGGTACCTACGGCCCATATTGCATTGAAAGCTGTAAATGTCAGAATGGGGGACACTGTGACACAGTGACAGGGACCTGTGAATGCCCTCCGGGGTTCCTCGGAGCTGACTGCAGTAAGAGTAAGTCTCAATTATTTGTTACTTAAGGGAAAGTGAACAGGAAAAACTTGCAAGCTATCCGTAATTCCTTTTAAACCGTTTAAGCTCAAATAAAATATGGTTAAGTAGCACAAGGAAACTAAATGGTGGGGAAAAAACGGTGATATGTTTCATTACTGGGGAAAAAAATAAAGGCAAGGGAAATACGATGGCACATTGTGGTATTTAAACTAGAAGGGACACTTGTTGTCAAATAAAAATCGAAATCGAATTACTATGGAGTTGTTGTTACTGCTTCTCAAAGTGAACTAATATATAGAAAGGGAATGTTCAGCTGCAAGCTCATACAGATCAGCAATTCTGAATATAAATGTAGTTTATGTGACTTTTCTGTTGTTGCCTTGTCTTCATTCTAATGGATTGTTCAGGCTGCCCAGAAGGTCGCTTTGGGAAGGACTGTGCCCAGGTGTGTTCTTGTGGTAAAGAAGGACGGTGTGACTCAGTGACAGGCAGATGCAGGTGCCCCTCTGGCCGAATTGGACAACACTGTCAGCAAGGTACACTCTATTATTATTACAGTGATAACAACATTAGCTTAAAAAGCTGTCTGTATTTAACTGTAGCTGTGAGTGTTTAATTGTTAGAAATCAGGTATGTAGCTGAGACCAACATATGTACTATATATGAGGCATAATCTGTATTTTTCAGTTGCGCCAGATACATTGTGGGCTATATATGTAAAACCAATTTCATACACTGTGTGAAATGTAAGAATTAATAATTGCAGAATGTTTTACTGTTTTTTATTTTGACAAATTAAAGAGCACTTTGGCATTATATTAATCAATACTGTGATCTGTTGTTTAAATAAATACCGGTAGTTGTATCTTACAAATGATAATAATGTTTTTTTATGCATAACAATGCAGATCCGATTGGACTGATATGTTTTCACTGTAGCTGAGTTTATGAAATCTGAGCTGTTCTGCAGTTGAGGATGTTTTGTTTGCATGCATATACAGTAAGCTTTTGATTTTCTCCATGCTCCAGCTTGCCCCAGAGGAAGGTATGGGCAAAATTGCCAGCACACTTGCACTTGTCGAAATGGTGGCATCTGTAACCCAGCAGATGGGATGTGTACTTGTGGACTGGGATGGACTGGACCTTCCTGTGATAAAGGTATTGTTATCCAGTACAATATTCTGCATCTTACTATTCTTCATGGGGGGTGCATGTACTGTACATGTTACACATATTGTAATTTCATGTGTATTACCTGAACACCTTAATACAAAACAGAATTTTGTATGCATTATATTCCAAAAATTGCAGTACAACTTAGTTTCTTTTTTACCCATATTAACAGCTAACTACTGGGTACTGTAAATACCAATGTAATGAAATAACGATGCAGTATATTTTGTATAGTGCTGATGTATATTGTTGTGTTGCAGAGTGCCCTGCTGGTAAATACGGGGCAAACTGCCAGCTGGATTGTCTGTGTCAGAACAATGGGACGTGTGATAGGTTTTCAGGCTGTTGCCAGTGCATTGATGGTTACTATGGACAAGCCTGTGAACACAGTATGTTTTTTTTTAAATCATTATGATTATTGTTGGCAGCACATTGTGCAACAGGCTAGCTCTTGTAGTTACAGCTACATCAGGCCTATCTAACAACACATGAAGTACAAAAAATGGATAGCATGAACCACACAGTTATAACGTTAATTTGTCTCTGACAGATCTACCCTTACAGAAAATACCATTGGAAATACCTTTACAGTACCAGTGTAAGCATATCTCCCAATCCCCCCTTAATTTTTTTTTTTTTAAATGGGGATACATATTGCACAGTGGTCCCCTATACGGTGGCACATTGATATTGATATGGTGTGTATTGTTTCCTACCATTGTGACACCACTGGGCTATCATAGGAAAAGGGTACCACAGTGGACCATTCTATAAATGGCTCATAGAGCATCAGTGTGTCTTCTGTTCTTCTATTTGATTGCCATTGTAGTGCCACTGTATTTCCATTGAAAGTTATGTGTTATTATCATAGGTGATGTGGTGCTGGACAAAGTGAGCTGCACTAATATGGGGTCTTATTATTTCCTGGATAATTACGTTAAAGTCATTAAAGCAAGGTGATCAGAAACTACAGAGTAATGGAATGTAAAGAAAAGTAGAGGTGTATCTGTATGAAGGTGTACTTTTTTGTTTGTAGGCTGCCCTCCTGGATTTTATGGTCTGTTCTGTGCTCGCACATGTGATTGTAAGAATGCTGCTACATGTGACCCTGTGACTGGACAGTGTATTTGCCCACCAGGTTATCATGGATTCCAGTGTGAAAAAGGTAATTGAAACATTCAAGAAATAAATATACACTTAAAAAAAAAAGTTATGATTATATAAGTTGAGAAATAACACATTTATTTTATTGATACAAAATAAAGTATTTTGCAGAAAGCTGATAATGGTGGTGATGGTTTAATGATAATACAGTTTGATTAATATATCATACTGTAGTGTTACAATGTAGCTTAATAATACATCTATAATATGTGCTGTAGCCTAAGCCTAAACTAAATCTAAGTTAAGAATTTCTTATGTTCCCAAAGCATGTTTATTTATTTATTTATTTTTTACTTCTCTTTGATTTATAAACACTGCATCCTAGGCTGCGAGCGAGGGAGGTATGGAGAGAGATGCCAGCAGCGATGTGATTGTGAAGGAGCAGGGCCCTGTCACCCAGTGACTGGAAAATGCTTTTGCCCTCCTGGCAGAACTGGAGCCCGGTGTGAGAATGGTAAAATACTGCTGTTTATAGAATTGGAATAATCAGGCATCTAATGTTAGGCAGGCTTTTCGAGTGCCTGCTGTAATAACAAACTGTTTTATTTCTTCCCACAGAATGCAGAAGTAATCAATATGGACCAGGGTGCTCTCTGTCTTGCCAGTGTGCAAATCAAGCACATTGTAACACTCACAATGGAAGCTGTGTCTGTCCTTTCCAGTGGATGGGGCCCACGTGTGCTGAAAGTAATCCAAATAGGTTTTCATTTATTTCCCTAATACAGATAAAGTGTACAACTTAAAATAGCAAGAAATGCAATCTAATTATATGTAGTGTGATAGTCGAGTTTGACTAACACATTTACAGTTAGGTACTGCAGTACACCTCTACCCTTACCTGAACTTCCTACTTGCCTGTCAACCCTGAGATACTCACAAGTCTGCTGTTTGTTCCAAATCGTGTGGGGTTTTGTGATGTAGATAGACCTCTACTGGGGGCTGAGTTGAGACCACCAGACAAATCGCACTAGTCAACTGAGTCTGATTCAAACTCACGCTATAAATGAAACACACGAGTCTTGTGAGTGAATAGTCAGTTCTGGAAATTAGATTTGTTTCCATAGAGTTTACTTTTAAATACAAACCCCAAAACATGTGGTGATATCAGCTTGTATTGTACAACACCCTGTATGATATTCTCATATTAAATGTAATTGAATTGATCTTTTTTTTTTTTTTTACAGGAGGAACCCCAAAACCCACTTCTAACCAGGACTACACTTCACAAGCACAAAGAACTTCAAAGCATTTTTCACATTCTTAGTTTTATGAAGCTGATGCTAGACTGCATTATTTGTGCACATTTGAAAATCTCAAACCAGGAATCAATTAAGCACAGTAAGGATGGTACTGATTCCAATAAACACATACAGTGCATAGCACGATGCAGATAATACAGCAGCATTGAATGAAAGAGTGGGGTCTTGTTTAAAGTGTTGCACATTTGTACATTATAGTATGTAGAAGATTGCGCTTGGGGTAGGATTTGAAAATGGTTATGTTGTATCCTCATTTAAAAGGTGCTGATCAGTTAAGTAATTTAACTTTAATTCTTTACTGATCTATAAGGACATCTGGGCTCTGAAAAGCAACTACAGTACCTGCGCTTTTGAGAATGTGTTAAGATTATCTGGTACATTGAGTGGATCTTGCTTATGATGAAGCAATTCATAGTTCAACCAATAGGATGATAATGTTGTTTACTTTCCCACATGGTGCTAATCTAAATACCAAACTTCATTGAAGGTGCTTATATTAATCATTGTACTGTAATCCTATGCTTAAAACTGATTTATATTTTATAAATCTCTAACATGTATAAAAGTACTTGTTTTGTAATAGAATGCTAGATACAATGTTTTAACTGCATATTAGTTTGTACATTTCCTATTTGGAAAAGTACAGTTTAGCATAATGTTAACTGCAGCAATACTTTGTTACCATGTTTTGTTAGGAATGTAGCCCTTATCGATTTAACTTGAAAAATATTATACCCGTGAACGAGCCATACAGTACTATTGACAACAATATTTATGTATTTTGAGTTAACAAATATTTTCTGATGATGAATGGTATGTGATTGATAATGTTTCTGTATTGTGTAAATATGTAATGAGGGTTGGGCAAGCTCAAGCGACAAGTGAAATGAATTAGGCATTCTCAGTTTAGTCCCCAAGCGGACATTAGCCCACATTGTGAAACAATTTGCCACAAATGTAGGCCTATGAGGGACCTGTCTGTCCTCAGTGTCATTGTCCTACACTAATGGCAGGTTACGCAATAGGAGAATATGTTTTACTGTCTTTAAATTTGATTTAATAGAAAGGACTTATCTTATACTAAGTGATCGATTTTGATCAGTCTTTACCCGACTGGGATAAACCACAGCTGAGTTAGAGCATATTACAGCACCAAGGAATTCATCCACATCACATCAACCATTTAGTTTTGGCCTGACGGGTAACCACGGATAGCTGGTTGATAAAAACATGGATGATTACATCGTGCTGCAAAATGATCTAGAAATCCAGCTGTGGCCCCTAAGAAACATTTTACACCTTTGTGCCAACACATTTTGATTTGATCTAGCTTTTCTGTTAAAAATATGACCTCCAGCCATTGTAGCATTAGCACTTGCAAGGGGATAGTACTTTATCAATATGTAAATATTAAATATGTTTGGGAGAATCTCAGGAAGATCATTTGTCAGGAGGGTGGCATAAACCTGTACTGTACTTTCTCTGTAAAACACTTCAGACATGTTGAACCTGGCACTACAATCTGTAGCTTATTTACTGTAAATGTAATCAAGAAATAAGAAGAACGCTGGGCTAATCCAGATGACGATAATAAAGCTGGTAATTATTATTATTGCTGGTGGTGGTCATTGTGGTGGCATTCAAATCATTATTAGTTGGATTATTACTATTATAATTATCACAAACTGCTAGTTGTTTCCTGGATCTATATAATTCTTGTTATAATTAGAAATCTATGCAAAGACCTACTAGCTTAAAATGTGCATTTGTATGAAGAAACTGTATTCCACTGTATTTGTATTGCATTTAATAGCTGGGTCAATAAATCACTCCTCGAGGAAAACACCACCAGAATTAAAAGCGAGTCAAAGTGTGACAGTATTTAGCTGCACTGCTGTTTAGATAACTAAAATAGACCCAAACACCCAAGGTCTTTAACTGAATTGTTTAAGTAGCACCAATTATGCAGCTGGAGTTATATGTAATAAAGTTTTCAATGGTGCATTTACATCCAGTTATTTTCTAACTCCTAGAATATGGGTTGGCTTTGATCTCAATACATTATTCACTGCAGTTGAACTTACTTTTAACATTAATGTGCATGGGCATGTTTAAATGAAGCTGAGTAACAATGTTCACAGCTATGAATGTTCTGGACCATTAAGGTCAAGACAAATAATTTGGTCTTTCAATACTGCTGTGAGATGCTTATCTAGTAATTCTCCCACAATCAATGGAAGTAAACATATTTTGGAAAGTTAGTTGGGCGTGACACAAACTGTACATATTACTGCTGTGAGACTTCCCAGTTAAGCGACTAGATGAATTGCACATGCTCATTATGGGCATGATTCAACTACAGATCAGAGGCTCCACATGAACCTCACATACTGTACATTGTTCAGCCCTGTGATTGGATGCATATCATGTGAGTATCCAATCACAATACAAAGAACTTCCAGGCGAACCCATCCAATCATATTATTGCTAAAGTCACAGTCGCATTAACAACACAGGATACATAAATGTAAGCAGCAGCAACAGAGTTCTTCCTGATGATACAGGCTGTACTGGGATGCTGCTGGAGTCATTTGCTTTAGAAGTTCTGCAAGGAGAAAAGGCATGAAATCACTGTTCACAGATTATGGGCCGAAATAAACTACATTGCACGTTTTAATGGCATTAACTCCAATACAAACAATGGAAAAGTGCGTTTGTATATTTAGTTTATGAAGAAATATATGTTGTTCTTAAGAATGTTGACCAATTTCTTTTCTTGCTAAATGAAGAGACCCCTACTATGAAACTTTCCAAAAAAAGCAGAAAAAAACTGAACCTTTTAAAAATGTAATGTCAGTTCTATCCACCAGATGGCACCATAAACCGTGGAAGGACTTGCAGTTCCTGATACTTGGTATTTAATATGTAGCAGCAGCACAACAAATCACTTAGCAACTGGACGGTATTAATAGCATTCTTTTTTAATCTAGATACCCATAAAATACAGCCCTGGGTTAAAATTAATGATACAAATTCTTGTTAAAAAGCTTCTGCATTTATTTCTCTGCAAGTAT
>CM060254.1:3975252-4085252 GCA_030684275.1 Acipenser oxyrinchus oxyrinchus | reverse complement strand
TAAACTACAGTAACTGCACAGATTAAAGTTAATTAAGAAATTACAATAACGTTGTAACAGAATCTATTAACATATTTTAACATTAAACAAAACCACAGCAGCATCAGTTGTTTATTGTGGCTTTCTGGCAAGAAGAGTAATTAATCTGACCCTGGAATCATAAATTATTTTCTTCCAGTTAACGATGACTCCAACTGAACGCCCCGGCATTGAAAAATGAGCAAACCTATAGTGCGTTATTAGAGCAGTTTAACACAAATGAGTGAAATTGCACTCCCTCAATCCACTACATTGGGTTACAATGCAGCACGGCTGTTAATCTTTGTCGTACTGAGTTATGATAACAACGCTCCTAATGGCTGCACAATCTCGTCTGCATGTGGATAATATGAATACTAATCAGGATCTCTCAGTGGGTCAGCAGATTAAGATCACAGCCAGTGCCAGATGCCGAGGTATCCCCTGGAGACTGGAAACATCCACACCAGGTGGTAGTGTCAGCCTAATGATGCTGCACAGACACACGGGAGGGCCCCAGAGTCCCGCTGGACCGATCATGGCCGATCAAGGTGCTCCCCTCGCCCCAGGGGGAGGGGGCAGGTCCTCACTTATCAACCAGCACATTTGGTTGGCCACGTGAACCATGTTGCAAGAGAAGCATTGTCACCGATAAGTTCAAGATTGCAATCTACACGCTTCATTCAATAACAGTCAAATTATAAAGTAATTACCCCAACACAAGCATAAACAATAGCCTTAGAAATGGCACGAGGCTCACTCAAAGAGAGAGAGCACTTGAATCTTCTATGCAATCTAAATTAGTTTTTTTTTGTTGTTTTTTTGATGCTGCTTTTGGGTGGCCCAAGCACATAAAGGGAAGCACTTTGTTCCAAATAAATAATATAAATACTATATGAAAGAGCTTGAATGTATATGATATTTTAGTGATTATTTATATAATGTTAAATGTTCATCTATCTATTTAGACATTTGGCATTGTACATCATGAACACAGACATACAAACATACCGAAAGCATTTCTTCCCTAGTGGAACTTTTTTTTTTTTTTTTCAGCAAAACAAAAGATATTGACTTTTTTTTTTTTTAAGCACAAATCCCACATCACCTTACTCCTGCATGGTACCAGGCAGTTTAGCTCTATTCTCCCAGAATGTTTCAGTTTAACTTCTAAGGACTTACAGACATGGAATGTTTACACTTACCAAATTTCGCTGTGCTCCATATAAAAATACAAAAGAAAAAAAATCTAAAGAATCCAAACAAATATCCAATTTCTTCATCATTCCTTATTATAAAGAGCTGCTGTTACCACGACCAGACTGCAAAGTGTTCTTTGTTTAAAAGAATGTGTGTACTCTGTCCAGTATTTCTACAAATAGCAGTTTGTCAGGCTTCTGATACTGGGATATCATGATGTTAGAGAAGTGTTGTTATAGTAAAATGACTTCTGAGAGTCATCTCCATATTTTTTTGCTTCATAAAATCACATGTTGTCATACACAAGGTACTATGACCAGAGATTGTTTGTGCCGGTAGTCCTAAAAAAAATTAAAAAAGAGACCTGTTCATTATGCCCATTCAGGAAAGATATTCCACTAAAGACAGCAGATGTTACATTTGTATTATATAATAAATGTAAATCCATGTCCCATTTCATGTAATTCTTAGGATAAGTATTTACTTAGTTATCCTATGATAGTATTTCTGTAACATGCTGAAACAGTCAAACACATAAGGTAGCGGGCTGATGCTTTATTTTATATATGGTATGTGTGATAAATCCTATTAACATTTCACTAACCCTCCAAACATTCAGCCATAAACAAGAGGAGTCTTGGAGTTCACACATGGCCGCGAGGTTCCCAGATACTATAGACTACTCTGCACAGCCTATTCGTACAATTGAGGGGCAAGTCACATAAAACCTGAAGGCTGAAATTGCTACATATTTACATAAAAAAAACATGTAAACATGGTTTACTGTGGCCTGTGGTCCTTAAAATTGAGCCATCACCTGTTTAAGATAATCAATATTTCTATGTGTGTATAATGTTAGGAAATACTCCAAGCTGTTACAATATTAAAGGGCTGCAAATGGTTTCTGCTTAACTAAATTGTACAGTAAATAAAACTCAGGTGTTACTAATGATGCATTGGATGGCATATACTGTAATTGCAGGCAACCATATGGAAAAAAAAGTTTAAACTTTTTTGGAGCGACTTTGTTAGCATTATACGTATGGTACAGGAAATCAAATATCTGATATATTAAGGGCAGTTAAAACATGTTTCAAAATGGCTCCGGGTGTATAGAGCGCATCTATGTGAATGACAGTTTGCATCGCAATGCACCGATCTTCAGAAGTCTACAACTTAGTTCATTAATGGTTAATCCCCAGAGAAAGAAAAAAAAGATGTAACCATTTTCAAAAGTTGACTATCAATCAATCAATCAATATTTATTTTATATAGTGCCTTTCATAGTGGACCACCATCACAAAGGGCTTTACAAGATAGTGAGGAACAATGCATAATACATTACAGTGAAATGCAGGGCATAGTACATTAAATACAAACAGTAAAAGAGCAATGCAAATACATTAAATACATGCATAATACATTAAATACAAGGCTAGGATGTGCATTCTAAACACTGTGGATGCATGTGAATAAGATGTAGTGAAAAACCTGAAATAACAGTTTAGACAGCAGCTAATAACAGATATCAGGCTAAAGAGCATTGAAAGCAAGAGAGAACAAGTGGGTCTTGAGAGTTGATTTGAAGCAAGCAACTGTGGGAGCTACACGCACTAAAGCTGGGAGAGAGTTCCAGAGAGTCGGGGCCATGAAGCTAAAAGAGCGCTCTCCGAGTGTGGTGCACTTTTACTTGGGTATGACAAGCAAGCCAGAGTCAGAGGACCTCAGCTTGCATGCAGAGACATAGCGGGTCAGCAGGTTGGAGAGATATTCTGAACCTGTGTGATGAAGGGCCGTGTAGGCAAGCAGGAGAATTTTGAAAGTAATCCTGAACTTTACAGGTAGACTACCATGATAGAATTTATTTTAGCAAATTAGCTTTTCATGCACCTCGGGAACTGCAATCGCATACTCATGCACCCTGTAGTCACATGGTAGTGAACCATTAGTGACCTTGTAGGGACTAAGTTCTGATGACCAAGCCTCAAAGGTCACTGCCACTGTCCAGGATCAAATGAACTAGGTTCAGATGCTAAAATAAAAGCTCCTGACCTCCGACAATACCTAATAAACTTAAAGCATTGTAATACATTACCACCAAGCATAGCACTTTAACTTATTGCAGTGCCAAAGCGTGACCTCATTGCAATCGAACAGGGCTCAGGCAAATTTAACCACTGTCCCAATATTAATTAAAGAAGTCCTTCTTGTCCAGCTATTCTAATGAACTGAAATCATTAGGTAAAAGCCTGAAGTGCGTATCTCAAATTAACCCTTTCGCTGCAGCCCAGACAGTACAGATCCAGTTTGCTATTACTAATGAAATGAATGTCACACCTTACAGTACATCAGCGGTATTCCAATCCAATACCTTGTTACATTCAGGCCCTTTATCACTTAGTGCAACACCGGGGTTCAATTAAACAATTAAAGCTGTGTTGGAGCAAGGCTCTGCACCACTTATTTCAATACCTAAGCATATAGTTGGAACACATACCTTGACTGGAATGGTTTGAAGAGCCACGAGTGAGCATCACTACATTACAAACTTTGAGCAAATGCTGATTGAAACAGTTTTGCATGTTGGACACAATTTATTTGAGGTTCACCTATTTGAACATTTCTGACCACCTGTTACTAATTGTTTAAGAGAACAATGTGGGGTGCTGATGATGTGTTAATGATGTGTTAATGTGTTTAGGCCATTGCGTAGTATCAACCTTTCCCACACTAACAGGAACCCTTATTAAAATCACAACCACACTGTTTCATTTGCTTTGCACTGCGATAAACTTTACACTGGTACTTCTAGAAGAACCAGTCAATAGTACTCTGCTTGCACAGATTCCTCAGCTTTAACAGCCACAAAGTCACGGTAAGAAACACTAAACCACTGTCCTGAAATCAAACATTATTTAATTTGGATGTTCTATTATAAACAATGTGAAACAAACCTCACCAGTGGCAAATGAAAATTCACACAATCTCTAAATGACAAATGCACAAAAACAAAACAAAAAAAAGGTTGAACTGTTTAACTTTCAAAAGTGACTCGCTGTTTATGTTGGTTTTTGTACATCACAAGCGAGAGAGTTTGGGCGTTCGTCGCTAATGAACTTGTCAAGGCTCGGCTCGCTCCCCATTTCCTGTTTGAGGAAAAGTTTCCCTAAAAGCCGTGGAGTAAAGAATGGTCCTGTTTATTGCTATTTGTCTGGCAGGGTCCCAGTCTGTAACGGCCCATTCCTCTTGCCCACATGGCTCTATACGTTTCAGCCTCATTCACACCGATGTTCCTGAAGCATGTGGCACATGACTTAAATGGAGCAAATTAAACTGTCTTTCCAGATATCCTTTCAAATTTGTAGCCCTCATTTCTCTGTTTAACACATGGGTAAGGCACCCCATTATCTGCCTGCAGAGGTCAACTTCAGGATATTAGATTCTGCCACAGCTCTCCCTTGTACTAAACCAAGGGGAAACACTTAATCACCCCTGCCTTTTCAAGAAAAAATCAACTTTAAATTTGCCATGATGAAAAATCAATAAGCCAGTAATTGCTTGGCTTATCATCGTGTGGAGGAACAAATTGTGAGGCACAGCTTGGCGTCCACACAGATTTGGCTGTAACACACAGAGTTTCAGGATCACTGGGTTAGAAAAGGAAAAGGTCTCGGAGTGATAATTAAATCTTCTCATAGTGATTTTCTGCCAAATTTATTTCCCGCGGGTATATAACTCTGATTCACTGCTTACAAGCCAGGCATAACTAATCATTTCAACGTGGGGCAACACACCTTGGGAAGAAAAGAGGAAAAAAAAAATCAATCATTGTAAAAAAGAAATATAAATGTATGTTCTGAAATCAATGTTGCATCACTGATTTTATTTTTGAGTATGATTTTTTTTTTTTCATTTTCTGCTGCCTGGACTATGCATGGCCCTTACTGTAATATAGTTGCGCAAACATAAAAATGTCAGTAGTGGTTCAAATTATGAACGTGTGTAAAGGATGCGTACACAATATAAATATGTATGACTATAATAATAAAAACAGATCAATTATACTTGTACCGCGAAACTTCTTATAGAGATTGTGGAACATTTAACCATTTTTCCCAATATTAAAATCAATATAAACAGTGTTTCCTGAGGAAAAAAAAATCATATTTAAGTTTTGCTTTTAGCACATCAAAACAAACCAGTGACAAATCATAAGAACCCTGATATGAGTTTGTATAAGAAACAATAACTAGTTATCATCTGTAGTTATACACTAAATTCCAAATAGAAATGGTCATTTATGCTCACACTGACGACACCTTGCTCAGTTAAATCTATTAATGTTACTTGAACTCAACACCACCTTTATTGTAAAATGGTTTTACAGGAATACACGCAAACAAACACAGCTGTGGATATAGATCTAGTAAAAAGGTTGTGATATACTGACAACATCCTCAATAAATGCCAGAGTACACCCATGAAAGTGTTTTTTCCCCCAATAGTAAAGCATTGCAACCAAGTGTTAATAGCAAAAACAAATAAAACATTTTGTAAAAATCATTATTTTACATTACGGTTTGAAAAGGTAGATGAAAAGAGAGTACACATAATGTTTACCAGATTCTAAATTTCTGTGCATGTCCTTCAAGTGGCAGAAGGGACCGTGGTAATTAAAACATTTAAAGCAGTGTGAGCCCCATGTCTCTGATCTGATGCTTGGGTCAGCCGCTTGTAGATTCTAATTTGTCCTCCATTTGTATTCATGACAGGAAGGCGCTAAATATTTAACAGCAGTCCAGCAGGAGTGTGTATTGTTGGGCTTGGAGGTCAAATAATTTGATTTCTGAGCAGATTATACTTAGCATCAATGTCCAATTGTTCCCTGTTTTGTACTGAAAATACAACAAAACCATTACTGGAAGCTAAGTGCTATTCTAACCTTTTTCAGAAGTAGGTACTGTAATGATGGATTTTATAATCATTCCATAGATTTAGTTTAAAAAAAAAAAAACACAAAAAAACACACACAAGGTATTTTAATTCAGAGCTGTGTTCCTGTAACAGTGGTTAAACTTTCACATTGACTACTGCAGAGACCAGCAATGCTTTAAAAAAACATTTGAAACATGGATACTTTTTTTGTAAACGTCACCCTTTCTGTGTCTTTTAAACCATCAAAAGTGACGGTAATCTAGATATCACTATCTTCAGAGTTAAAACTTTTTTTTTTTTTGGTAGTCTGATAAAGTAATTTCCCCACATAAATGGCAACAGAAAACTCTAAATGTACATAGGCAATCATTTTTTCCCCTATTACAATTTTTTTTTTTATGAAAATGTGAAAATTAATAATAAAAAAAATGGCAAGCTAAACCCAGTCCAGATTAAGATTAGAAAAAACTAAATGAAACACGTTACCTCAAAACTAGTTATCATCTAGAAAATTCACAAGGAGACCAGATTGGTTTCTACAATATATATATATATATATATATATATATATATATATATATATATATATATATATATATATATATATATATATATATATATATATATACACACACACACACACACACACACACACACACACACACAGTATATATTTTGGTGAGAATGACAATGTAATCTCCACACAGACAGTTTGCAGGCTGAATAAGCAGTGATTGACAACACAGCTAGTTACATCCTGATGAGGTGTAAATGGCATGCGAAGATGACAGGGGAAAAACCTGACTACATATTTAATGGCCACATAATTCTCGAACAGCAACACAAACAGGTACAAATTGCACTTATGACCTGCTGTATACCCACTGTAATTAACAACCTTTTTTTCTGCAAAAAGATACCATTATCAATCTTTAAAGCTATCTATGGTCTTGTTTACCTTTCAGACCAAAGGTTATAAAAAATATCATTATTCCTCTCATTAAAATGAATGGTAGCAATAGCAATGCAAGACTGTGGGCACATGTTAAGGGCTGTTTAAGGTCTAAACAGCCAAGTGAGAACTATGCATTTCAAGCGTGGGATTTCAAACTAGAATTTTTTAGGAAAGCTTTTTAGAAACAAATATGCCTACAACCCAACATCTAGCTATACATTCTTAAAGTCTACGTGGAAACTACTTTATAAAGAGTTGAAAGCCTTACATCATTAAAACAGCTGAATATAATAATATTCACAAATGTTTTTCTTAGTATTATATTTAGTTTTCAAATGTACACTTCCTTATACTCATACTAATTTAAGAGTACAAAGTTTTACATTTTATTGTAACATTTATTTTTAATACTAATAAAATAGCATTTCTAAATCACTTCAAAAGACTTGTAGCAAGAAAGAAAAAAAATGAAAAGGCATTATGAATCAAGGCTTTGATCTTTGCACACACAGTAATGCCTGCTTTTTTCTTTTTCTTTTTAATTACCCATGAGTGTGAGTAGTGTACAAAAGACACTGCTCGGTTTAGAAACCTACAGATCTTTTCCTACAGAATGATATTAGTGTAATGCCTTTTAAATGCAGCAGTCATAATAAAACTATCAGATATACACGTCCTTTTCTTTTCAAAATGCACAACTGCTTTATGCATTAAAAAGGTTGTTCTGCGTTTCAAGCAAAACACAATATCCTCTTAAAAAAAAAAAAAAAAAAATCTGCTGGCTGTGCACTCTTCAGCACAAGACTGTTATAATACAAAGCCCTTCTATCTCAGCTCAGCCCAAAAAACAAGGAATAGATACAGCACTAAATAGTAAAGCACTCAGTAAAGATAAGGTTTACTCTACTCTGAAATTCTGCAATGGAGAATGAGTTAGCATTCAAGATCGAAGAAGAGACAGCATGATCAACCTATTTTCCTTCCCAGTTTAAAACAAACAAAAAAAACTATGGAAAGTTTCATTACAAATATTTTCTGTTTTTTGTTTTATGATTTGCAGCACTTGCCACATGGAGCCATTATAAGCAACAGCTTTTACAGTACTGCCAGATTGCCATATGGCAGCAAGCTGTGGGTATTCACAAAGTGGAAAGAAAGTAACTCTTTGCACTGAAAATACATTGGCCATCAACAGCAAGGTACCCTACAACATCCCAATCAGGACAGTGGTTTGGGCATGAAAATCAGACTGTGGTATCTCCTATCAAAGATAGCCATGCAAAGATAGGTATTTGGATCTCAAGTAGCAAAAAAAATAAATAAATAAATAAATAACATCCATAAACCAAATTAAAACTACCTTTATATTACTTTTTTCTACTTTATTAGACTCCAAAGTTAGACCTGGCATATACTATTACATTATACAAGTGTTCTGAAAGTCTGCCATTTATCACGTGTGCCATTCAGACGTGAAGAAGAGTCATTAAATGTTGAAAGGGGCAAATTCATGCCCTGCGAGGCGTTTATATGCACAAACCTGAATTAGCGAAGGTCAGAGGTACCATTAGGAATACAAGAGTAAGAGGGTTTGGGCATGAAGCCAGAAACATGGCCATCCCAATGCAAGAAACTAAACGGTGGGGGTTTGGGGACTCCTTGAACCTTTCAAGGCACACACCAGCTAACTCATTTAATTAATTAAATACATGGCTTCAGTTGCACTCAAAAAGGAAGCAATAGCTGTCTAACTTTACTATATTTCAAGAAAAAGTCAATTCTGAATATTCAGCACACTACTGGGCTTTATTAATGGACATCTGTGGTTGAGTAGGATGGTTAGGAGGCAAAGCTTGAATAGCTATTTCTAGGGCACTCACATGGGACAAATAGGCACTCATCTACTTTTGTACCTATAAATCAACAGTAATAAGAAACAGAATACAAACCACCACAATATCGCAATGGACACCAATTCAGAAACAAACCCAGCTTTATCTAGTGCCAAAACTACAAGCAAGCTAAACTCCCACCTTCCTTGTTCATTATCTCAGGATTGTTACATTACCGTCTTCTTTCTTCTTCCTCGCCTCCTCCTCTTTTTTCTCCTTCGCTTTTAATACTTCATCAGTTTCAGCTGCAATAGAAACAGATCAGGGTTGAATGAGTCTCTCTCTCTTGTGTATTAACAATGTTGATCTGGTAGATCTCCTCCAGACAGTGGCTCAGATTTGGATTGAACAAAGCTATCCCGCTAGCCATTTCTCCCCTTTACACAATATCGATGTGGTGCACAGCCTCTGTTTAAAAAAAAAAAAAATATGTATGCTAGTGGATCTTCTTTCTCTCAATAAAATTAGATAACATATACATTTATTTTGGTGGTGGTGGTGGGGAGGTTGTGAATCCATACATTTGGTTCCTGTGTATACAAATAGCATGATATCAACTGCGATTACAGGACAACTTTAGTCACTGGTTTACAAATGGCTAACTTAGATTATAATTTTAAAAAAACTGGAAAGTATATGTATACTGTATATATTAAAAACACTTGAGATCCCGTTTTGGCTATTACACAACATTTTTTTTTTTTTTTTTTAAACAAAAAATATGTTAAAGAAGATTAAAAATCTAACGGGACGTAAGGAGGGACAATCAATATACTCTGTAAATTAATTACATTTCTGTTCTAGCACATCATTTATTCTGAAGCATTAATGTCTCAAAGGAGCCATTTCCCTTTATTGCTATATTGCTTACTGCCTGATGAGTGAACTATGTGAAAATCAGTCTCTAATAACATTATACTTGATGACTTTAAACTTTAAATAAGTACTGAGCCATTAAAATGCTACTTGGCCATTAAGGGAGAAAAAAGCAGAAAACTAAGCTCAACAATGATAAAATAGAAGAAATTTAAATGAATTGTTACATTAAAGTGGCCATCAATAGGCAGAATGATTCCATGCACCGTAGACAGCAACTGTTTGATTCTTTCTTAAACTGTTCTGTCAACGTGCCTTGAGTGAATTTTCCGAAGGCTACCTTTGCTATAACTAGGCTGACACTTCCATTTTCTACAATAATGTCTTCAAGACAATACCAGTTTCAAAAAGTAAGCATTGCGACAAACCAAGAAAAAGATGAACTCATTCAGGGAAAAAAAGTTCCACAAAATATCTACGTATGCACATACCATCATGCATGCATATTGCCTGTTGATGTGTGCAGCAAGTAATGTTTTAATTTGGATTGTATTGCAAATTGCAGAAAGAGCAAGGAGGAATCCACTGTACAGAACAGGAATTAATTTGTTGATTTTCCATTTTTCTGATCCAAAAGCATTATATATAATAAATAAAAAAAACACACAACAACAACAATAACAACAACAACCATCATCATAATTTAGGTTCTTCAAGAGATTTTGGTTTTCCTAGCAATTTTACAAGGTTTCAATCTATGTAAATTAAAAAAATATATTGTTTGCATTCAGTTATTAAAACAAACATTCATTCCTGAAGCAAACTCTTACCACTTACATGTTGCTGGTAAACATGCTTGAAATAAAAACAAATTCTAAAAGTAGGCTGCGCCACCATGTAGTACGCATTCCTAAAGCAGAAATTGAACACAGCCAACTATATTACACGGTCATTAAAAATACAGAGGGCCACTAAAGCCAGTGCACCCGGCTAATTTGCAGAGAAATTCTGGCAAACAAAGTGGCTGTCACACTCGGGCATGGGAAATTAACTTAATGTTATGGCCTATTTCCAAGTTCAATAAGCAGTATATGGGAGAATGATCTTAAATAGAGTATTCCAAAAAGGTTTTGAAATCCTCATTAACTGTGCTAAAAAACACTGTTTGAGGCTATTAGCTAAATCAGATTACTCCATCACCAACACACGCTATGACTAGATAACAACCAAAATGCGTGCTTAATAGTAATCAAGCGGAACATAAAATTAACTAAACAAGCACTGTGGGTTTAAGGCTGCTGTAGAGGGGTTAACTTTGGCATTAATAGGTTTTGTAATATTTTGGGTATATTACAAAAGCCAGACTGCATCCCATCAATAATGTTTCGCATTAGGTAATAAAAACAAACTCTTAGAAATGGTAAAGACTTTTACTTCATTTACACTTCATTTCGTCACTGCTGGAAGGCCATGGATAATAGAAATCCCATTGAAATCCAATTTGGATTATATGTGTAATTGTAGATCTACCCCTTGAGTCATGTAAAATGCTAGGCTAATGTTTCATTCAAATTATCCCGCTCCAAACCACATTCTACTCTTTACAACCATCTTCAAAACGTATTAGCAGAGCTCATTAGAGTGAAATTTAATAATGCAAACATCAGGTGGATTTCAAGAACCTCCATTATCAAGCGAAGATGGATGGCTTATATATAGCTCTTGGGCCAACTGGGCACAATTTAGATTCAATAAACTAGCATGCCTGAATTTGATTTATCTATTACAGTATGGTAGTTTGGTCTTTCTTAGTGATTTCCTATTACTCCTTAGAAAGAACAATTCATTGGTATTTTACAAAAGCCTGGGAGGTCAGCATGCAGAAATTATATTAAAGAAAAATGTGAAACGTATTATTAAATTGCTGTATGCCATGAATATATAAGCTATGGTAAATCTGGGCATCTTTCTGTTCTTTGAATTAGAGGTGGCTCAACGGATGACTTCCTGCCTACACAGTAAGCCCTTTCACTGTATTAAAAATAAAGAAACAACAATAATTTTAGAATGCATCATGCAGTATTTAAAAATAACTTTGTCACTGAGCTATTTTGTTTTTATACATAAATGTATATTACTGAAATAAAATTGTTTCGTTATATATTTTAAAAAATATATATAACAAAATTATGACATCGTCGGCCACAAAGTACTGGTTGAATTGATATTGTTGGTTGAGCTGTAAAGAGCCCACATGGATATCATCCAGACATTGCCCAGAGTCATAGCAAGGTGTTTTGGGCAGCTTGTGAAGGGGTCATGCCTCAGATGAGATGTAAAACTCTGTGCACAATAAGAAACCACCAGCATACTGAAAAGTCACTGTTTAAATGGCATCATTCTCAGCAAGAGGACATTGATAGCATTTTAAAACATAAAATAAATAAATGAGAAACACAAAAACGCCTGACTTCGAAATGATTTCTGCATGCCTGTGTGCAAGACATTGTCACAGCTTACATTGTGTTAATCTACCTTTGTCCAATGGCGACTGACTACAGGTTTAAATAACATAAGTTTACGCAGGACCTCTTACAAGGAACATGAACATTAATTTCTGTTTTCATACCATGTGGGGGTCAAAAAAAGAGTTTGTAAATACCAGATACCAATACAACTGATCAGATCACGTTGTCTCTGCCTCGAGAAACACAATACATTTGAATCCTCTGTGATTAATTACATAGGCCTAATATCAAACAAACATGTTTGGTAAATTGCTGGTATTCTTAAGAAACCGAAGTATCCAAAAAGACCTTTGATACCCCATTAGTGATGGTTTGTTAGATTGCATCCTGTTTCACTGGAGGCCTTCTATTCCTTAAGCAGTGTTTTGAACACTTAGGAGATTTGATTGAAGTTTTCATTTTCAGATTTAGTTTGACCTCAAGAGTTCTATTCCTGTTCCAATTTCTTTAGAGACTTCAATGCATTATTGCCGTAATGATCACAACATAAAATCTACCTTGCCTTCATCTCGGCAGAATACATACATCTATGTTTTCAATTGTAAAAAATCCACACTGTAAAATTAGTGGTTGCACCTTGGGAATGTTCTCCACTCATATTCCTCAAAAAATGAGCTATCCATCAAGGAACGCATGTGTTTGAAAGTCAGAACTAAATCCGAAATAAACAAATGAGTGCTTTGAGCAAAACGTGCTTCTCTATGAGCGTTTGTGTTCAATGTGCTTGGAAATAAGTGAGTTTTATTTTTTTTTACTGTGTTGTGGACAAAAAAATCTGTTCTTTTATATATTCTTTACATTTACCATCATCTAGTCTATAAAACATACATTAAAAATGAAAAGGAATTTAAGAATAAATCATCTAGATGAATGCAAGATAAACATTATAATACTTGCTGGTTGGTGGGGTAATGCACTGTACTGTAGAAACATATTAACCAAATACCTTGGGATTTCTTTCACTTTTCTAACACACTTGTATACAGTGCATACAGATTGATGTAATGAATCAGCACTGAAAAACTACTGAAAATATATATCAAACACTTTTAAAAGTATCTGCAGTTATCATGAATTCCTTTTCTAAAAGCAGCCCTAACCCATGTTTTGCTCATCACCTACAAATCAGAAGAGCATTCCAATTGCAGTATTTGCACTTTTCTTTTTGATATATTCACCAATGTAAAAGTATGTACTCAAGAGCGCGCCTCCAATATCTCCGATAACTACCAACAGAACAGAACAGAACTCACCTACAGGTTTAGCTTTTGAAAATATTAAGGGCACACAGTTTAAAATCTGTGCTGACTTATTAAAAGAACAAAAACATTTCTAGGTTTGGCAAAGCAGACATACATATAGATTGGGAGCAGTAGAAAAAGCCTGAAGCAGTAATGTCTAGGGAAAGAGCTTGCCTTTCTTTCTTGGCTGTGCAGCATTTGCTAGCGTAAACATAAATAAAGGACAAGCGCTACTGATGACTTCTAGGGCTGAAGGCTTGGCTGCTAGAACTACATTATAGCAGCAATCTATTTTATCCTGTGGCCAATAAAGCAATGCTCCTATAATAAACATCACACAAGTTGAACTCTCAATAATTACTGTGTTTGTAATAAGTCAGAGGAAGATATCAGCAGCACAAAATAAAAAAGGCATTGGTAAACACTTTGGGTCAGATTCTTATTTAGGCTGGGAGCATAACATCCATCTTTATTTTTATAATACACAACTGTTAGGAAACTCTGAAAAATAAAATGCATTCACTACTTAAGATGTACATGCCATCTGCTGCAGATATGTGGCCCTGTAGTTTAATCAACTCAGGGTCAACCAAACCAAATAACAACACATTGTTTGATAAACACATTTACAGTACTATTGCAGGTTACTATCTGTTACAGTGAAAGCTGAACATTAAGTCTGTTGACAATTGCTGGTAATTGTCAACAGCAAACAATTCCAATAACAGTAGATAATAACGACTTCCAAAAAAGATCCTGTTTTAATTTTATTTTCAAGATTTATGTGCCACTGTTGACAATAACAAACATGTAAAGAATTAGTATTATGAATTCTATTTATTTTTGTGAATTTCAATCCCTGACAGCATCAATATTATTCAAATTACTGTATCTAAAAATAACCTGTCTTTTATTTAAAAATAAACACTGCAATATACCATGACAAACGCAATTTGAAGTAATACCATATTCACTTTTTTTGTTGTTGTTTTAATTCTAGAGATAACTAAAATTGAAGATGTACAGCAACTCTAGATTTTAATCGTGATTCACATCTCTAAGAAAAGAGAGGTACATTTTATCACCCATTAAAAGAAAGTTAACCTTTATGCCCTACTTAGAGTATCTCTGGCACTGAAATGCAGTCAGTGTCACAAATGGGATAATGAGGGCAATAGGTTAAACACTTGCATCTTCATATGATGTTACTGAGCAATGCCACTAGGGGGCATGGTGTCCTTCCAGCTGGAGGGAAGGAAGCAAAACAGAAAATATACATTGATTTATAATTGAAATATTAATTAAATATAACATTTCATAAACTGTGTAGTAATGTAATGTAGGGGAGAATGTATTCTTCGGAAACTTTATCAAAATACAAAAACAAAACAATATACTAGACAGAGAATACGAGGTAAGTGCATCTCCAGAACTGTTTTATTTTTTTAGCAAGATTACATGAGCAAGTGCATTTAAATTATATGTCAAATGTATAAAATATTAAATAACAAAACCTAATTAAAATCAAATCATACAAATCACATATATTATTAATAAGAGAGTAGCTTTTTTGAAATTGTACTGGTACTGTATCCCATTACAATAATTAATAGTAATTTCATGTGTAGCTTTATCTGTTGTGAAAATGCTTAAATCCTTCAGACCCAACCACTGTCTAAGGGGAAAAAATAATGAGGAAATTAATATAAAACTAATGTAGATTTGAAGAACGAATGACTGCAGTGACAGATATGCAGATTATAGCATAGGACTTAAATTAATTATTGGAACAGTCTACTCCCCCATTCTGTTTATGTTTAGAAAACACACATTTTACCAGGGATGAAATGCCTGTCCGATTATATTTCAGTTTTAAGATCTTTGGGTTTTGATAAAATATTAAACTTTTTTTGTGGATGCTGCTGACACTTTTTTGCTCACTTACAAAAAGGATGAAAGATATTTTATTACATTTTCAGATTGTGTGTGAAGAGGTTCAAATACACAGCAGGAGCAGAATGCAGTCAAACAGTATAACATTCTAAAGTTACATTAACTTCAGAATTCCTACATTCTCTACAAAAAACTTTTTTGATAATGAATAGTTTAATGTGCGTGCATGCATGCTAAATCTGCAATACTTTTAATCGACTGGTTTCACAGAACCCGATTAGCACTACTCTTGGACAATTTTACACACAATAACATTAGATTAGTGCTAATCTAGATCTGTGAAACCAGCAGTAAGAGCTCTAATGTATAATTAACTAAGAATTTCAAATATATATGAATGCACTGTAGCACTGTCACCCCTATAAACCCCTAAATGAATTAATATGTATGCATCAAGACACCAATCCTGATTACAACAGAAAACATGGAAACTGCGTACTATACATACTCAACTGAGCTTCTTAGTCTGGTTTTCACACACAATATGGATAGCATTTCTGTACCAGAGTATTACTCAAGTACATTATGACAGCCACCAGATTAAATGTATGATGTATTTCAGGAGTTTACTGTGACAAACAAGAATCAAGATCTAACATTGTTGAGGGATCAGTACTAAGTACAAAAGACAATGGTTGTGTTCAATGATTGTGGCTGTACGGATAATACTGCTTAATGGCTGAACATATTATAGTGTGCTACTGCTTACTTCTAGTTGACAAATAAATTTAACTAAATACTAGAAATAACGTAAAAGTCCTTTTCAAATTGTTTATTCACGACTTGAATAACAAACATGCACTTATTTTTTTTTTTTAAATAATCTGTGATACTGAAAACTGTGTGTATATTTTCTCGCAGAAGCAGGGTGGTCAATGTGGTGGACTTCAGCCCAGGTAGCTGGGCTCAACTACTGATGGTGTTAAAAACCAAAAGGGTTGAGAATAGAAGCTGAAACGCTCTGAACATGATGTCAAGCACCTAAAGTTATCCACGGACGAGTAGCAGCTGAAATCAAATCTACACAGAAAATGAAATGGATCATAGGGTTATTTATTAAGCAACAATCAATGGCAGGTCATGTACAGATGGGCAGGAGCTGTACAGCTGTGATGCGGGACTGTGGGACTACAGACATCCGAGTTTGGGGCTCCAGCTCTCAAACTGGTAGGTAATACCATGACGGCTTCCAAGAAAAAGGAAATCTTAAAACATATCCATTATAGCTTTTTGTGCCTGTGCCTGGTTCCTAATATTACTGAACATGTTTTGAAATACTGTAACATCAAATATGTTTAACAGTTAGTAAGAACTGAGGGAATTGTGCATTATTTTCTGCACATTTGAGAATTAATGTGAACAATTGTAGGTGATGAGGGAAGAAATTGCTTTAAGTTCCCACAGGAACTATCTTAATAGGATTCGGCAAAGAAATCCTACAGTTTTGGGCTCTGGAACATTCGTTTTATAAAATAGTAAAAAATGATAGTTATTATTGTCCCACTAAAAGAAACATGGCAATTGATTCAGTTTGAACAGCGATTCAGTACCTCTCTATGGCATTACTGTATCTTGAATATGACGTATATTCTGTCAGTTTTGAAACCTCCACAATCCGTTATTCATCCAGTTGTTTCATAAAAGCTAACACTGTGTCTAAACTGGTATATACTTCTTGAGAATGCAACTAAAACATTGGAGAAAAACATTTAAAATGTATTAATATTCACTATGCAGAACGGGCTGAAATATTCATGCAAGGTTTGTGCAAAGAGAACGGGTGCTGTGGAGGAGAAGGTGAAAAACTGACACAGACCAGTAGTAGCAATGGCAGACAGACCCACTCATTCCCACCTCCCTGAAGTCCTGGTTACTGCCTCTTGTATTAAGTCTGCCTTTCTCATCACTTAATGCTTATTTTCATCACTTTGCTTAAAATATTGATAATCAATTAGAGCTACGTCTGTTTTGCTACAGAATCTGTGTCACAGTCTATCAGACTGTCAGTGCCAATTCACTCCTCATTCAAAGTTATTTTTTTCTTCATAAATCTGCCTTTGGAGGAGTCATTAAGAGCAGAACATAGCCCGAGGTGTAATCACCTATTCTCTTTCATTAGTCGAAGGCAGGGAAGGTGAGGGAGATTATTAGAACTTTGGAATGATCACAAAGCAGCGTGCTGCCTGTCAGATCCCCCCAACATTTAATTCATCTCGCCAACTCACAGGCACCCGGTGCCAAGGGTTTGAAATGGACATTATTCATGAACATCTGCGGTATGCTGAATATTCTCAGCTAGAAATGAAGAAAAAGAACTGCCTCGTTGACTTCTACAATTAACATGCTTGTGAAAAATTAAGGCAAAGTAACAGTTCATTTTTTTTTTTTTTTTTTTTTTGAATACCTCCGGTGTTCTTTTAACTGCAAAAGCACACTAGAATTACCGCTGCCCTATCATCAAAAGGGTTTTTTATTTGTATTGCTCAGGTTTTACAAATAATACAAATAGAGGTAAATGCTAGAAGGACTGTGAATTCTACATTAAAAAAAAAACAAAACAAAAACGATACCTCTATAATGAACCCCTTTTTCCAGTTTTAAGCATTTTTTGATCAGAGGAAAGCGTTCCGGATTTAAAGCCTTCCTCTTTGTAAAGGACATCGTTTCAAATCCCTTGAGGGCAGTAATAGGCAGTTAAAAAAAAAAAAAAAACACACACACACTTTTAGAAATAGTCTGCTTAGATTTCCTACATGTTCCAGTTCAAAACCAATATATTTATAGAACCACAGGTTTAAACATATCCACATATTGATGGATACAATTTAAAGGCAAGGAATACTGCATTTCTTATTCTTTTTTTTATTTTTAATTTAAATATCACAAATCCTTCTAAAGCTAATGCAACTGATATTTTCTATACTGCGTATCAGAAGCTAAAGCATTATTACTTTTCTTTTAAAGTGGCCCAACACCCAGGTTCATGTGAAAGAATTCTGTGTTCTAACTGCTCCTAAGAAACAAGAGAAATCGGTATCCTGTTTGGCTGCTAACAGCAGAAAGAAAAAGGAAAGAACATGCTTACTTTGGAATGAATAGAAGATAAAGAATGGAGCTTTTAAAAAATACATTCTGAAACAGCATCATTAGTAAAGGCTTGTGCTAAATAAACACATTACTGTTCTTGGGACTGCACTACTGAACTACAATAGTAAAGTTAACATTTTGGATTAGTTCAATTACGTTAAACCCTAGAAATAATGGTCAAATTAGGGTAATCTTTACTGTATGAAAACATCTATAGAGCATTGCTAGTAAAAGACAATGCAAGGTATTGTCTGCTCAAAATTAGTTTTTTTATATATTTGCTTTATATTTGCTATTATTATTATTATTATTATTATTATTATTATTATTATTATTATTATTATTATTTAGATATAATAATAATCATACTATGCTTATTATTTAAATTATAGTCAAAAGATTTTACCATACCACACTGAGAATTTGCCGATGCTGAAAAGTGTTTCACTTTATATTTGACAGAGCTACAATACCCAGCAACATGAGGTGCATAGTTCCATTATCATCCTTTTGTTTTTTCAGTAAATATCTATCTGTTGATGGTTATGTTAAAATAATTCAAATTAAGCAATATATAATTATAATCCATGCTAGCAGATTCTAAACAGCACACAAGCAACTGTATAGCATATTTAATGCAGCCATAGGATTCATGCAGCTACGTAAAAGAACAGGTTAAACTACCGAGTAGTATTCATTTAGTCAGTGGAACTATAACTAAATACACCCACTGTTTTAGCAATCACTGTGACTGACACATAACTCAGCAATTCCCAGCAACTCCTGGTTTGATTTAGGGGTGTTTGAGCTCAGCTAAGAATATCTGAGAACAGCCCCAGGCTCCTCACATTCCCTGAGCCAAACTGAGCTCAATTTAAAATGTAACCACTGCTGGAATCTCTCGAAAAATACAACAAAAGCATTCTTAGGGAGTACTCACTTCATTTCTGACATTTTAAAAAGACAGGTCAAATATTCTGCAAGAAGAATATACTTTATTACACATGTTCATGTCTAACCCACACCTACGTACCAAGAGAGGGTATAATTTCTGGAAGCAATTTCACCTAAAACTTTAGCATAACAACTTAAACCAAAATGTTCCAAAATGTTAGTAATATATCTTACAAAATTGCATGGTTACTAAAAATTAAACAATTGCTGGAATTGTGTTAAAATTAAAACCAAATTAAAGGCAACATCATATTTCTATTTCTAATGTTAATAATGGTGTTTCCAAACACAGTAACACCAGCTTTCCCTGTCCTGGTATTTTTAAAAAGAGCAATTTAACTCCCAAAGATGTCTGTAGTGTTTGCATCTTACACTTGATATGCAACACTAACTTCCGTTTGTTAACATGTTCTGGATCAGAATGAAATGTTGAATATTTGATAAAATGTAATCCAATTTTCTAATGGGTATTGCATGCAAAACCTAAAAAAAAGGCCCATCTGCGCTCGCTTTCTCTGTACGGCACACTATATGCAATAAAGCTGCTTTAACTTGTGCTCAAGGGAAAATAACTTGGTTGACAATTTAGGAAAAGCTTGGCAACAGTGTCTGTTTATTATAAATGGCAGATGATGTTTATTTTGGCAGTTAAAAGCTAAATTAAGCTTGACAGTTTGTCAGGATGAGCCTTTCTTTCATCTCCAATGTTACAAATGCCAAGCTTTCCTCGATCATGAAGCAAATGCAGCAGATGACAAGTGTTTTGACCACATCAAAATCAGAAGAAAACCACAAAACTAGTACAAATGGATACAGAACAGAAATGTCAGAAAATATTTGAGTTTCTGTTTAACTGCTGCACGATAAAAAATAATAATAATAATAAAAACTACTACAGTATATTGCTTTTGCAATTTTGTCAGGTTTTAGCATTCTGTGCATTAGTCAAGTTTACTCGTAACACACTCTTAAATCCAGTACTCTCAATACTTTTTTTATAGAGCAAAACAAAGATCATTTATAGTACAAGATTTGGGGCAGAATGGTTGTCCTTTTAATGCTTGTAGCATGCAAAACTAACCCTATCATTGTTTTCAATGTAACGCAATGATACTCTGGATGAAAGGTCAGCAATCTGGTTAAACAGAGTGAATGCAGAGTCTGGGGAGAACAAGTCCAAGAATAACAGGCTTCGTAGACTCTGCAAATCTTAAAGTCTTAATGAAACTTTATAACGCCTACACTCCCAAGTGTCATTAGCACCCACTGTATTACAAGATCAATGTTAATGTCACAATCTAGAAATAACAAATAAAAAAAACCACAAACCACCTGAACATACCATATATCTAGTACATGTGTAACATACAGATGGACAAATGCTAGGACAAACAGACATTCAGCCCCCTATATCCCCAGAATCTTATACTCTTAAAAACGTATGCTAAATAATATTAATACTAAGTGTGACATATGTACATATGTTTTCAAACTCATTATTTTATTCAACATTTTAAACAGCAACAGTTTTGCATTTAAGTGTGTACATGCAAGTGCGTAAAAAATTCCCCACCACTACCACTGCCACTGCCAGAATTGCATATTAGATTGGAAACATGTTCACTTAATTCAGAGTGGCATATTTAGGCTTGTTAACACAATAAACACAACATGAATCTGAGAAAGCACAGTGGGAGAAATATCAGAAACAATGGAATATTTAATCCCGATTGTGATCCTACTGCTACACTGTAAGTGATTGTAGGACACTGTCTACTGTTACTAGAAGAACAAGTCGTAAAACTTTTTTTTTTTTTTTTAAATCTGTTTTTATCTGTTTTGTGTAAAGTTACTTAATACAGGCACAAGCACAGCTACTTTCATGATGCAAAGGCTTAGAGCAGACTGAATACTAAAATAAGATACTGCCCGCACAGCAGTACACCCTTGCATGGCTTGTACCTACATCATGACCACAGGTGTGGAGAACGGATCTGATCAAACACCTGTTAGAACTCTAATTGTGACACAGTATGACATCACTGGGAACTTCAAAGAGATGAGCCACAGCCGTCTCTGCAGTATACCAGTTACTTGTTATAGGTTCAGGTCAACACCAGACGAGCTGCAGTCACTTAACCTTACCCCCTTTGGTTGACTTGGCTTTAACTCTTACAAAAAATAATTACGTGTCCAGTACACAGCTATCACAAGAACTGCCTCTAATTATGATATCAGGGCTGTAATTTAAAAAGCACAGAGCGAGTCAGCTCTCTCAATAGACACTGCAAATCACCTCAGTTTGTTTTGTCAGCACCCATCAGCTGCAGGTGTCTATTCTGCTTGTGCAAGGTAAGTACAAATATAAAGATTTATGTTCACACACCATCTAATTATTATTAAGTAAGGCAACATGCAGTACACTATGTTATTTGCATTTTTCCAGCCAAATAAACTTTCATCCAACTTGAAATAATTTTCATTACACCCCATATATACAATTAATCTTGTACTATTGTCTAAATAAATCACATTTATATTCTCTTAATTAATAACACATCTCTTTTTTATTGTATTTATTTAGCTCACATTTAGGCAGTTTTTCAGAATAGAAAAAAAAACAAGAAAACATCCGCATTGCAAATGCAGCGTGAAGAGCAGAATGTACTCTAATGTTGTAGGTTAAACAGACTCTGTTGTGTATAGGTCAGCCCAAGGTCCCAGGCAAACATCTTGCTTGTGTCCTGAAGCGTTGTTTCATGTGGGCCTTAGTCCTCCTCAGTGGGGTTCTTTACAGGGCTGCTATTCTGTATCGATCTCCTTTAAACCTTCTGAATAATAAATTTCAAAACAACACAGCGCAAACCGGCTAAAACTCTTTAATTACATCACCGCTGAAAGGAAATCATTGATCAACGGCATTATGGGAAATTAAACTGCCCCCTAAACTGGATCAAAGTCAATGAAATGGCTTACTAGCTGTCCCTGGCCAGACCCTGTGCTGGATCAGAGCCCGTGGACAAAAGGCAGGCCTGCCATTGTGAATGGGATCCTCTTTTTTTGAGGCTCTCCCTAGCAGGTGTCCTGCTCTGAGCATGGTTTTTGATTACTCTAATTAAATATAATACTATCAACAGACTTTTATATTGATCCCCTAAAACCCCCTACTAAAGGGAACATTAAAGCGCACGGAGAGGGCAGGGGAGGGTAACAGGGCAGCCTTAATGAGCACGGCTCATATCAGTTTTCCAAAAGCTGCTTGTTTCTGACATTCATCAATATTAAACAGCAATCACACCAGTAGTCATCAGTCCTTGGAAAGGAATTTGGTTGAAGAATTATGTTACAAGAATAAGCAGCTTTTCTTTTTTTATAAAGAAAATATTCTCGCAAACAACAAAATAAGGCAGACCAATCTACAAACTAACACTGTATACGGTCTGTCAAAAATCCCATATACAGAAAATCCTAAATAGATCTTAAAACTGTGTTCTTTTGTAAAGTAATTTCAAGATCCCTACATGAAATCTCTAAGTAACAACTAACTGAAAAGAAGTTGATACAGCTTAAGTGTCTGAAGATACAGTAAAAATCCTGTAGCTGATTTCATACAAATCAGACATATGAACCGATTTTAATGCATCTGAGCAATATGTAACAGATAATGCTGCACAGCAAACAGTAACTTTAACAAGATTAAATAAAACCTAATACAAGTGCTCACTATATAATAGCATTGAAAGCATGAAAGGATAGTGCTGTTTCAGTTCAGTCCATAATTAAGTGTTCTTAAACAATGGATGAGCTTTACTGCAGTTTTCTCCCCTCTTTGATGCCACTGGAATTACCTTTCAGGACCCAAACGATCATGTCAGAGAGATGTTGACAATGCTGGTTGATGAGTTCCCCAGGCTTTGTACTGGGGTCTTTGTTGTTGATTGTAAACCCATTTTAGTTTTCAATTTCTGTCCTATTTTGCCAAAGTACAGTCTATTAGTGCTTCCAATGCAAATGATGTTTGACAAACTGAAGGATCCGTTGATGTTTAATGATTTTCCATTAGGAACATTTATATTGGAACGAGAAAGGATGTGTGTGAGTGCAGGGTTAGGCATAGCGGGATATACATATTTATGACTAATTATCTCGTTTTACATATATTTAAAACCTACATCAAATCAGACAGGGTCAGTGGGTGGACAGGGTGCTGATTCAAGCTAGTTCTTATTCCCCTTGGATGACACCTAAAACCCAACAGGAGGACACATCATCTAATAATGGGAAGAGAAAATTGAATTATATCATCGCTTACTGCCTAAGGAAACATTGCTAGCAGTAAACACCTTTGAGTGCTCAGGGATAAGAAAAACATAAGAATAACCTAGACACCTTGAGACCACAAAATGACTGTAAGCTGTTAATTTGTTTCACTGTTTAAAAGACTATGTTTTTTGGAAAGTGTATAAGAGTGACTAATTGCAGGACACAATTTAGTAACAGCACAACTAAATCAGGTTTTTTTAGTCTTCCGCTTTAACAGTGACATTTGCCTATGATTTCAACCCTGTAAACTGCTTCTGCCAGTAATAGCGAAAGACTAAAAGTGACATTACTTTAGCAGTGCTGATTTCAAGGACACCTGATTAAAATCAAACAGTAACACACACACAGAGATGTGCCATGTTAGTTAGATTGTTTTTAGTGACAATATTTAAAAGGGCTCATTTTTCTGCATTAAATTTCTCTTAATTCATTATACATTCAAATATTTCCTTTACCTACATTTTTAGACATTTCAATATTTCTATTCTACAAAAAGCAAGTAGTAGGCTATTCAAAATGACTGCAGGCTTGAAAAATAACTAATTCATAATTCTTGCAGTAACTTTAATTTGGTTAAATCAAGGACAACCTACTAAAATACAGGTAAAGTACTTACAGCATCTCAAAATTACCTGACTAAGCTTCCAAGGGGGCTGTGGAAGCAGGAAATCTCAACAGATCTGAGAGAAATGGTTTGTGCGAACAGATGTGAAACCTAAGACTACCGAAAACTGGTACCAGGATAACCCACTTTACCCCAAAAGGCTGTCTGGTAGCAACAACAATGAACCTCTTCAATGTCAATTTGATGTGAACTGCACAAACTGCAAAGCACCATCCCCCCACCCTTCTGCCACACTTACTCCCTATTCCCTCAGCTGGTCCTCATTGCTTACGCCCAAATGGCAGCAACCTGTTGTAGAACTCATCTGGAGAGGGCCTGCTGGCTAATTTACCCATGGATTAGTGCCCTGAGACCACTCCAATCTGCTACACTGTTTCGTTGTGAACGCCCTGCCCACTGGGCCTCACACTACCAGTTGGCACCTAGAGACTCCTTTCTTAGTAATTAAAAAGCTAAAAACTGGGGACTATTTGACAGCACCACCTGTGTACCATGAATAGGGAATAGCAACAGGCAGGTGTATTTATGTATTTATATATGCAGTGCGGTGCGGTGTGGTGCAGTGTCGTGTAGGTATGTCCGCCCAAGCTTGAATAACCTTGCAATCTGCCTTCTCTGCTCTCCCTCCCATGTCAATTTGCATTCCAATCTGCAATAAACATTTAGCAGTGATTCTAAGAAATGACTGTACTGCAAAAGCTGGTTACCTCCTGTTCACAACATCAACTAGTTGGAATGTGAGAGAATGGAAGGTTTCAATGACTTACAAAATAGGAGCCACATGAATTATACAGTAGACTTCAGTAGGGTATCAGTGTTTTATATATTAAAGCACAGATTGACAAGCCTTCCGATTGAAACTGTAAATATCCCATTAAAATATATATATTTTAATTCACTGCACAACACAAAGTGACAGCTCGCTCTTATCTTCAAAAAGCAAACCAATGGGATGCATGAGTGTGGGATTGGGATGCTTTGTCTCTGTCATATCCCATTCAAGTTGCAATAAGGCATGATTATACCTTCTGTGCCATCATGGCCTAATGCTTCTTAAACTAATAAAGGAATCTCCAAATTGTGAATGGGTAGAAAACTAAGTCTGTCAGTTAAATTCAGAGGTGCCCAAGTCGCTCTAGCAGGTATAAGGGTACCAATACTCTAGATCTAGTTTTGTTATGGAGGTTTTCATTATATATGGGTTCTGCTATCTGTGAATATTTTAAATTCAGGCAATTAGGCAACGAGAGTCCAACCTCAACTGCAGATGTCTGTATTTTGCAGATTAAAATGTTATAAGTATGTGAACAGCTGTTTACTCAGAAGACACATGAAAGATTATTTTTCATATCAATATTAAACAGCACTGTGAAGCAGGTTTTTTCTTCCTGGCTCTCCATCTCTGGATAAACTACTTCCAATACACAGTTGTTTGGGGTTTTAACCAATAACCTCGGCAAAGAAATAGTGACATAAATCCCTGGTCTGTAATCCCCTGGGTTTAAAGTAATGTAAGGGATTATAATGCATTGCAAGGTGTTCATCCCCCTTATCCTCTAATATACACCAAGCCAACCTGTATTCCAATAAACACAGTAGCTAGGTATTAGCCATGTAACTCTTACCAGCAGTCATTACAAGCAGTTCCAGTCCATTAAAGAAAATAATTCAATCACTTTGTAATTTTTGCAGCAAAATCACATTCCCGCAAATTTTACTTCCAGGCCATCTAAATAGTAAATACCTATTATTTGCTCAAAATGAGTTTTTACTTGCCACAGGCAAAACGTTGCCATTATTGTCTAGCTCTGTTAGAGATACAACAAGTTAAAAAGGTTATAAAGATTCCAGTAATGTCACAAGACTCCTTGACAGTGCTCAGTAATTGAGAGCTTTATTCAAAGTGGAATATGCCCATATAAAACACAGTATTAGTGCTCAGGGTTTATTTAGTCACTAAACACTTCAGTTGATTGGAAATAATTCAGATAATTATCTGTACATGTTTTCACTCAATCTACATTACTTAACCATCCAGCAGTTACGACTGCAACACCAGTTAAAGAAACTGACCAAGGTTAAACAAAAATATTTTTCAAATAACAGAGTCCTATATTACTTCAACTGTGTTACACTATGATAAAATGAATGAAGTGAAAAACGACACCACATCTGCTGAGACCTCATTCTGAAACAAGCGGACATCTTTGTGTAGAAACATTTTCAATGAAAATTAATCTTCACTGGGGATTTCTTACTGGTTTCATTATATATTCATTTATATGGCTTCTGCATGGAAAAATAACATTGTGGCAAAAACAGTTGTGAAAAAGTCAACAGGAAATTTAATGATAGTGAATATTGTAATCCAGTTATTAATCACCACATGATTTTTAATAATTTGAAATCATGGAACCCTGGCAACCAGTAATTACCAGTACCATGTTAACCCTGCACTTCTCAGTCAGTAACAATGGGCTTTGAAGTGTTTAGCATGCCTTATTCCTTAAGGAAAGCTGAGAAATACATCTGAGATAGTGAGTTATGGGTTGGTTATTATCTTTGAGGGTCCTTACGTTAGCACTTGCAAGTCCATATATGATTTACCTCCTATATGCTTTTCAAAATTCAGAGATAAGCTAAACAGACATATTTAAAATCAACATGACCCTCTCAATACTTGACATGAAGACATGACAGACAAACCTGTCTTTTCTTCAAAATCACTTCTCAAGCGGTCTAATTAGCAAGTTTCAATTTAGCACTTATAAGACGTTGACGTGACTGGTCTGACTGGGATATGTATATTAAGGTTATTGATGTCCCAGGATGCCAAATAAAGATGTCACCCATGGCTGCTTTTAATGTCCTAGCCCCTCCTTAGACAAACTATGGCAATGCTGTATCATTCACCGCTACACTTCGAATCTACATAAGACATGAGCCTTCAGCTAGATGGTTTACGAGACTGGACAGCCTCCTGTGCGTTATTCATTTTAATCCACCAGCTCCTGTTGTATATTCGTGATATAATCTTGGTTCTGTACTTTTGAACCCAAACTGCACTCTAGCTAAAGTGACAAATGTTGTCTGAAAAGGGCTCTTGCAGGTAGACATATTTGAAGCACCTGTGCTAAGCCCTGGCCACAAGTGTAAGAATTCATACATATGTCTCACAGATGTCAAAATTCGTAACAAAAACCTCAAGAATTCAAAAAAAAAAAATGCAGATTAACATAACAAATTAATTTGCTTAAAACTTCTCCTTTCCTGGCATGAAAAATATTAAAATAAAGTAACCTCATTGTTTATTTGAAAGTCTATGGTACATATTTCAAGCCTTGATTAGCGGTGTTGCTAATTGGGATGAAATATGCAACTTGACAAAACTTAACACCTAATTAAATGTTTATTTCTCTTTACCACTCCCTACAAGGAGTTTGGATGGCGATCTGCAGATCTGTGCTAGAAAGGGTATACCATGTTAGGCTGCAGTCTTAATAAGGCATCTGCAGACAGACAGCATTTCTGTCATTATAAGCACAAGTCTGGATCCTATTTGTTATTTCTAACTCTCTACGACAGATACTATAAAATAGGGGAGAAATGTACTGGAGTTTAACCAAGTATACATTAAGTACAAAACATAACTCTGGTAAGTATTTGCAAGTTCAGACCCCTTATTCTAAATCCCTCATTTGGATGACCTCCAGGAAGGTAGTGTTAAAAAAAAAAAAAAAAAAAAGCACCTTATTATATTTAGAGGAACACTAATGCTTTATGAATACTGCCTGTAGTATTGTATTACAGTACAATACTGGTTTTTGTGTTATGTATGACTAGTGTTTTGCTATTGTTGCCAACCCTAATTCAAACTCCCTGGCCAGCAGAACCCAACTTGGACTGTATCTTCCAAAACAGACAATTACTGACAAGGGGCAAGAGTCATAGAAAGGAATGAATGAAGTATAATCATTGAATTTAAATAAGGCATGTACACTGGTTGGAAGACTGATTCCATGCCACATAGCATTTTCTCTCACAGTTATACTGTCATTATAACTTTGTTGTCCATATCCACTGGTGTCATCATTAGGTTGTCTACCTCTTTTAGAATTCAGCCCGCAAAAGCACAGAGACACATTTATGCAACCTAATTTGCTGCTGCTCAGAAAAATTCATTAAATATCCACATAAAATACTTTTCAACTGCTACAGAGACTCATGCAAGTCAACAGCTCATAATCACCTTTCAATCTGCAAGGCCATAAAACATTTCATCAAAGACGAACGTCCTCTTTGACTGCCGGGATGAGAATCAAAAAATTAATAAAATCTAGTTTGGCGCAGGGTAAGCATTAATCAGAAACTATAATAAATCCACATGCTTCTTTTGACAGTACATTAGTCAAATAGTTTTGTATGATAACGACATTGACTAATGGGCTCCGAGTTAGAAGGGCCAATCATAAACTCATCAAATGCTTCATTTAATTTCTTAATTTAGACAAACACAATTTGTTTATGGGAAGGATATCAGGTGTTCTTGAATGAATAATGGCTATGAAACCAAACTCCATTAATCAGTCCTTGATTACAAATGACTTGGAGGTTGTTTATTCTAATTTCATTCATTTCGATCAACAAAGAAAACACAAGCAAATATAGCCATTAGGAATGGGGATGGCACAATTATTTCCTCATATTAAATAAAGTGATGATAAATGTTCCAACACTAACTAAAACAAAGGGGTTTTTATTACACCAATTTAAACGAGTTGCCCTCTAAATAAATCAGCATAGGCTGATACAACATTTGGATATCATTTCAGCAGAAAAATGAAAGGCATGAGGCAGAAAAAAAAACTAATTAAACAGAATTATGGCATATTAAAACAGTTGGCAAAGGTTATTTATATGGTCAAAGTGTATCACACTCCAATTAGTATCTCATCTTATTTCTAGTACTAAGTATAGAGATTATACCACATAGATAGATGTCCAGTAGAGACCCAAAAAATTGATATTTGGGGCTTACACATTTAGTGCATTAAAAGTGGAACATGTAAGTCTGATTTTCTTTTGACAAATCTGAACAGCCCAAAGCCATTTTTTTAAAATTATTTTAAACAGAATTAATATCACCAGCGGCTATGTAGATTTTTACTGGTATGATATGAGCCCATCATAAAGGGTTAGAATTTACAATATTCAGAGGGAATTAAATATTATGACCTACTTCGGTAGTGAACAGTTCTTTAATGAGGAAGGTGTGCCTTTCTAACAGAAAAAGTCGAACATAAATGTGTAACTACTGAACATGAAACCAACTGGAATGTGTGTTCTTTATAGCAAAAGAATTCAGTTGTACAGGGGGAAGTACATTTAGCAGCAGAGACTATTAGCCTATATTCTATACATTAGTGCTACTGTAATTAAACAGGAGTACATGAGCAAAATGACTTTTACAATGCAAGTGTATACAAATACTAACATTTTGTGTTAAATATGTTTAAGCTCTTTGCTGCATACATATTTTGTGTTTTGGTATTACAACCAGAGTATGCAGGGTTTTGAAAGGCTCAACCTTTTCCCCAAAGTACCCGAGTAACTGAGGTGTGAAAAACACCTACGTACTGAACAAAGTAAAAACTTCCTCTTGGAATGATTTCCTGTGCCACCAGGAAATGTGTTCCACATGCAGTTCATATTGCATACAAAACCATTTGAAAGCCTGGGATCTACAGTCCACACAACTAGATAATTAAATTACTTAGCAAAGTTTACTTAATAGTAAATGGTTAGCAAAGGTGATCACGGTGATTGCAAATTTGCTTTCATTTAACATCAATAGCTAGTCTGTAAGACTCATCTGCAAACAATTAGCACATACATTTGCATCAAAATTGTTTATACCATATGCTGCTACATTATGGAAAACAGCAAATTAAAAAAATATATATATTATTTTTTTCTGTTATGTAAATTATATATATTGGGAGACAAAAAACAAGGGGAAAGCGTTTTAAAACCATGCGGCTTAAACACAGATGTGACAAAGCCATTATTAGTAAAAAAAATAATAAAAATCCACTTTCAATTCGAGCATACTTTTAAATGGACTGTTTCAAGCAGTCACCAGCTGCTGCTTGGAAAATCCCAACAGAAAACAAGTTCCCTAGAAAAAATAAAAATAAAGTTTTTTTTTTTTATATTAACTTTTCCCCTCCAACATCAATAGTCCTAGCAGAACAGTATTGTATCTATATTTATTTTTGGATTACATCTCAGAGAAAGAATATACATTGTTTGAAAAAAGGTTAAACAACTTTCTTTTTTAAAGTTAAATACACATCTGGAGATAAAATATTTTTGGACAATTATTTTAACTATCAATAAGAAACAGAACATTGCATGAATATATTACCAAATCTAAATAACATCCCATTAAAGTAATGAAATACTTCAAACACTGTAATAAACTACATCTGATGATCCTATTGTACCGCACTAAAGAATGGCAGTTTTTAGGTCATAAACAATATACCATGTAAGGATTGAATCTGAGACACCAGCGAAATGATTTGTTGCTCTTTTATGAAACCTAACAGGGGTATTATGTTAATTTTATACAGACTTGTTTGCTCTACTATGGAACTGTTTAGTCTTTTGTCACACATAATTACAACCTCAGACTGAAACTGTGAAGTAATAAAGCATACACCTTGCCCACCTGAATTACAGACTGCCCCAAACAATTAGGTATGTTAAAAGAAGAAAGGCACTTCCAACAGCAACACAAACCGGGACAGCAAGAACAGCGTCTAGTATGGATATTTTTCAGACATCATAAACATGTTGTTTTTTTGGGGGTGGGGGTGGGACTAAGAGACGTGATGCAACTGCAGCCACTGTACTAAATAATGAATAAAACCACAAGTCATTAATACTTCATGCAATATGGTTATATTCATTTGAGTACTGGTTAACCAAGTTACAGGTTGACAAATAACCAGATGTGTTGACGACACATCAGTTTCTGTATATGGTAAGCTCACAGCAAGAAAGGGTAATGTCAGTGAGCTTTTATTTATTTATTTATTTATTTATTTATTTATTTATCAGGGACACATACAATAATAACATAAGTGTTATTTACACAACACAAGATGCATTGTATTTTCAATTTAGCAGACTGGCTAATTTCCATTGATAGTCCCTGTCAGCTGACATCCGTGTGTAAAAGGTGGCTACACATTTACTTTGACCTTCTCCTCAGTTTGTTATTTATTAGTATACTTACCACAGAAATCTTATTTTTAAAATGCCGCCATATCATTTACATACTTACAAACAAACTGTGGTTATTGATTGCTCATCAAAAAAAATATAAATATCAGCTTAACAAGCATTAGGGGAAATCTTTTAAATACAACAGAGTAACGCCAACAACTCAGAGAGAAAATTAAACACTGGCCATTTGCAGCCACTTGCCATTCTCAGTATCTTCCTACTTCCAGATTTTAAGAAAATGAAAGATCATCTTATTTAACTTAACAGCTCCCACAATAAAAGCAGGCCCACAAAAGTAGTGAGTGAACCCATTAATTCCACCAGAGTAAAAAGTCTATGTATGTGGTCTCTTCAACCACATCTGTTGTGGGCCATTTCGAAGTTCAGTCTCCTGTGGCGTTCAGCTCACTTAATGCTTTTTCTATTTACTGTGCAAGTAGTAGTCAAAACACAATTGCTTATTTCTTTTTTTTTTTGGTTCATAAGTGAATGATCACAAACATGAATAAAATGAACAAATGTCATACAAAATGTCCTCGTTAGCTGAGGATAATCTTTGGAATGTTTTAACTAATCTGCATTTTTTTCTTTAATAAATTTATATAACTTCAAACTGCTCAGTCATAACTATTTCTAATGACTTGGTTTAGTTTATTTTTTATTTATTTTTTGTCGAGACCTTGAAATGCAGTAGTTCTGTTCAAATGGCAGAAGAAAAAAGGCAATAAATAATAATCAGATCACCACTTAAAAATCTATTTTACATAATTAAACATTTTCAGTACAATCACAGACCAACAGTTACCCTTAACTTGTAAAATATATAATAATAAAAAAAAACATCTCTGAAGGAGAGTGGAGAAGTAAAGTGCAGACACAAGTGGTTTGGGGAGCTAGTGACAGAAGCTCAGCTAAATCCTCTGTTTACACTGGGGATTATCTGAAAGGATTGCGAGCAGCAAACTGAGCTGTTCATGGTCAAGGGGACCGTATTCCTGTCAGCCTGAGGGGCACAAGGACAAAGGATAGGCCTGGTAGGAAGTGACCCATAAACATATCGCTACAATGCTTTTATATAAAGCCAGTCTGCCTCCCACAAACCCCATATGACCATTAACTGGCCTGCAAGGCCTGCCAGGAGGCCTAATTACAGGCCTACAGAGCCCAATAACAAAAGCTGAAGGGCTTTAGCTGAGGGATGATCTGCTTTATACTGACTTGAGAGAGTCCATATAGGAGTGGAAAAAGAAAGAAAAGGGCCCAGCTTTAAACATCTCAGGAGACCGAGAATAGAAGTGGAGACTGGCAGGCCGCATGCGAGTCTACATAAGACAGGCTTAGGCACACCGCTGTCACAACATTAACATTCAACAACCTCTTGTTTAACATCTGCTCGTGAAAAAAAGGGGGAAAATACAAGAATGAGCTGCACAATGTTGTTAATCTTATTTTATATTACAATTATTTTACCTTCCTAATAAAATTGTACATTTATAGTAATTATATTTTGTAAAAAAAATAAATAAAATAAAATAAAAAAGTTAACAGGATAAATCGTTAAATAATTATGGTATGCATAATTTTTTTTTTTTTTTAAATCTAAGCAGAATGTTAAACGCTTGACAGCTGAGAAAAGATTAAATCTCAAATACCAATAACTCAACTTGTGCTTTAATAATAACTGGGGGCTTGTGGCTGTATTCCTCCAAAATACTACGATACAGTAATTGCAACACAGGAAGTAGATAGCACTTTATTACTGTTACAAATTGCCCCACAGCTAACTGACGACACCTTTGTAAATTAGCCTTCTTCCAAAGAGGGCTGAGCTAGTACACTGCCAGCACAGTGTGTCTGAAAAAATCAACATTGGTGCTCCTATTGACAAGTCTCTTTTTTTTAAATGAGCTTAGATAGTCAAAACAGTTGCAAATCTCTGCACACCCACAGAACTGTTTAACTAGCTTTCCTTTAAAGTACAGTAATGAAAAAAACTGTAATACAAAACTATAACAGTTTTACAATGTCCTTAGAATAACAAAACAAGGTTCAATGGCAGAAACCTTGAAACAATACTTCACTTTGTACATTTACTTTTTTTTTTTTTTTTTTTTAATAATTTGCACCAATTAGACTATCCAGGAGAGTGTGCTGGTGTACTTACCTAGAACAGCCAAAGTGAGGTGCTCATTCTTTTAAGCCTGAAAACGCTTGCAGACTCCAGGCTATAGGGTGTACAGACTTCCCTGGGGTCTGGCAGTCAGGCAGTGACTGAGCTGAAATTCGAAACGAGGAGCTCCTGGCTGCTGCTCCACAGCTTGAGTCACGGTTTTAAAAATGTATTAGTACCCTTAGCGGCCTTCTCATTATCAGACTGCCATTTAAAGAACTGTTTTATGTCATTCTTCCATTAACAGCCTCTCTGCAAGAAATTAATCATGCTGGTGAAGTTTTTTTAAGCACCTGCCAAAAAGCCTTAGGACGAGGGCTCAGCACAGCTCTGTGTAGTAGGGCATCCCTTTAAACAAACTGTTCATTTCAACTATGTGACAGATGCTTTTATTTTTAATTTTTCAAGTGACAAGTAGTCTTTCTGTTACTCTGCCCATAGGATAGAACAAGATGATGTAACTTAATACACTTTACACCAGAGTTGATCTAAACGAAGAATAAAAATGTTGTATAAACATGCATTACTCAAGTCAATATTTCAAAACAACTCTGGTGAAATCATAGGCAAATTAGTTAAAGATGGAAATGTATAGTAAATATTTCCCACTGAGGAATTGGATAACAAATGCAGTGTAGAGGGACTGTTCTGTAGAGGATTTCAATAGCATTTTAATGAAGGTGCCATATGTTTAAAATGTCTTTTCAAATACCATAGGTTCTGGACTGGGATGATATATAATGCAAGGTACCTTTAATACATTTTCAAACTGTGAAATTAAAATATGAAGGGTGACAGCTGTGAGCAGTATAAACAAATTGTGCTTTTTTCAGCTTCAGGCTGTCACATCTGTTTTATAATTATACACTTCAAAAGATGCAGCGAGTAATATATACAATTTAAATCATGAAATATGAGACTGTTTTTGTTTTGTTATTGAAAATATTGTGAATGTTAACCAAGATATGGGCACACATTTATTACTTAGGGGTGGCACTCTGCAAGACCTAAGGGACTGATCATGTTCCTAAAATGTTGGAAAAAATAATATTTACATTTAAAAACTTAAAAACAATTACCAGTATTGATTTTATATTAATGAGCTTATGGAAACCAGCTGTATTTTGGAACAAGAATGCTGGACACATAATATAATGGAGTGAAATGCATTTATCCCTACTAGAGGAAGACTCAAACAACACGTGATGGAGCCTCGCTAGCATAGTATAGCAATTGCTTTTATTCATTTCAACACATTCATCCTCAAGCCATGTAGTACAAATATAATGATATTGCTACTTTATTAGAAACTTCTCTATTTGACACAACAGTGATTTCCTTCAGTCCCTGTAGGAAGATGATTCTTTACATGCTGGCCCTTGAGATCCATTCCAGTCCAGGTCTTTATTGGAAGAGGGTCCTACATTAGTTAATTGAACTTGATCACTTAAAACTGCTTTAGAAACTGACTGGAACAAAAACCAAGACTGGATCTCGAGGACCAGAATTAACAGATTGACTTCATTGTAACGGCTTTCACTCCAACCCCAGCACTGATGAGACATCTAATAAAGCAATGAATACCTCTACTGGGGGCGATGTAATGCAGTAGAATGCCACTATGGCTTCATGAACAGACTTTATTAATGCAAGGTTCCATTGGCAGCTCCAAGAGCTGCAATATGGTACTAAGCCATATTCAATATTTTATCTCTATAGACTTAGTAATGGCATCAGATGTACAGACTCACTGTACATGGAATGCAAGTGAAACTATCGAATAGTAAATACAAATCAACTTGCGGGTTCCCTTCTAATTGTCTGCAATTTTATATAAGCGCCTCTGTAACAGGAATCCCAGGTGGTTAGTTTAAAGTAAACGGTGCTAATGTGTTTCTGATTATGTGCATTATTGTACAGATATTTTTTTCACAGTGTTTATTATTTTGTTATTATACATCTGGATTAAACATGTGCTGGAAAAGAAAGAGCAAAAGTGAAACACAGAGTCACTCGTGTTGAAACAAATGCATGTAAATGAATTGGCATTGCTGTGGGGAATCCAACACGAAGCAGACGTTCCAATCAAGAACTTTGAGAGTCCAATGAATAACGATGGCTAGTATTCATGAAATAAAAGTTCTGTGTGTTTAATGTATAGATGAGCATATTCCACCCCCATGTTAGTTGATCTGATCTCCACTTCTCACACTGTATTTTAAAAATGAAACACAAACCTGCAGCCTGGAGGACCATCTGTAGTCTAGCTTTGACCTGTTCAGCAGGAGTCTGTTCAAAGAATAACAAAGAAAAGAGATACTCTTAACGATTCAGTTCGCTGCCAATCAATCACAGATTAGGTACATACAGTTCACACACTATCTCACACACGACAGTCCCAGGAGACTTCAAGCTCATTGGCGCTCCACTGGTTTGTGATTCTGAGACTGGACAGGTCACCTCAAACCTCTATCTAACTGTTGTGGATTGGTGAATAGAGGTGTTGTAGTATTGATGATATCCATTGCTGTCACAACAGAAGTAATGGACAGAAGAAAAAAGAGCATGTGTCATGACATTCAGGTATGAATGCCTTGTTTCCATTTTACGCAAAGATTTGGAAACAGAACTGGATTTTCAGATGCAAAGCATAATCAGTGCCCTATCTCGTAAACAAGAGTGTCAAAGCTATAAATGGAGATTATCAGGGAAGTGTTTATATACTGTACATACACACACTCAGAGCCAGATGTCACCTAAGTGCAACAAGAAATTAAGTTATACAAATATACTGAAGACTTTTTTTATGGTTAAGTTAATACAAACGGCTAGGTATCAGACTGTGTTTATAGGCACTGATGATAAAAAGTCCTTCAAATGTTATAAATGACTGAGGGTTTGTAAACAAAGACTACCTTTATTTTAGGTCACGAACACAACCCCATGATAAATCAAAAAATAAACTGCAGCAAGCACAACAAATTGTCCAAACTACTGTGGATTGCAGTGATAAACTCTGCTGTATTCTCTGGTGTGCACATCTTTGTGCATTGTCAGCCTGGGGTATCTTTTCATAGCCCAGTGCTGTTTTATTCCCTCTGTCATTATTTTGCAAACAGTACAAAGGCAGTTCAACCCTTTTGACTAAATCACTTGTCTATCAGCCTGAATCTATACATGTACTGCCATCAGCTAAAGCAGGAAAACCCTTTTTGAACACCTGTCTTTAACAGTAAGGTTTTTACTTATCCACATAAGCAACCGCTTATACAAGAACAGACATGATAAAATATGCCTTTCTTTACATAACAACAACAACAATAACTCAATCAGTAAAGCCACAGTGCAGAGTACAGGGAGAGTCATTCAATCAGGAGTTCTCTGGTAAACTATGGCACAGTTTACCATATCGTGAATCAGCTTTATGCTCATGCACTTTACCAAATGATGTTTGGTCTGAACCACAATATTACAGTCTACAACTTAATTCTACAAATTTGATTCATATAGAGCTAAAGGGGCAGGTCAGCTATGGTGGTAGAGTTGGGAATATAAACCCACACACACAGAATTTATTACACGTTTTATTCACGTAATATGCTGTTATACACTTGGGTTATGCGTTTGCATAATTTATTGCAAGTCCCTGAATTCTCACTGAAGATAGAAAATGTTATATATTGATTTTAGAATAAAGATAACCCACCATATGTGGACATATCAGTAAGGGGGACAATCCATGAAAATGGTGCATTTGTTCTATCAATAAGTCAGTCATTGACAGGCTAATAGCAAGCTAAAGATTTTCTTGGTAATGGATCTATCACAATAAACAGAACACTGATAATAAACAAGTCTTAGGATTGCCAGTAGTTTGATATTTTAAAAGATGCCCAAATTAAATCAATATAATCTAAAAATAAATAAAAATGGAAACATTCATAAATGCTTTAAAAAAATATCCTAAGATTCACAGGTATTAAGTGTCTATAAAGCAGAAGAATTGTTTTGTCAATATGTTATAAACCTTGCCCAGGATATATTGCTCTCCCCGTTAGGAAGTTGTTACACTGCTGCTACAGTATGCTGAATGTGTGGGATTAGAAATACATTCATTGCTAATAGGATCAAATTTGAATATCGTGCCTCAGAATATCATTTAAAAAATGCACTATATTACAGCATCAATGACAGTGGGGCACAAATTATTTTGCATGAATTTGAATTATCAAACTGGAAACTTGTCACCTTATAAAAATGTCAGTTTTCAGTGGCAGCAAGAAAATATAATAACCAACTGTAATGTAAAACTGTCACTCAGCTATGTCTTCCACTTGAGACAAATCAAAGCTTCAAAAACTACACTAGCCTTTATCTGAGATTAGTTTGTTTTTTAGCTAAAATTATTATCATCACGCCAGTTCAAATGTTTTCGGTTGGTTCATCTACCAGAAAGCATGCTACAGGTTCTTACTCACAGTCCCCTAATACAAAGTATTTTCTTTAGCATTACAATAGTTTTTTAGATGAACATGCATAACATACATTACATGTGTACAGTGCACAGCATCTATCTTCAATAACACCGAGCAGGAACGTCTTGGACAAAGCTATGTCTGAAAACACTGGAACAAGAGGCTATCCACAGGAAATTTAAAAAAAATATACTGAAACAGAAACCTAGTTTTGGAGGGAGAAATATTTTAAGCATCTTTGGCACATACTATAATAGATTTATTCTCTTTTTCTAACAGCTCACTATATTTACAGACACACAGTGTGTATTTTGGCAGGTTAGCATGACTTACATTGTCCCCTAACCATGTGTCAGGGTATATATATATATATATATATATATATATATATATATATATATATATATATATATATATATATATATATATTTGCAAGTGTTTTCTCTGTAAACATGAAAAGGGGTATTAATATTATGAAATCTTGTGTGTTTGTTTCACAGTATGACAAATGATTTCCGTAATAAGGCTCAAATAAACATATCAAATTATGAGAATGGCACGTCCACCAAGAAAACTCTGGCATTGACAACCAAGTTCTGTCAAATGAAACTTCCTCCAAATCAGTACTGTACATTAAAAAAAAGCTTCTATACTTCCAACATCGCTTAAACTCGGTCACTGAACAATACTGAAAGGGTAGTTCGGTTCCCTTTTGTGGCATATAGCAAAAAACATTTTGTATGGTACCTCATCAGCCATATGCACTAAAATCTAAATCAACACACCTTCATATGAAGGGGAATAAAAAAAGAAGTCTTGAGGAAGTCTGTTCAGCCTTTTGTTGAAACTGTGATAATTCCACGTATGTAGGTCATAGTGAACTTCCTTTCTTCTGGACATCATGCTCTACCACATCACACAGAATAGCATATCAAAAACTAACCCCAAAAACTAACTACCATCAGAACCAGCAGTTCACATGTTCAATAACTACAATGTCTACGAAAAGTTTCAACATAATGTGATCAATGTGACATTCTAAGTTACTGGTACAGGTGCCTACATACAGTAACCATAACATAACAGCCCTGCAGGAGAATCAGCCTCTTTTCCACTGTACAACCGAGCCCTCACGGTGCGGTTAAGGAGAGGCTGGGTTGTTTTTCCACTGCAGAGCCAAGCCGTACTACTGACTTCACACGCAACAAAAGACAGTTGTTATTAATTAACTCAGTTTGCCAAAAGATGCGCAAACAAATGGTGTTCAAAAATTAATAGACCAACGGTACAGCTGTATCTTGTAATCGCTATATTTTGTAAATATATTTAGGCATTTACTGATTATAATCGACTTAACAAGGTTCAATTAGTTCTGTTGAATGGGAAAAAAGAAGGTTTTAAAAATGTGATTTGTCAAAGATATTCTGTTTAAGGATAGTTTTTTTTTTTTCCTTTATTGTAGTTTTTTTGTTTTTGTCTGGGTGCTTAAAAGAAATATGCTCCACAGTTGTATGTACGGGACATCTGTATTTTGCTTTACTATATTTAAGTAAGTTTAAAATTAAATTTTCTGTATATATATTTTTTATTATATATGAATATAATAAAGGTCAAGGATGAGAAATGCATTACAATTTTGTGTTTTTGAGTGTGTGAGTTAAGTGTACCGCACCCGTGGTTTATGTTCATTTGCTTCAAATCATCAGAAATTCAGGCATAAAACTTTCTAATTTCTGACACACGACTGCAACTCTTCCTAAACACTTCTATCTGCCCAAAGATAAACTAGAGCCTGCACTTCCTCAGCGTCCCAAGGCTGTACTTTACTTTGCTGTACTGTTGTACTGACTGTTGCAACGTAATGACGAAAATCCTTAACCCCACCCATGGCCTGGCTTGGCTCGGAGCCAGATTCAGATGTCTTGTTTCACGGTTTGGTTCTCGCTCGGCTCAACAAACAGCCAGTGGAGAACCACCCGTACCCGTACCGTACCGAGCCATCACGGGTCGGGTGTGCAAGTGGAGGTGGTGTATAATTTTCTCTGTAATATTATGCAACACAATTCAAAAAAAGTTTCCAATGTTGCACGCTATTCATTTTATTATGCTGGCAATCCATCAGACAGCTGCTTAAGAATGATAAGCAAGAAAGAAAGGCGAAAGAAAAATGCACCCTGCACAGTACATTCAAAGTGTATGATGTGTTTTTTCACCACTTTTTGTTACCACTATTGCAGCCAGTTATGCGCAGTTCATTCATTACCCAAACAAGTGCCTGTCATTTTGAAAGGACTGACAACCAAGGATCCACCCCTCTTAGTAATGTTTAGCATTGATGAACGGAGGATGTGGTCTAGCAGGTAAAGCATAGTTCTAAAACAGCTGTAAAACTTTTTTTCTACCCTGACTAATGGCACTGCTTGTGTAACTCTAAACAGTTTTTCAATAAAACATGTTAATTTACTCTTGTGCTGAACTTGACATCTCTGACAACAAACAAATATGTTAATGGGAACCATAACCACTGCCATTTGATTTTTTTGATTTTTTTGTTTAAATGTATGGTCGCCAATGGTTTTTACCCCGGTTTTCTCCCCAATTTGGAATGCCCAATTATTATTTTTATCCCGGTTCTCCGCTGCAACCCCCCGGCGACTCGTGTTCCTGCCAATCCGTCATTTTTCTCATTGCAGATCCACAGTGAAGCCACCAGACCTATAGTGCCGGAAGACAACACAGATCTGAATGGCTCCACATTTTTCTCACTACAGGCGCCCTATCAGCCACAGGGGTCGCTGGTGTGCGGTGAACCGTGGATTGCCCTGCCGACCGAAGCTCTCCCTACCTGGGTGGCGCTCGGCCAGTTGTGCGGCACCCCCTAGGAACCCCCGGTCATGGTCGGCAGTGACATAGCCTGGACTTGAACCTGCGATCTCCAGGCTATAGGGCCTTTATTGGATGTGCCACTCGGGAGCCCCTCTGCCATTTGATTTTAAGAAAGCATAATCATAACCATTCACTGACATCCAAATGAGGCAAATCAATTTGCTAAACACTGTTACATGATGTCGACACATTACAAAGCGGTGGGCTGCTTTTCAAAAACTGCCAAATATATCAGGAAAAAAAGTAAACAGATAACCCGACCGCTCTTGCTGCAATATGTTTGGGAAGAAATGAGGACTGGCAAACTATCTGAAGCATAGCTGTTCTGAATCGTTACCTGCCCTTCATCCTTTAATATTCTTTTTTCTTTTACATTTTGATTTGCCTAAAAGCACAGGTCTTTTTGTTCTGTGTCTGTCTTCAGGTGTGCATTTCACTCTAAGTCAGTTTAATCAGTTCCCTGATGAGGAGCTTCTAAGGGGAGCAATAATCAGAAGTTTAATGTCCATGTGTGATTTTAGATAGATACCGACTTCAGTAATTCATTAATACACAATAAACCTTTAATTGTGCTCTCATGAGGCAGGTCTAACTTCAAGCTTAACTCCAGCTGGGTATCCTGATGTGAACTGCATATGAACAATATCTACCCTAGAATTAAAGATGTGTCCATCAAAAAAGAAGAACTGTGGCGGGCATCAGACAAAACTCCAACACCCTTGACATTGAGCACATTTACAATCCACCTCTCAGAGAAATCACACTGCTAGATTACAGTATATTGTACTAACAGTATCCTCAGAGGTTTTGACATTGGACAAATATGAAATATATTATAGCATATAACAAAAAAGAAGAGCTTCACAATTCTGTGACTCTCTAATACTTTTCAAATGCTGCTACTCCCAAATAAAGCCGTAGCCAAAATGTTGCAATAAACAATGTATTTATAAAACCAGCCCTTTACCGCTATCAAGACAATTACAGAGAAACAACAAGCATGCAAAGGAAGCTGCAAGCAGGGTTCAGAGGTTAGATAAATAACTGTTAATGGATTCTCTCAACAGCTCTAAAGATATTGACAAATCAACCAACAAGTGTGGATTTACTTAGGGAAATATGCTTTAAATGGGTAAATCAATGAAAATCATTTTTTTAAATGACACATTTTTGTCTGCTTTTTAGGGGCTTTCTGGTATCAACGGTTATGTTGTTACATTACTTGACCTACGGGTAATCGAATAAGATACGTTAAAAGAAACAGCAACTCTAGAAAAACAACTTCAAAAAGAAGGGAGAACGACTTGGATGTTTTAGGGCTTTTTATACTGTTATTAAAAAACTAAAACACTCAATTCTACGTAAGTGAAACAAAGATATACATCAAGTAAGAGTTTCCTCCTTACTCTCATTTTTTAAGTTCGTAAAACCCAACTTTTGTTGGTTCATTTAGGTTTTAAGAGGAGACGTGAATAACCCCTATCCTCCAACAACTTGTTACTTCTTTTAAAATCCAGAATATCTAAAAGTAGGGTCAATCTCCTGCAACTACAACCACTTTTCGATTTTACTGTTCAATTTCATGTGTTGTACTCCGCTGGGAATAAAAAAAAGAGCACCGCCACGCCTACGTACATCATTATTACAGTCAGCAAAAGTTCAGTTCAAGTATAACCTATCACCTTGTGCCATGACAAGTTGCAGTGTATCAGTCTAGTCCATCAATGACCTACCCATTTCCAGTCCAAGATGGCAAATGGCATTTTCTTTTTTTTTTTAATACTGTTTTTTTGTTTTTTTTTCTAGTTAAAGACAGTGGCCCGAACAGATTTTTAAATATACACATTGACTTGGTCTTGGTGGAGAAAATAAAATAGGTGTGCAATGTACAACAGAGAATTTCTTGTTGAGCAGATCAACAAGAAAAAGAGATATAGCCGTCCCTTAAGAAAAGTCATCAGCTAGCCACAAACACATCCAACATTAGCTACGGTTATTTCTTTAGTTTTGTATTTACAACACCTCAAAAACAAAGCCTGAAAAATGCAATAATCCCATTTTTAATATCCACAAATATAAGTTCAGGGAAACAGGAGTTCCACCGCAATATCTAAAAAAATAAATCCTGTATAACATTGAGCAAGAACCTCTATATTTTTATCTTATATAAAAAATAATGTTGTATATTTCTATATAATCACAACATGGAATCGGAAATCTTTTACAATCTGCCATATTTCAGGACAGGGCTAACAACATTTTACTCGTCGGAAGCAGTTTATCTTCATATCTCTAAAAGGCAGAGTTGGTGCATAATAATGTAATTTATATCTCCTAAATGTTATTTCAGGAGCGTTGCATCATTTCTCAAACTTCACGACTTTTACAATTTCCCAAACTTTTTTTTTCCCTTCATTATTGCAAACAGATTTCATTACATATTTTGAATGTAAACAACTCTGAATAATGATGGGACTATTCAGCACTCATCGCTCTGGTATTTGTGCATGGCGCCGAGATGGAAACCTAGTGCATTAATTTACCTCTCATCTTCAGTAACTGTGCTCCCATAAAAAACTTTTACACTCAACTCACATAAATCATGTAGAAGAAAAATGAGAAAATCTGGTGGCTAACTCATCTTCCACCATTCTGCGAAAATGAAATTCACTGAAATACCTATCAAAACTGCAATCATCAAGAGATAATATCTTCTTTGGTCTATCTGCACTTTCCGATTTAATTTCCTCCATGCCCTTGACATCCACAGATACCATTAAGATTAAACGTATACAGTAACTGAGTAGTTTTCAGATTTTGATATATGAAGCCCCAACGCTAAATGTAATATCATCAATTGAAAATTAATGCAATATTTCTTTTGTTGTTTTTTTTTTTTTTACTCGAGAAGCAGGATGAATACTTTGGCTTCACTGAAGTAATTTCCCTGTCAGAATGACATGCAATTATGACTTGATATGCACCTGGTCAGAGGTCAGTCAAATTACTACATCATTTAACGAGGAGAGAGATCAAAATGGAACACAGCCTTCTACAGCAAATATGATGAAATCTTTAGAGTACTAACCATGTAAATCTGTTTGCAGATTAACTCATGGTTTTATACTCCTTTTATCTAATGGGGTGCTGTGGACATCTTGTCAGCTTTTTATCGTCCGCAATCAAATTACTCAGAAACCACCGGCACGTCAATAGCTGCAGAATGGCAATTTATGCTTGCTATTTTTTTTATTGCGGTTGTTTGTTTGCATATCACCAATAGACTGAATTTGGCTCGACATTTCACACACTCCCGTGCAGCTTTTTATAATACTGTCCCCTTTTTGCACAAATACTGTCGACAAATCCGCACATCAAGGGCAATCAAAACAGTAGACAAGTAAGACGACAGGGTGTTTTTTGTTCGTTAATACAGTACCTAGACGCCATTTTATTATGACATTTATATTTTCTAAATGGACAGCCAGTTTCCCAACATTTCAATTTGGTTAACATAGGGATAGTGCATTTAATAAATTAAATTATTATTTATTTATTTATTAGCCGACGCCCTTATCCAGGGCGACTTGTTACAAGATATTACATTATTTTTACATACATTTACCCATTTATACAGTTGGGTTTTTACTGGAGCAATCTAGGTAAAGTACCTTGTGCAAGGGTACAGCAGCAGTGTCCCCCCCCTGGGATTGAACCCACAACCCTCCGGTGAAGAGTCCAGAGCCCTAACCACTACTCCACACTGCTGCCCGTTGTTGTTTTTTTAAATAAAAAAACAACAACAGTACTGGAGGTTTTCATGTGTTCCTGATTATGTTCATATAATATAAAACAAAAGTATAAAAAAATTTGGATCACAACGAAGCAAATCACTGTTTCAGCAAAGCAATTAGTAGTAGTAGTAGTAGTCGTAGTGCAACAATACATGTATTTGATTGTCCTTCTGGAAAAAGAAAACTACAGTAATCGAGACAAAGACGTTGAGTCACCAGTGGCAGGGTTACCTTTGAACTTCCATAGTGATAATCTGGAATGAGGCAATCCATCATAAACACATCCACCACTCATTTCCCTTTCATTCTGATCCATTCATTGGCATGTATACCTTGCTCTCATCTAGCTTGGGCGCATTCAAAATGTAGTGCAGTATCTCAACCTTGGTAAAGCTTTGGAAGGCCAGGCTGCTGCCAGCACTTAACAAAACACAAGATCAATTATCTACAGGTAATGACCGCGGCATAAAATATTTGTCCAATTATAAAACAAACAACTGGTTTGTGTATGAAGATTTTTTTTTTTTTTAATGTGTTTTTAGGTTATATTTTGGACTGGATCACATGGGGCTATTTGAAATGCAGGTCACCATTTAAGTTTGAAGATTTGGAACATAATTGGTTGAGACGATCAATGAGGTTTGTAATTAATGAAAATTTATGTTTACATGCAATCAAATTAAGAACACTTCTTTAAAAAAAATTCAAATGAGGAAGCTATGATTGCATACTCCAGTTACTTGACAAAAATAAACATCAGAAATCCTAACTTTGATCTACTGGTGTGTGCCTTGCCGTATATATTTATCCCAATAAATGTTTTTATTTTTTTCCCACCACTTGTTAGCATTTTCCTTCTCATAAACACTACTTACATTTTAAAGAAACAGTTTATAAACAGCAATCAGCAAGTAATGAAAAGCAGGATAACCCTAATTGACAGCCAATTGTTGAAGAGCTCAGTGAAAGATTTTGACTAAGGATATCACTGTGTCATATCCTTAGTGAAAGATTTTGACTAAGGATATCACTGTGTCATATCCTTGGGTAAAGGCTTTTGGGCACGATACAGTACATAAAGTACAACTAAACATGCAGTCTCAAAATATAAAAAGGGGCAATTTATGTAGCTAACTGTAGCATCATGTTAACTGTAGTATAATTTCTAATATTACCATTATCACTATTACAAATATGACCTATCTACAATTACTTTTAGTCGGATGCTGATATATAAAAACTTTATTAAAACTGCTCAATGAGACAACACCATGGGTAGTCAAATAAAGGGGAGTTTCTGCAGGAAAAGAGGACAGCTTAAAATAGTAGGTTGACTGGTTCAGGTGGAGTGTCTTGAAAAAAATCTTCAAGCAGCTGTGAGAACCTGAACTGTAAACAAAACAGTTAACGGAACAAATATACAGTAGAAAAAGTCTGCAAATGCAGAGGGAGAGAATACATTTACATTACAAATGGGATCACGTGGTCTTTCTAAGGAAGGTAATACTGTAATTAGGTCATTGAACCAATTGGGCTTATCTAAGCACTGCACTGTTGAACTCAAATTGAATTTCAATAGAAAGCCTGCCAATTTGTTTAACTAAACACAAATGTTTAAAGATGTCAGGCAACATCAATTCTGCTTTAACCATGCTTTACTACTTTCTTACATTGAAAGAATCTCCAAAACTCGCATTCCTAAAACTACAAAATAATCAACCTTAATGCCTCCTGAAATTGTCAGCCCAGGTTTTCATATATATGGCGGTAATGCCGACACAGTTGGGCTCAACCCTAAAAGCATGTTAGCCTGCCTGCCCGAGACCAGCTTTCATCAGCACCTGTTGGTGGTTATTGATTAACATGTAGCAACAATGGGAATGCCTGCATTACTGGCAACCAACAACTATATCCTGACAAGCCACTGATGGACTAAACAAGCTATTATTGACAGGTTACTCTTCAACACTGTAAGTGGTCAGACTCCGTCACTTGACCGCAAGGACAGGAAGGTCACAGCACTGAAATGCTATACTGTAGTGAAGGCTACTTCAGGCTACAAATTGGACCACTTGTAGCCATAAGAACCCCAGCTGGCTCCATTGTTTGTGAAAGCTCACAGACAAAGTGCTGCCAACAGAATATACTCAACTGAAGGACATACAGTCACTCAACCCTCTCCCAAGGCCTGAAATTCCTCAGCTTGTAAGTGACATACTGTATTACACAGTGTGCACCTTATAATAGTGTCCTGTTTGGAAACTACTATACATGTTACATTTGTTTAAATTAAACTGTTTAATTAATTTTCAACTTCTCATTGTCTTATAACATTCTACATTATTTGTTTTCGGACTATAGTTTTTTTTTTTTTTTTTTAACTTTGATCATGTAAAGCCAGTATTTTCTGCCACAACACTCTAAGCTGTTCACAAATAGAAATATCCACCACAAGATAAAAAGCACACAACAGGTCAGTTGACCAAACTTTTGACCATATCATAAATACAGAATAGGAAGCAAATCAAATGAAGTGGTACACTTGTACAGTATCTCTGCTTCCAGTACTCTATATTGAAACTAGGAGGAATTTAAAATAGAACTAAAAACACTTGTTTTGTTTCTGAGATGATTACTTTATAATACTGAGCCAAAATGTGAAACTATGGAAGAGAGGACTTCAAGTCATTAACGGAAAGACCCCCATCATGACCCCAATAAATAATTAATGTGTACACAAGTAGTTTTACATTTTCTCAAACAAAATTCCTACTTCGCTGCATGTCATTCCTGTGTGAACTACATTATATCCATAGCAGAAAACTGAAATGTACAGAAATCCAACTGAACTGAAATCCATGGTTCTTGACAATGATGGCTTTCACCTGAAAGGGTCCGGCACTAATGGAGGGGCTTCCTTCTCTTTTGTTCTTCTTTATAACCACTGTGGTTATTTGAACAAACATTAGCATTTCCATTGGAAAAGCATCTTCTAGGAGCCCCGAAGTATCCATTTCATTGTGCTTCAGGGCACATGGCATGTTAAATCCCTACATTATTCATGCACCACAAACATCCTAAACTTTACTCTCCATAAACCTAGACATGGACTTTGTATTGCTAAGACATACATCAGTCAAACATAGATTACCCTTTGAAAAACAAAATGTTTTTGTTGTTAATGTATCATCAGTGGGAGAATGACTGCCCCTTTTATTTCATATCTACATCAAAAAGTCATTTAAAACAAGAATTTCAATTCCCTGGAAACGACGAGATAAATGAAAGTGCAAGCACCTTTACAAAATAAAAGTAAGGCTGACCTCCTGGGAAATGGCTGGCTTTCTCAGTTGAAGGTATTCAAAGCTCATTCCAACATGTTAATTTAGGATGCAGATATGAAAGATGATGCAAATCCTGAAACGAGAACTTACCAGATGTTCTAATGCTGCTTTGATGTGTCCAGCGTCCCTGTAACAGAAGAACACATTTCCGAAACTGTAAATAAAACCCTGCTGGCAAACATCTAAAAATAAAAAAAGCATTCTCAACCTGCTCCTTTTTGTGACTGGTAATGTTTTGTGCTATTTCTGTAAAAATTGCATTTTTTGGCCCACTATCAATCTTCAAAAAGTACTTTTTTTTCATCCGACAGCAGTTGTAACTGCCAATTATTGTTCTACCTCGTATCAGAATAAATAGTTGGTGCCAATATTAAAAGTCTGAACCCCTTTTTGTGTTTAATATGAAGCAAATATGGTCGCTCAACTCTTGAATGCGTGATAGAAGGATCTATGCGTCAACAGTATAAGGTCACCTGCTGATCGGACTTATCCATTTTATCACCAGGTTCCCACTCTAAACTGGCTTCACTGGAGATGGGAACTTGCTTCGGCCTACAGCACCATTTTTTTGCCCCCATTGTAGTGCCAGGGACTGGAAAAGGACATCACTTATTGTGGTGTGCATCTCATGACTTAGGTGTAACCAGGGAATTATAGGTCAATGGCCACTTGACTCACAAGCTGAAATTCCAAATTGTTCGCAGTGTGCAGCTTCACAACTATGTTAATGATCATATTAGTGTAAAACAGGAAATTGCATTTTCTGTTGCATACCAAATTCAGGTTATGAAATCATAAAAAATGAAAAAAACACTGAACACAGTTAATTTGTTAAATGTTGTTAAAATAGAATGGGTTGTGAATAAATAGAAAAATATACTGATAGAGTCAGGTTAATTATAACTGTACTGTAAAGAAGGATTATATTAAAGTGCTGAGCAGATATTATAAACCACAAGCAGCAGAAGCCTAAATGTGAAATCAAACCAAAAAGTACAGAAGGGAAATAGGGAAAATAAACAGGCAGATTAAAGGAACACATTTGCAATAAATAATAGATGTATTTTTGGCACATTTGAAAACTATGACAGGGGCAAATATTCCCATTATAGTTATAGCAGTTATGTGTCTGTGAAATATCAACATAGCTTGACGATTCAATGTATGCAATATTACAGTACAAATCATAAATTAATGCATGTACCAGATTAGTTCACAGTTAATTTTAAATTAAGAGAAGTTTCTAGTTGCTCACAAACAATCTGGTGAGAACAAAAGCTTTAGAATCCCCAGACTCAATGATTTCATATATATATATATATATATATATATATATATATATATATATATATATATATATACACACAATAATAAAAAAATCAGTTAGTAATCCCCTTATTCATGCAAATGCCTATATGTAATCACTTAAATACTTCAGCAGCTTTTAATTACATTACATTTTGCGTAACAAACAAGAGCATTTATTATACATGACTTGGAAGAATAATTAGAGAGCTGTACATTTGTTACTACAGTGACAGTGTAGTGTAATCTCCCTAATGAACCACAATTAGCTGGAAACATTTTACATCATGTCCAAAGAAAGTGTTGCAGGCTGCCTCCAGTTAATGGGCTATGAAGGCAGTCTCTGCTTCGTGGTCTGTCTCCAGTGCCATCCCTGTCATTACTTCATCAATATTTGTACAACTCCCTCCCTCCCCTTGTGCCAAAAGCAGGCCTAATTCAATTATGGGTCTCAAAACTGATAAAATGGTACTGAAGTGGAAAATGGGAAGAGATTATTGGCAAATGAATAAAGATTTGTATCGAACAAGCACACCGGAGTACAGCAGGTCCTTTTTTCTATCATCTTCTGCATTTAGGTCTGCTGGGAGTTTTCCTTTCCCTCATGCAGAGCATCGATTTCTGAATTAGACTGCAATATTAAATAATTAATATACTTGCCATGATTGATGTTTTGCATTAGCTGAATATTAGGTTATCAATCAAAATCCACTTGGTTTAATGTAATAATATTGAAAAAGTGTCAGGGGCTGTTCATCCAATTTGTAGTTGAGGCAGCACAGATAGTAATATTGGTGTAACACGAAGCTCTCAAGCAGGAAATGTACTGGTTGAGCATTCATAAAGTACAGATTATGAAACGAACAGAGACGAGACTGAGGCTGAGCCTGCCCTATATAAACCCCCTTGGCACCTGTCAATTTCAATCTCAGCCAGGTCCCGATAGAAATAAACCACTGACTACAACTGCCTTTAATTCAGCAGCATACGGTTCAGAGAGGAAAAGTAAAGCTTTGTTGCATTGCTATAGGAGGAATTAAGAATTAAATTGTACGTGTAATAGTGGTTCTGTAGCTAGCAAGATTTTGTGCACTTGTGTTTATCTTTGGTACAGGTAGAAGGCCCTCATTTAATTTAAGCATGCTTCCCAACTCTGCTCCTCTAAGTCCACTCTCTAGTGTGTGTGTGGGGAGGGGGGGTGAATTGAATCTAAGAAATGAGTGAAAATATTCTTGAAAAATATACTTACCAGAAACAACTCTGGGACAACTTCTATTGTCTATTGTAGCCCCATACTGACCACAGACTATTTAGAGTGTCCTCTGTTTACAAATAAACACAGTGGCTTTTTTTCCAGTTCCACACAGGAATTTAAAACAAAAACTACAAAAATTTGCATAGAAATCAGACAACACACAATTTGAGAGCCAGCAACATATGCTATTGAATCTCTGTTGGGAAGACAAAAGTACCTAGAAACCTTCTATTCACCAGTAAAGAATACTTACTGTACCCTAGGGCTGGACTGTACTCTGTTTAACAGTGGAAAGCACTTCAGTAACCTTACTGAAATAATTGACCCACAAAAGATTCAACTGGAAGCTGAAAGGAAAATACCAATTTTCATGGTTAAAAGATATCGCTGTATATTTTACTGGGGATAGAAGGATTAAAATACAATAGAGCACAGCAATGCCAGTGTATTAGAAAAGAAAACAAGTTGCTTTTGTTCTGAAAGCAAAGCATTATTTATTCCCACTTAATTAAGTAAAAGAGGCCAAACAAACCAACGTGTTAAAAAGGGCTACATTTAATGCATGGCTTTTGCTGCAGTCAATATTGGCAAATTGGAAATGTCTAGCATATCATTCATGTCAAGGGAGCTGCTCGGCTCCAACCCCAGTCTCTCAGTCCCATGTTGACATCATTATCGACTAATTCTGAAGGCTACTATTATGTTCGTAGTTACTAAATTTCTCTGCTACAGCTTCCTTTAATCTGTGGCTAGAATTCCAGGTAGCACACAATTAATTAAAGTCAGAGCATGAGATGAATTGTCATTTGTGGTCAAGTTTCAAATAATTGCATTAGGTTTTTTTTTTTTTTTTTTTTTGGGGGTTCTATTATTTCCCTACTTGACATGGTTGAGATGAATATCTTTAGTCAGTCAATGTAGGAACCAAGGACTTAAAATGCAAAGCCAGTCATTTTATTTCCACCCAACAGAAAGGCCCATTAGCACACTGCTCATCAGCGATGCATTACAGTATGAATGCCTCAGTCCCTGACACCCAACTTAACCCTTTTATGTAATGAATATTCTTAGGAAGGAAGCACAAACTCAACAGCTTTTTGTTCAACAAGATAAGCAATATATGCACAAGCTAGCTTAAAACAGAAAAGGAGGCTGTGTGGTCCAGTGGTTAAAGAAAAGGACTTGTAACTAGGAGGTCCCCCGATTCAAATCCCACCTCAGCAACTGACTCATTGAGTGACCCTGAGCAAGTCACTTAACCTCCTTGTGCTCCGTCTTTCGGGTGAGACGTAATTGTAAGTGACTCTGCAGCTGATGCATAGTTCAAACACCCAAGTCTCTGTAAGTTGCCTTGGATAAAGGCGTCTGCTAAATAAACAAATAATTTTAAACAAACAGACATATGTATGCTGCATATACTGGGGGGGAAACTCTCCGCCTATTGAAATTCTAGCAATATATATAAAATTCCAGTAAATATTACTATATATATATATATATATATATATATATATATATATATATATATATATATATACACACACACATACTGGAATTACTTGGTTCGCACCTTGTACATTAAGACAGTATTGTTTACATTTGAGATTGAATACTTGCCCCTTACACTGTCAGGGAAAACTAGCCAGGCATCCCTGTCCTAATAAAAACAGCAACATTTCCAAATCAATAAAATAGACACCTCATTGGTGCAAAGAAGACAACCAGTATACCGCCACACAAATAGTAAGAGTATGTCAGCGCTATGGAGAGAGACATCGCTCAAGCAACTTCACGCTTCTTCAACCATGTCATTGAACGTTCATTTATTGTTAGGCACCTGACAAAATGCAGTGATGTATTAAACATCACTGAGCGATGCATTCAGTATCTGCAATGTCCCCGGATCGTCAGCTTTTGAAATGTTTGACGTTAGCTAGCATTAAACATCACTGAGCGAATCATTCAGTATCTGCAATGTCTCCGGATCGTCAGCTTTTGAAATGTTTGACGTTAGCTAGCATTAAACATCACTGAGCGATGCATTCAGTATCTGCAATGTCCCCGGATCGTCAGCTTTTGAAATGTTTGACGTTAGCTAGCACTTATCTGATAAGAAAATTGAAATGGCTAGTCATCTACCGGGCTACCTTCACAGTAAACCTGATCATCTGAGGCTTAGACAGCTGTGATTGCAGTCGCTGTAGCGACTATTTTAGCGGCCTGTAAATTGAAATTCCTGCGTGTATACCGGGGTACCGCTCTTTTGAATTTCTGTTCAACTGTTTGCGTATAAATGAACATTTAGTTTACTGAATGCTTTACACAGGAGATCACAGACAAAAGTAAACCATACTTATATGTGGTGGTGAAGAAACACATGCCTTTCTTCCTCAATTCATTACACTGGCTTTTACACATGGGACGAGGCTTTCAAGATAATCCAAGAAAAGCTATGGGAAAGCCATTTATTTCTGTAGCAGGTTAACAGCCACCAGTAAAAGGAATAAAATGCTGTGATTTAAGATTTGATAGAGCATTAACACTACCTTTTACCAGTGTTTCAGCAGAAGCTGTTTTTGATTTTGGTACAGCGTATAAATAGTGCAAATAGACAAAGGAAGTTCTGCTTAATTATTTAAGACTAGCATGATACGATGCACATCATATGAAGGTCCAATTCAGGGTCATTGCTATGAACAAGTCTTAACTCCTCAGCAGAAAAGCAAATCAAATGTCTGTGCTAAAAGGGCACAGCCGAGTTTTATTGCTCTTTTGACATAACATATCACCTACTTATTTGTATTTGGCATGGTCGGTATAAGCCAGCTCTTACTTTGCCCATTTGGCATAATATTGGATTATCACGTTAGTAATTACAGTGGCATCTAACTGCTGAAAACAAAACCCCCCAAAAAATGTTAAGATGCATAAAACACACAAAAAGCTGATTTTTGATGTAATGTGAATAGTAACTCTCCTTCAACAAGTGTACGTTCTGGTCCTGGACCTTAGTCCCATATTTCACAAAAAAAAAAAAAATCACTTCTTCAAAACAACATATTTCCCTTCACCTCATCCATGCACCCATGAGTTAGGAAAGGTTTTTTTTGGATTGGATTCTCTGACCCTGTAGGTTAAGAAACAACACAATTGAAAGACCTTACGATGTAAATATGCATATTTATACATAGTGGATTTCACAACATGAGGATGCTGAAAGTATGTTTTTAAAGTTGGCGAGACTGATTAAAAGCAGGTTTTTTGAAAATAATTACGTATTGAGAAAACGCTGAACTATTGTTGAATCAGATCTTATCAGCATTCATAAATGTACTACCCCACCCATACTTGCAGAAACATGAAACTGGTAAAAGAGGTTAAAGGTTAATGAGGAACTTAAACAGAGTGTACAACAATTATCACACCTAACAACACACCATCTGGGTTGGCACGAATGCAGAATACTTAACAGCAGCACCACACAGATAGACAAGTCCAGCTTCACGCTACACTTTTGGACAGCTTATGTAAAATATATTAAGATTTCATTCTAAAACAGGAGTCAGGCTGTGTCTCAATAGCTAAGGAAATTTAATTTGGAAGTTACATTTTACAGAAAATTGACTTCTTTTAAAAGGTGAATAACAAAGATGAGCAATCAATCTCCCATTTCCCTAAAAGCCTTGCTCTTTTTCATCTTCCCAATTATGACTTAAACTAATCAAAACCTATGCTTGAAAGAGAACAATAGCACCCCAAACACTTCTTTTTTCTTTTTTTTTTCAGAATCCCAAGATTGAAACACTTGTACACAAAAGGATAAACCCCAAGCAGAGGGGATTCCAATATTAAAATCACTATCAAAATCTTTGGCTTTTTATTGCTAGTGGAAAACTGATGAGGAACAAAAGCTTGGAACATAGCATCTGTCATATCAGAATATAAAAAGATGATCTTGGCACAAAATGAAAAAAAAAAAAAGCTCCAATTCATTTGCAAATCAAGTCCACCGTTTCTACTTCAAGCTGGCAGTAGCTGTCAGGAGTTAACAAGATAATCACTTTTAATCCTCCCTTCAATGGTACATTACACCGTTATCCCATTCAATGGATCCGCTCTCTTTGGGGCACTGGATGAATGCTTTTCATTTCCAAGACTCACAAAAAAAGTTGTGGCGAAAAAATCCTTAGGGTTCGCAAAAAAAGAAAAAGAAATCCCTATCCCTTTATGAGCATTTATCTGCCGGCACTTGCTTTTGGGCAGGATGAGACATTCAGGCTACATCTGTGTCCATTCTCTTTCTTAAGTCCTCCAGGCCCATGGTTTGCTTTTGAAAAGCCGCTGGCTGATTACTTCAACTACAGTAACTTATGAGGTTTTAGTCATCAGTGAGTATTCTACTCATTCACTGGCTCAGACCATTGTTAGAATTTTCCATCCAAACAGTCATAAATAATGGACTACACACAAACAGTAGAACAGTAAACTTTGTCATTAGGGTGTTTACTGTCATCTGTCAGTTTGTTTTAACTACTTTAATTATGGTCCTGTGACTTATTGTTCAAACACGGTTCCACACTATGCAGTATAATTTTTTTTTCTAATAAAAAGCAATTTCTGAGTTCTACAAGTAAGCTTCACATTTATAAGTAACAAAATTAATACATAAATAAACTTTTCTTCTGAAATAGGACCGTTTTTTGGACAAAATTCAAAACATTTCAGTTTTGCAATTAAAGTAATACATTCACATTAATGATTGAGATGCGGTTAAGAGTTTTATGTATACACATACTGTACACACACTATACATTATATATTAATATTTTACTAATAGTACAGATCTCTAGCTGGAATGTGTGACAACACACAGTGGAAGGCCGTGGGCTACAATGTACTTTTGTTTTCTGTTCCTGAAAAAACGATTTCAAACAGTTCATTTGAATGATTGCAGCTTATTTTTTCATATACACTGAATCAAAACGTAGTTTACTAATGCACCCCATTTAAACAGCTGAGACTTTTTAAACAAAAACATTTTTAGAATGCGTTGTTATTCCTTAAAATGTACAAGGTTTATAATGCAAACAAGTCAAACAAAATTCTTACTAAATTAAATAAAAAATAAGCTAATCAGTCTTCTCGTGAGTACAGATTTAAGAAAAGGACATAAATGCATTGCCACCTGCATAAAAAACCTCCCTGAATTACCCCATGCAGACATGCAGACACACAATGCACCGAAGTCTGCCGATCCTCGCTCGTTACACGAGAATGAGGCCCTCGGTGACAGATCATTTACTAGCATCTAGGTTGATCTGAAAACGTGACCATTTGTTTCAGTATATAGCAATAAAAGAAATCTCACATGAGCAACACCCACCCTTACTCTTTTAGAAACCATTGCTGAAAAGTTTGTTTCCATGAAACACCACATTTTCTTCCCACCATTATTTAATAATTATTGACCTTTTTTTATTATTAATATTATTACTTGACCACACAAAGTTTTATAATAGCTAAACTTGGTCAAAATAATCAAATACGGTTCCTATAAGAAGCGGCAACATTTTATTTTTATTATTTTACTAAGACAAGATGCAATGAGGAGATTTAGGGATGGAATTAGTATTGATTTTTGTATTGATTTTTTTTTTATTAAAAAGGACAACAGTGATCTCCAAAGCAAATAAAAAAAAGTTAATGAAGCTTTTTAGCCCTAACAAAGGTGCACATGCCCAGCTAACCCATGGCTCTCTAATCTCCTTAGTAAGCAAACTCTCTCACAACATCTCTTTAAAACCCTCTAATTTAACAAAAAAGAGAAAACATACGGCATGCTCCAAGCGTATCCCTTCTTTAGGAAAAGCTGCTGCCTCAGACCTCTTCAGCCGCAAAGGGGATGAGCCATGGCCATTAGCTGCTCATTTGCATAATCAATATGACAACCTTATTTTTCTGATGCAAACAGGATTTATACAGTAAGGTGTCTGACCGCCAGATCACAGTCATGGCCTTCTTTAACCCCTAATTAGATTTAGGTGATTATCCCTGCTCTCCCTTACAAGTGTATAGCCCGGATAAGAGGTAACAAAGGCTATCTGCCACTTATTCAGACTCTGCAGTCTGCCAGTTATCCGGGGAGATAGAGGGTTAGATCTCCGAACAATTGTTATTCATATCATCTACACTTTTACGATACTAGTCGCAGTTTTCATTGACGATCACTGCGAAAAAAACAGTCCAAAGCAGTAGGCAAATGAGGGCTGTTAAGAAACAACGGGGTTATAAGGATGCAAATTCAAGGTAAAGTGTAAAAAAAAAAAAAAATTGAAGCTGATTCGCTACGTTACACTTGAACAGAGTAACAAAAAAACAGGGAGTGTGAGGGACAGGTTTAGCCTGCTTTCTCCAGCCTCTAATAATATCCATCTTGACACCTAACAAGCCAAACTATTGTTAGATTCATTTAACCTGCTAATCAATAGAGACCACAGGCAACAATGCAAACAAAACTGTCTATTTATAGAAAAAACTAAAACCTATACACATTCTGTAATATGTTAAAGGAGATGCTGACATAGCAAACTTACCACTTTTAAATAATAAATTACATGGTGTGTTTTATTGTGAATAATGAATATCTAACCAAGAGTATCATCTCTAGTGCATTTCTGTGATTTGCTTTCAATGGTCAATTAAAAGTGATGGCAATCCACTCAGAGACAAAGTCTACAAATTATTCAAGTTGGTAGGTTTTAACCTATGCGTAATCTATTGTGTATTAAAAAACATATATATATTCTGCCACAATTGATTTATCTGCTCCTCTGCTAGCTGGTGATGAACATTCACAAAACAAAGAGAAATTGTGCCATGGTTGTTTAAGCCTGCCTGCTAATCAATACACAGTGTTTAATGGTAAAAAAAAAAAAACAATAACCAAACAGTGTTTTCAAGCAGTCTGCTGTGTACATGTGTTGGAGAGAGAAATAAAGCGTTGTAAAGCTGGGAGCTGCAGGTTTTTGTAAGGTAAGCACAACTGACAGTTTAGCCTAAGGGTAAAAAATGTCTTCCAACTGTATTTTAGTCTCGGTGAGTCTAGTTTCTTTCTCCTTTACTATTTTTTATTTTATTTCTTTGTTCCTTATTGTGTACTCCTTCTTGTTCTCTCAAGCAGGCTCCAGTCTTAAAGCAGTGCAAGTGAGCTTCTGACATGAATGCTTGTTATGCAGACTCTGGCACCAAGAATGGCTGGACTTTTGATGTTTGCAGAGTTGTCAGAATATCTTTACTGCTCCCCAGTCTTTCGAAGATGAAATGTGAAACCTGCTAATGAACGAGTAACTCGATATGACTTGGATGCAACTGTCACAAAATAAAAACTGACACACACAGGCTGTATGTAGCATGTTTTGATGTACTGAATTAAGAGCTTCTCCTAACTAGTCAAGTAAATCAGGCAGGAAATTAATGCTGAACACTTATTTTCCAGTTAATACACTTCTCTGTCTATATTTCATATTGACAGATACAATATTCTTGGTAGTCTGTTTATAAATACTGTATTAGTATTATGTGGACAGACTCACTGCAAAGATGTCAAACTTAAGACAAATATATAAATGTTTTTTTTATGCAGTGCATATTTTCTTTTGCATCTACATCACAATCCCTTGTATTAAAAAAAAAATGGTTACGTTTTTTATTTATTTTTTAATAAAGGAAGAAAGTGTGTTTTGATCTTGTCAATATTTTTTCTATACAATTAAAACAAGTCATATACAACATTTTACAACCAAAAGCCCTCTTGCCCATTTTTCACATTAAGCCAAGCACTTTTCTTATTTTACAACAACAATGCTTGGGATATTTTCAGCACTAATTAACTGTAGAGGAAGATAACCTTAAATAACTTAAGAAAATGAAATAGTTGCAGTATCTCGTTGTGCAAAATTGATAATAAAAAGTTATCTATGGGCATACCCAAGTGCAGTTTACAGGTTTGCCGTGATGAGTGGAGTTATCGTTCCTTGAACACTAAACCGCTCTACAACGTTGAAAGGCTTAGTGCTAAGCAAACGTGTGTGTGTGTGTGTGAGAGAGAGAGAGAGAGAGAAAATGTGAATCCATCTCTCAATGTGAGCCTGTCTGCTGTCTATATAAATTCATTTCTAAAGAAAATGTAAAGATAATAATACACAGAGTAATTTAGTGTCATTAGCGTGTTGAAAAAAATTACAAAACTAAGCAAACAATTTAATTTAATTCAATGGCTCTAAGGTATTTTGTTTTTAAATATGCTAATAACACTTTATGGGATTTAAAAGCATTTTGTTTTTGTATGTTACGGTGTCAGCAATGTAGAGTATTTTACTGATGCTACTTTGGACTATGCCTGGGTATTGCCAGATAATCTACAGCATATACTGTATGGGGAATGGCAGAGTGACTCTGAAGGTGCAATACATACAAAAATAAAAAAAGAAATATATATGACAGTCTTCTTAGCTGCACAGTGCCTGCAGGGTGTCTGAATGCCACTTTAACTACTTCTAATCGGTAAAGCGATTACAGCTCACACTAAGTGGATTGTCACAGCTCCCTATCACTCTCTTTGGGTACCTCTTACCAGATTAGCATGATCCAGTCCAGCCGCAAGACACAATGTGCACAAAGAGGCTGTATAAAAGGTGCCATATCCACTTTGGGGTGTATAACACATATTTGATACAATGAATCAACATCATTGCAAACAACAAAAGGCAGACTCATTTTAAGTTGTATACTTCTATTCAAATCTGGCAGCTAGAAAAACAAGGCTTCCCTGAGGGACACTAAACATGGAATAAACAAACATGTCAAAACTAGAGTGGAAATTACGCCAATAATAATAATAATAATAATATCATCTTTATTTTTATATAGTGTCTTTCATAGTGGACCACCATCACAAACGCTTTACAGATGTAGGCTGTGCACTGTGCATTATATGCAGTCACTTACAATAGGACATTGATTTAACATCTCATCTGCAGGATGGAGCACAAGAAGGTTAAGTGACTTGCTCAGTGTCATACAGTGAGTCAGTCAATGGCAGTGGTGGGATTTGAACCGGTGACCTTCTGGTTACAAGCCCTGGACTTTAACCACCGGACCACACTGCCTGCCATAATATATTGTCCCTTTACATTAAAATATTTGCAGAATCGAAGCAGGTCAGGCAAAGAGACATTTCTAAAACAAAAAAACAAAAAACTATGTATTTAAAATTGCAACCAGCGAAGGTAAAGGATCAAGCTCTGACACCAGGTTGATGCTTTTTGCCTGGTGCCCTCCTGCTGCAGGCTGAACCCTGTCACCCGAGAGCAAGCCCCCGATGAGTCAGTCGCTTTATTGACTTCAATAATTCTCTGCTTCATGGGAGTTATAACAAGAGAGAGTGCACAGAAGCAATGCACTAAGCAAAGGGAAGTAGAATATAAAACTCGCAGGGCACAGAAAATTCTTGAAAAAAAATCTACAGACAGAAACAAAAAAAAAAGCTTTAGCTCTTGCAATTGTTGTATACAGCCACCTTATTCTCAAGGAGCATAAACAGATCTTCTACAATATGGAGATTTTCAATAATAGTCTAGTAACTGGCAAATTCTGTCTCAAGAAGCATATCTTATTCTAAGATGTAAACGTTTAATAGTATCAGGGTATATATTGGTAAGAAACACCAAAAACAATTAGGAAGGTATTATCCAAAGATATTCCAAATGTACATGTTAACAACATACTGTAGGGCAAATAAACTCTATAGCAATGGTTTAAACCAGAAAGAACAAAGCTGCTTCTATTCACGGAAAACCATTGGGAGACATGGTGATACAATACAAACCTGACAGTGCGGCTCATTATGTGCAGGTACAGTTGGAACATGACTAGTGCCATGTGTGCAGATATTTGGAATACAAAAGGGAAAAGCATCTGTTCAGAAACCATTCAAGATCATTTAAATTGGAAATTCTTATGTCCCCAAAGAGAGTTGTGGAATATGGCTCTAAAAGCAAGTATCTATCTATCTATACATATACCAAGTCTGTTCTGCTGCACACAACTCGGCTATCCTATTGTTGTCTTCAGATTTTAAAAAAATCCAAACACTGCTCTTTTGAGCACTGGGAAAATTACTGTCTCGGTGTTTTTACGTCATTAGTATAGTAAGCGCGCGCCTGACCAAACATTGAATTCTGTGCTGGAACTTAAGAAATTCAAGCATGAATATTGATGTACATTGTCAGCTAAAATAACAAAAACTGCATAATGTACACCGATATTCATGCTTGAATTTCTTAAGTCCAAAGATGAACCGTGAGAAGAATATTATTCTGATGCTTTTTAAAAAAAGCTCTCTTGTTCAAGGTGCTGGAACTAGGGGTGCTGGGGGTGAGGCAGAACCCCCTTGGCTTTGCATGGCTTCCATCGTATACAGGGGTTACAGTTTTGTTCAATGGCTTTCAGCACCCCCACTTTCAAAATGGCCTTTCGTAATGTGTGTTTATCTTGTTTATCTGCATTGGTTGCAGGTGTATTCGGTGGCATTTTGAAGCAGAAATTAATTACTGTGCCGTCTTTTGTTAAGTAACACATTCGAGTTTGACTGAATTTTGTAACCGGAAATTATTTATTTATTTTTTTTACATTATTTATTTATTTATTTATTTATTTTGATTAAGTGAACAATTTAAGTTGTGCTGCATTTAAGCTTAAGAATGTAACAAACGCTGTTGCAGTTGACATTGCATAGGGTACATTTAATTTCTACTGTACAGTACAAGTTATAATACGCAATGTTTCACAGAAAGTGGCTATAAAAGTTAGTCACATAATGTACTTTTTTTCTACAGAAGTGTTTTTACTAGTACAAATGCAAAATGTTATTTTTGTGCGACTATGTTGTAAAACACATGTAGAAATCCAGCACACAATATAATACTACATTATAATGTAGGGCAGCAGTGTGGAGTAGTGGTTAGGGCTCTGGACTCTTGACCAGAGGGTCATGGGTTCATTCCCAGGTGGGGGACACTTCTGCTGTACCCTTGAGCAAGGTACTTTACCTAGATTGCTCCAGTAAAAACCCAACTGTATAAATGGGTAATTGTATGTAAAAATAATGTGACAATTAAGTCGCCCTGGATAAGAATGACTGTTAAGAAATAAATAATAATACATTATTCTTGGTATTCATTTTCTGAAGTAAATACAACAAGTAAACAATAGCTGTTCATTTTTTTAAACATTTATAATTGTAAAACAGTTTAAATATAGGCCCTATGCCTTGTTCTAGTAGTTTACAATAGCTTACCTGCACTATCTATTTTTATCGGTATCGGTCGATATGAACAGATACCCATCGGCTATCCGTATCGGCCAAGACATTTTTATCAGTGCACCCTTAATATAAGTGTAATGAATTCATTAATGGGTTCAGGTACAGTACCTTTGCCTCAGAATGTGAGACGTACTTCCCCGTGTTCAATATGCTCTTTGTACCTGGATGATGCAGACTTTGCTTACACATAACTGCAACACATAATTACATGAATCTGAAGGGAGTTGCTTATTTGCCATTCCTGCTGCCCAAAAATGCTCATGGCCACTGAATTACTATGCCAGCAAACCACAGATCTCGAAGAGTCCATTGATTTAAAACAGTACAAAGCAATCTATCCAATACTTTTTTTTTGTTTGTTTGTTTGAAGTATTTGCAGTCACTGCCTACAGTCCTACAATCCAAGACTGAGTTTTATTTTTTTTATTTTTTTAACACAACAAAATCAAATGATGGTTACTGGGCTATAACACTTATCTATGCACTTGCTTTAAATAAGCTTACATGTATATGTTAAAGGAACATGGTACAGTGACAGCTCTTGAGCTGTGACCTGGCAGGACTGCACGTGCATGTTTCTGGGTTGGCACAGGCAAGACAACCTTTTAAATGGATCTGCCACCACAGAGTGGACAAGTCCGAGGATAATAAATAATGTACTATGCTAATCAAGAATAATTGAAATACAAACGGACATCACCTGCAGCTTTTCCCTATAAAAAGACACATGAATATTTGCTGTGTAGACTACAGACAACCTGTACCGTTATATATTTATGCAAAACAAATTCAATAGCAACCACTTTACCCTATTAGTTAAAAAATGATGTTCCGTAAGTGTGCCCTTCAGGGCTGATTCAGGAACCTCTGAATCAATAAAGATGTAGCAGCATGTGCATAAAACCCCAATGCAAGTCTTTATTTGCTACAAGCAAAATGTTTTACAATGCATTTAATGGTTTGCTGCCAAAGATGCCTTCCATTAACAGCATTAGAGTACGAAATGTTTGTAAATCCAAAGGATAACTTGTCATGAACAATTACATACGATTTACAGAGCTATGATAATGTTGTGTCTATATTTCTAGCCAGATAAATATACCAACATGCTTACATGGACATATAGAAGACAGCTATGAATTTATATTGACATATCAAAATATATTTGCAAATAAAAAAAATGTAAACCACTGCAAATGTCTACCCTTTCCTGTGTCAGCCTAACAAGTGTAGTGCAGTGTCAAAAGCACAGTTCCTTCCTTGCAATCAAATGTTTACCCTTTGCCATTGGTGAAAGGCAACAAGATCTCTTTACAATGTCTCGTCTTTTTCAATAAATTTTGCATGAAAACATGTTACCCAAGCACAAAGTTGCCTGCTGTCATACTAGAAGTGTGATAAATGTTTAATGAAAACAACACCACACAGCTTGGTGTCAGACAACAGCTATCATACAGACTCGCTTTGATCTAAACAGACTCTTTAAAAGGGGTTCAGAGCATGCTTCATGCCGCAGAACTCTGTAACCTGTATGCAAATAAGGTAAAATTTGCATAATGACTTCCTGCTGCAAGGAGAAGAAAAGGAGAATAGAAAATGACAGTCACCGAATGTATGATTGCTGTCAAACTCCAAAACTTTGACATTTCCGTCTTGCATTTCATGTATTTATCCAATTGACGGATTAAAAATGCTACAAAACTATAGTCATGTGAATTCACCAGTCATGGCACAATGTGACAGAAATAGCCGTCAACCCCAAAACAGTTTTGTTAATGCTTTGATCTGATTGTCACATCACAAGGCAAAACAGAGTGTCATGCATTTTTAGGTTTGGCTCCCTTTTATAAAATGTACATTTTTTTTGTTCTTACACAACATGAGGCAGAAAACAACTAAGACAGCTGATCTTACTTAGACCAAACAGGTATGAAACAGCAGCTGCAGCAGCAGCAACCTTAAGGAAACAGACACATTCAAAGCCTGCCCTTAAATTGCGCTTTGATTGACTTCCGTTGTGGAAAATCGACTCCTCATCACATAAATTCTTGGATGATGGACTTGAGCATGCGCCAGAGAGTACTGTACTGCCCTTTGGAAGATTACGAACAAGCTATAAATACACATACAAGGTCTACTGCTTATTTGAATGTCAATTTCCAAAATTAGAAATTGATGAATACATTTACAAGAGCATAGAATTAGTTATTAATATCCCACTATATTGAAAAGATACATGGTAATATTTCAAGAGCTAAACGGTTTGCAAGCATTAAGGGCGTCTGCTAAGAAATAAATAAATAATTTAGTCTTCAGTTAGTAAACTGCACTTGGAAATATATTATTATTTTTAACTATGTCTGTTTCTAATTTGCAATCGAAGGGAGTGTGAAACCTCAGGCTGTACAGTATGTAGCATAATTGACGCATGTCAATCAGTTTTATTGTAAGAGAAATGCTGGAACGTGAAAGAATAGAAAATGGTAAAAAAAAAGATGTATATGAGTGATCTTTGGAACTAATACCAGCAGTTTTACTTTGCCGTCCTTCATCCAAGCCAAGGAATGTTCCATATGGAATACTGGATACATTTCTTTAACCTATTGAAGCTGTTAAGTTTCTTTAAAACGTCCATATTGTTGAGGTGAGAACCTGGCTTTACAGTATGTACCACTTCAATCAAACATTCAATCCTTTCTATCACTAGATCATTTGGGAGTCATGAGTTTCATGCCAATGATTTATACAAATCATTCCCACTCGTGGATCATTTTAATTAGCAGTTTTTAAATTATAAAGAGCCTGGCTAAACGGCGGTCGGGAGTTCAGTTCGAAGCGACAGACAAGCAAACAAAGTCGAGAAGAAGAGTGCCATGGGAAGAGGGAATGGGCTCGCCCCAGGTTCGGCTGCCAGAGCGGGGCTGAAGTGAAGCTGAAGCGTCTTGTCTCTCTGAGAAAGCTGCAACTCCTCTCGCAGCAAAAAAGTAAATACATTAGGAAAGATAACCACATAATAGGCTTCTGTTTATTTAGTTATAAAATGAATGCTGAATAAGATGTCTGTGTTATAAAGTGCCAGTACAGCTTTTCTTCAGTTCAGATACTGTATCAAAAGGGAGAGACAGAAACAGAAGTAAGACTGAGAAGTTGTTTATAGTTTGAACAACACCTGTACTGCATTTACTGTAGAAATATTGCACAAATCACTAGTATAGGGAATTGGGGGACATGCTGTAGGAGCGTTATATCTGAGAGCCTTATAGCGAGGGAGCACTGTACATTATTCCTAATATCTTTATTGGTTTTATAACGATGGCATTAGTTTAATCTTATAATATTAATTATAAATACCAGTTAAGCGCTTAGCCTGAACAAATTTAATAATAATTAAAACCCTGTTCCTACTAAAAACCTCATGGTGTACACTTGAGCTAAAGGGTACAAAAATAACTGCTTTGCCACTCCTGTGGGTAGCATGTAATTATTTCACAGCTGGGTCTTACACTAGCCTGTACAACTAATTGTACATAAGGAAAAAATAATGACATTGAAAATGGTCTCCTAGGAAAAGATAACTGAATATTATATGTTGAAAGGCTAAAAACACAAGTTTAGTTTCTTCCAGACCTTCGGCTCTTTAAATTCAACTGAAGTGTGGTATACTACAAAGCAAAGTATGAGAGTTGAATTGGTCTCTTTCTTGAATCCTCTTGGCTGCAACCAGCATGCAGAATTATTTGTATTTATGAGGGAATTTCATGGTAGGTTTCATAAATTGCTTTCGTTTTGCTTTGCAGTAGTTTACAATATACATGACTAGTCTCTTGTTTCACACACACACAAACTGGACACTATCCTTCCATGCACAAAAATGTAATATACCAAGGAAGAAAACGCCTCTTATATACAATTGTTCTAGATCAGTTGTTTTTTTTTGACAATACCTATATAAATCTATATGAATATACTGATTTTTGTTTGAAACTTGAAAAAGGCTGGTATAATTGTATTCGTTTTTCAAAATAGGGCCAGTCACTCAATTAACATAGAGGACAAAAGGCATTCTTCCCAGCGAAATTGAGAGATGTCAGTCATTCTGACTGACAACTTCACTTCTTGTCATTTCCTAATAACTGGCGAATCACATTAGGCAGAGGTGATGAGAAAACGAGGGAGGGTGGGGGGCCAGTTGTATGGTAAAGTAAAGCATTAACCGATTTCAATTTGTGGAACCATATCATGCATTTACTGAACGCTATTCTTCCAAACTTTACTGACTGACAAATATGAGCTGCTTTATAACTGCTAACATAAAACATGGTGTACTTTATTTTCAAAACCAACTTAGTTTTTTTGTAATATATGTATTAACTTACCTACGATACAGTTTTCCTGCAACTATGCACCAAGTAGTTTGAAAGCATTATAAAACAGTTGCTTACCCTTGCTTGTCAGAGCGAGACTCCCTCCCCTTGCCTCTTTCTTTGTCTCTGTCTCTGTCCCGGTCCCGGTCTCTTCCCCTGTCCTTCTCTCTGGCTTTTCTTCGGCTTCTGTCTCTCATCTTGCTGTGACTGCGGCTCCTCTTCCGGCTCGACTTTCCGCTGCTGCGACTCCGAGACCGCCGGTGTCTGGAGCGAGACCTGCAGGGCAGCAACAGGACAGGAGAGATGTTACTGGAAATTGCAACATAAAATAAAAAATGCATAGGTTATGCGATACACTATGCTACCAATATAAGAAAAGGGGATTTGTGAAACACTCATTATCTCATTGGGGTCTAGCAGATTTGAAACATTTTGGAGGTTTAAACTGACTGCAGGGCTTAATAAAAATGTGAACAGACTGCACATCGCAAATACAGCTTGGCAGCAAATTCTGTAGCCTGGGTACAAGACGGCAAGACTCCAGCCAGCATCTTGGGCAGCAAGTGAACCATATCTACAGACCTTGACAGGGGATCAGGAATATAAGGGGAGAAAAAATGAGAAAACGCAGAGCTGTCCATTGCCATGTAAGTAAGCATTGCCTTCCACTATACTTTAGTATGCATCATTAATAATACACTTCTTTTAATTATTCAAAACAGATTAAAAACAAAAATGAGCCTTTAAAATACTCACAGGTTAAAGCTTTGAGAACATGGCCCAACATGTCAATAAGGAAATGTATGTGCAGATATCTAAATTAAATGCATCTCTTTTTAACAAGCTTTCACTGTTTAAACCTCTGCTGCCTCTAGACCAGTCTTTTACGAAGACAAAGCACCACAACACAGTCGAAGCAGTCTGGCCTGGCTGAGTGGTAGTGAGCTCCTGAAGTCCTGAATCTGACTCAGCGGGGGTTGGGGGTGTTTTCTTCAGTCATGGTGTTAGTGGCAATGTCCTCTGGGATAAAGGGAAAATCCAGACATCTAAAGAGGATCATTTTCTGCCAACGTGTGGGTTCCCTGCTGTTCGGCAGCAGGCCTTGGCAGGCCCTTGCTTCAGGGAGTTCAGGGCTCCTCCAGTCTCTATACATGTCACAATCAGGTATGCAATGGTAGGCAGTGTATCTTTTGAAAAGGTAAGCTTAAACTTTCAGTAAGGCCTAATGTTGTAATTTACCCCGAGTGATCCGTATTAATTAGCAAGGAGGCGGATACCCAATCCATTCATTATTTCTTTATTTCCTTGTAACGAAAGCATATAAATAAAGCAAAATAATACAAAAAGGCTTAATGAGAACCACATAATGCAATATTGTGTTTTATGATTTTAAGATGCAAGCATATTTGCCTGTAGTGTTTACAAATAAATGTTTTAGTAATACTGTGCAGTCCAGGTGCTGTTACCAAAATAATGCTTTTAGAAACGTTAGAATTCCAATCTAGATTGCATTGGTGTACACTTGCAGACTTTACAGTAAAGTCAGTATCCAAATATTCTTACACATGGTTTACGTCTATCATTGTTACTGAAATATTTCCATATTTTAGCAAACTATAAAGTTAAAATGAAGCATAAACAAGATCACTATATAGATGTAACAAATAGCAAATCTGTTAAAAAGTGTACTCCTGGGTCAGTAACAAATTTCATTTAATAGTGTTAAGAGTGCCGGAATGCAGTTAAATGTCAATTTCATTACTGAAACATTCTCCTTCCAGAATTATTAGCTCATTTAAAGCCTGAGTAAAAATGTTTTAATGTAAACAGCAAAGATAAACAGTTTGCTATGTTTTCTATTTGACTTTTTTTCCCATGTCTTCAGGGAATGTCTCCCTGTGGCTAACACATATTTGTATTCCTATTAAGAGCTAACCATTCCACAGCTAATCCATTACATCTTCCTTACACTACTGGCTGGGGCCATTTTCGCAGTGAATTACCAATAAAGAAATTGCTGCCATGCTATAGCAGACACTGGCTTATCTCTGCTGACCCCCCTACATGCATGGATATGATCCCCAGACAGAACCCATTTGGATAATTATATCGTTGGGTGTGAAGGTGGCTGGTGTATCATTGTCATCTTGCTATATTATATTTCTGCTAACACGTTTTCATTGAAAATTGTACAGTAACGGTAGCTATGTGATACTGCTGGTATTGGAAACAGGATAAACTTAATGTAGTTTGCCTTGTGGAATACAGTGCTAATTCCATTATTTACACACTTTTTTTTTTTTTGACAGAGCACACTGCTTCAAGAATGTTTACATATAATCTGCTTCTGAATTGTTTTAAAAGGATAGGCTTTTTTATTTTTTTTTTTAAAGAAATTTATCACTTTTACCCCAATTTAAATGATACCACACCACTGAAACCCAATTACAGATCAATAGGCGACCTTGGTTCCTGCTGTCAAGCCTAATTAGCCCTTTTGTCCTGCCGAACAGAAGCATTTGAAGTCACCAAGTTACTGAAAACTGTAGGAGTCTCCCTCTGGCCGCTGAAGCATATATTGAACTAACAGCAGACGATTCTCAACCAACGCAAACTACAGTGCAGTGTTCCCTGCACAGATTTTGTTTTAAGCCCGTTATTCTAAAAAAATAAAAATAAAAAAAAAATAAAAAAGCTATATTTTATTTATTTATAACAAGCTGTTCTCATGTATATAGGATACAAATAGTGAAGTCTGCCCAACTAATAAGGTCTGAAGGCAGTCTGTACTGAATGAGATACAAAATATATTGAAACTTTCATGTGCAGGCAAAACACCCCCTCACTGAGTTTCTTTTGAACCTGTAGAACAAGTCCTCCCAAATATCTTTACTTCCCTAATATGTTAAATATTCTATTACGAAAAAAAGGTACTCATCCAGTAAAAATGAACAGATACAATAACAGACTACCCACAATTATGTTTTAACATACTGTATGTAAAAATGTAACAATATAAAAAATACACACTTATACAACAAAGCATACTGTCTCTTGAATCAAACTATTACGTGAGGTATGACATTCTACTAAGGCATGAATATCTGCATGTACTTCCTATATAATTAAGCGATAGCCAGTGCATAAAGAGATTAGCTGTATTCAAAGTAAGAAGCAAGGGTTACTGCTGTCTCTGAGATCACTTGATGTGTCCTCAGCATTTAACTATAACCTACAAGTGCCTTGAGGATGTACTGTAGTTCTAAAAAGTTTAGGTTTGATAGTATTGACTTAGCGAACAGGGGCAAACTGGCACATTCATATATTCACAATGCATTATAAATGAATAATAGCATTAAGGAAGGGAGAATATCCTCGCTATGAAAAATGTGCCAAACGAGAAGTCTTGATTATTATTATTATTATTATTTGTTTATTTAGCAGACGCCTTTACCCAAGGCGACTTACAGAGACTAGGGTGTGTGAACTATGCATCAGCTGCAGATTCACTTACAATTACGTCTCACCCGAAAGACGGAGCACAAGGAGGTTAAGTGACTTGCTCAGGGTCACACAATGAGTCAGTGGCTGAGGTGGGATTTGAACTGGGGACCTCCTGGTTACAAGCCCTTTTCTTTAACCACTGGACCACACAGCCTTGATGTATTCCACTCTTACCAGAAAAACAAAAATGTTCCACCAAATATAATTCTTGTCTAATAACGACTCACTGTTTGGTTTGGTGTTCATTTGTTGTGCAACAACCAGCACCCAACAAATAAGAAAGTTGTTAAATTAAAGTTTAGCTACATTTTATTCAGAAAATCATATATGAGGTTAATCAATTTTCAACACAGATGTCCTGAACCGTCTTAATGAGTGGTGACAGCCTAATAACGTTTACGGTGGTCTGCAGTCAAAATACAAGCTGCTATAGGTGGTGGTGTAAAAAAGAAAAAAAAGGGGTTTCTTTTTAAGTGTTATTTAAACCAGAAAAAAATACACACACAGCAGTTTTATTGCTCTTTACAATCAGGATGTCTGAATTCAACGGCCACGTTTTTTTTCGAAGACCTGACCTGGTTTGTTTCTGCCACACTATTGGAAGCTGTTAAGTAAGAGATTTATTTATTTTTCCTGGAATTTAAAAACAGTTAATCATTTATTTAGTCAGGCAAATGCGTGCATGTAAAAATACCAGCTCAAACACTTTAACAAAAAAGAAGATAAAATCAAACTTAAGTGTTCTTGTTTCTTCTCTGCAGGAAACAGCAGTACTGCTTGGAAACCTACTGGATAGGACGGAGTGCAATTGAGTGGGATATTGGTCATGCTTCAAGTCTGCTCAAATTTAGCACCCTCAACCTAGAGTTAATAGCAAAAACAATTAATTGAACAAGATGTTACAATGCAATTAATTACTCCAGGAATGTTTAACACACACATTATAGGCAAGCTACACACGCTAGTTAAAATGTTTTTAGAACACCTTGGATGAATAATATTCTAGTTGCCCATAAATAACCCATATGTCCCAGATAAACCCATATGTCCCAAGACATGCGACTGTACGCACAGAGGCCTGGTATCACTCAGCAGAGGTACAATAATTCTCATATCTGTAATCTCAGGTTCATAAGTATCCCCTACTTGCAAAGGTCTCCAAAGCAACTTGGAAATGACTAACTCCATTAGCACGTTAGCCCAGTCACTTAACTCAATACTGTAAATACCTTTGCAGGTCAACTGTGAGTTACTACCCAATGAGTGTTAATTTGCTAATTTCTTCACAGGTAATCAATTGGAATTTAAAATCCAGGATCAAAATTTGTTGCACTAAATTTAACAGCTGCTCGGTTTGCATAATCGCTTTTGCCAGGGCCATCTGTACTCTGAGTGCCCGCAGAGCGGCTTGAGCAAACAAGTTTCAGAACAAGTTTCAGTGATGTGTCTTTAATTAGCAGGTGTGCTCTTGGGCTACATAATGTTTTGTTTTTTTTGCTTATGTTTTGTTTTTATACATGTGTATTTATGAAGTGATACAAGATCTGAAGACTTTCTTTAACAGCATTTTATTGTTTAAATGTGGACTGCTATGCTGTGAACTTAAGTGATTTAGAACCTCACTACTCTAGTATAAGAAAAATCATAAATGCTGAAAGAAAACAGGTGGAAAACTGTAAAACTAGAAAGAATGCACGACACAAAACAGATACACCTACCATCAGCAAAAAGGAAACTACACTTAATTAAATATAAACTACATCTGGAATACTGGACTCATAAAAAGAGAAACTATTAATTTTCATTGATCCAAGGAAATGAAGTCAGTGCTTTTTGATAAGCAGGGAGAAAATAGTCTCTGACATAGGTGTTGAATGAGACGTCCTTATATATCATTGTAAACTACAAATAATAAATCTGGCCCTGATCTAATCCTTATCTAATAACCAAATTGTTTGGTTTGGTATTTAACTACCGGCAACTAACAAATAAGAAAGTTAGCAAATTACACTTCATCTTATTTTTATTTTTAAAATCTTAAATAAGGTTGATCAGTTTTCAACAGCACGAATTTTGTGAACCCCCGTAATGATAATGAGTGGTGAAAGCCTAGTAATACTTAAGGTGATCTGCTTCAAAGCATGCTTTGATTAATAACTGTTTGGACAAAATGCAGGCAAAAAGGATCTTTAAAAAACAATGAGCATTCGCTAAGTGATGACACAATTAAAATCATAAAAAATAGAAGGGGTACATTTAAACATTTAAAAAATGAAATACCAACATTTTGTTGATTTAATGCAATTTATCTATAGCTGTGTGTGTGTGTGTGTGTGTGTGTGTGCACACACTATACAGTGTTTAATATACAAGTACTTAAAGTGAATTAAGACATATCCAAAATGAACTTAAACCAGAACACTAATCTCTCACCCGCCTCCCATTTGCTTAATAAAAATAGCAGCCAATGCTGGTAATCGATTGTTGCAGTCTACTGTAGTACATTAAGCAGCGGTCAAACAAGTGTTTATTATTGGATAAACATCTTCCCCACTCCTATTGCACAGTACTGCACTTCATATCTTTTGTACTGTCATGCAGTGTTTCTGTTTTCATTTCATGGAATACGGTACTGACTGTCGGCCTTTTAAAAAAGAAAAAAAAAAGGGAAAAAAAGCATTTGTTGGCAGTATTTTGATCTTGTTTCTGCTTTTGGACATTTGTTCAGTCACTTTCTTGTCATATATTACTGTGTATAAGGGGGTCAACTGCTGGAACAGAGTGTTACTTAAGTTGTTAAAGATTTTGTAGCAGTACAGGAGGAAATTATTTTATTTGAGAGGGATTGTGGCAATATGGAGCAACACAGTCTGGAAAATATGCAATTCTATTATAGTAGCAAAAATGTGTTATTCGGTGCTCTACACCTCGGACAGAAACAGACAGGACTGTAAAAACAAGAATATATTCTAGACAAGAATTATAAAAAAAAAAGTAAAAGTGTTTCATTTAGTTTCAAAGTGTGGCGCAACATCTTTCAAAAAGTACACGATTTCTTTGTTTTTATTGGTATTTTTTTTTAAATTAAATATTACATAAATAATTAGAAACACATTGTTCTCCACAAAAAAAGCCATACCTGACCTTTTAGTTTATTAGCCAACAATTTGCTTTACTGCTTTTCTGTCAAACTATCCGTATGACGTTTATATATGGACAAAAATCGCACAGATGGCTTTGGTTAGGGCTCCACTAGGCTTGTCTTTTGCAGGGTCTTCTAGAAATGCACTTAACAGGAAGTCAACTCAAATCTACCTTAGTGCAGCTAAAAAACACAGAAATATGGAACATCTATGCTTCTATCAGACAATTAAATCCAGAAATTATTACATTTTTGGGCGGTGGGGGATACTTTATAGAAAACAAAAAGAATACATTTATGAAAGAATATATTAAATTACAAAAATCCCCACTGTTCCTTTTTTTACTCATTAAGCACCAGCCTTGGATACATTTATAGCTGTCAGCAGTTAGAATACATATATCCCACTAACTATTAAAATCCTGTGGAAAATGTTAGTATTCGATTGGACTGCTTTCTTCCCTCTTAATGCTTAATGACTTATTCCTCAGAGACATTCTTAAAAGCTCTGAAAAAGAATGTTGTCCTTGGGTAGAAAGTTTCACTCAGCATCAATCAGGAGCTCAGCAGATGAATGTGCTGAAATGCAAGTCGCTGTTTAAACAAACAAATATATGGAGCTGGCCAGAGAGTATATGCCCCAGAATGGAATGAGAATAACAGGAATTCAAAAAGAGCGAAATATTTGGCTTCCATCAATGCTAACATGTCATAGGAAAGGACAACGATGAAAGAATATTGTATCATATGGAAATCCAAACGGGGTGACAGACATAATTATTTTACTAATTGCGAACAAGCAATGTCAAGTAGCTTTAAAATTTTTTTAAAAAAGGCTTCGGTCAACTACTTCAGGTTCTGACCTCTACATAAGCAAACACATTTCAAATTGCTGCCCCACCAAACCTGATCAATGTTGCTAGCCAAGGCCAGCCTGTACCTTAAGCTTGTTCCCTTTATCACATGGCCCAGAGCATTATTAAATGAACGCTAAAATGGCTACAAACAGCTCACTGACGACACAGAGTCCTGCCAATTAGAAATAATTAGACAGACATTTTGGTGGCAAGTCTTTTTAGCTGCCTATATAATGATGCAATGATGCTTATTAGCCATCTCGTATGAGCTTCGCTCAAACAGTCCAAAATAATTATGTGGTGATCACAAAGCCTTGCACATCTCTGTACTTCACCTTAATGCATTTCAAAAATCCACTTCATTACCTCCAGTAATTAATCCTCCATTAATTGCAGGAAAAACCCAGTTTACTGTGCTTCGTTTCTAATTATCATCTTATAAATAGTTATGGTTCTAATTAATGTGTTCATTAGGGTGAATATTTTTCTCAAAGCCTTGCTTAGAGCAAAGGGTCAGCTATTCCCTCAGAAGTCTAACCAGCCATAAGGTGAGGCTATTTTGGATGCATTTGCATTTATTTTACTACATTCAACCTGCTAATTGGCATTTAAAACCCAATTTGGAAGAACTTCAAGAAGCTTAAACAGAAAAAGTAGGAAGGATAGATTCATTTTGTATTCATTTTCTAATTCTAAGGCAAAGCTTACTTTCTAACAAACATAACTTTTAATGTGATTGTAATATATTTACTGCATAAGAAGCAGATTTTTTTTTTTTTTTGTAACTTCTTGACGACCAAAACCAATGTGCACTAAACCATAGAAAGATAAGCGCTCAGTACAGTAGTCTAGTAAAGCTGAAAATTGTATTAATAAAAGATAATGATGTATATTAAAATGTTGTTACTACTTCCAAGATTAAAAGCCCAAAAGGTTAAACCAAAACTTGACATATTTATACGGTCATGCTAGAGGTCAACGTAGAATAGACGTGCCACTATTAGTTACAGCTTTATTTGCACTAATGTTTAATGATGCATTTTAATTACCACAATGATTGCTTTGCACATTTATCTACATGTACAAATGCAGGTCTTCTATCTTTCTATAGCATTATGTCCAGAAATATTACTGTAGCTTTTTTTTGTCCTTCTTTCTTTCTAAACTTAACTTTTTGAAAATAATGAATGGCATCCAAATGTTTCAAAGCAAAAAAATATTGAATTGTGGGTCCTTTTCAATAAGTCAACAAATTAGAGGCTAAATATGTTTCAGCCTGCCAGTATATCATACAGATCCATTTCAACAATATAATATGGCTATCAGGGTAATTTTGTGCAGTCACAGCAGCAACTCCCTGCCACCCAGTAGCCCCTAATCAACCATGGTAATGGAAAGTGCTGTGTGGCTTTGATTCAGCCCATTTCATTGTTGCGGTCATTGTGTAGGATTGCAGTCCGATTCCCCTTACTGCTTCCCTTTATGTTGCCTTCTATTGACTAGCCACAATAAAGTGGATAAAGTGAATAAAGAGTTCAGCCACTATTAAATTTTTCCACCACTTTTCTTTTGGCTTGAAAATCAGCTGTTTTAGACCCTGAAAGTCTGCTCAATCCTCTAAAAGGCTAGATTTATTTAGTTTTTTACCCGACGTCAGCTTACTGTTAACAAACCCAACTTTTAAAGGTTGCACATTGCCCTCCATTGCAATATGACAACCTAGAGATACCATAACAAAGCACCCCGCTCCCATCTCTGGATCTCTCGGTTTTACTGAGCCCTTGACAGAAAACAAATAGCATGTATCTGACCTTAACCTTGGAACAGTATACAGTATAATAAAGTTAAAGAATGAGACAAGTTCATCAGCTATGAGATTTTTATTGTTGAAAATTGAGCAAATTTGATTTTACATTCATTGCCCTCTATCACTTGTTCATGTTGCTCAGCACCTGTGGACTTTAACAAAAATTCCAAATGTGCTTCACTCACTCAACATCTGAAACCTGCCGCCTGATAAGGGCTAGTGTGAAACAGATTTGCCCAGTTTGCCTGCACAAGCTCAAGCTCAGATAAAAAGATTAATCCAGCGATGTAGTCAAAATCTGCTTTTTATTTCAATAAATTTGATCCTGTGGGTAATCAATGAAAACTGTAAATTCAATTGTTTGTTGAATAAATCTCAGACCTAGAGACTAAGCATTGAATGCTGCCTCTTTAAAATAAAATAAAAAATAAATAAAAAAACAGAATTATAATCACAGGCACCAAACAAATTCAAAGGTAACGGATGTCTTCAAGGTTTAACAGGGCTGGAGGTTACACCATGTCTTGTGTCTAACCATTAAGACATTCATTAATTCCAGCGCATAAACATTCACTATTTCACAAAACGTTTCCCACTTATTGGACGATCCTGCAACACAGTGTTTGTTTTTCTTGTTCCTGGACAGAATGTAAATACAGTATAAGGGATACTTAAAATGCTGGATCCGAAACACAATTTCACACAAAGGAATTCAAACAGGTAATATTCAAACAGGAACGGTCCTAATCTTCTCCCAGCAATATTTTCATGCCAGTGTTATTATTCTCATTCCATTGAATAATATCCATACTCCAGGGCCATTTGCCTTCTCATATTCTATATCTTGCATGCTTGCATCAAGATCCCCTTCTTCATATCCTGTCACGGTATCAATCACTGCCTCCTGTCCACTCAATACTCTCTTGATTTATCAGCCAACGTCGCTCCGGACTACATAACTCGACCCAAACCATTTTAACATGACATTGACAAATCACACCCCGGATCACATCAACCTGTTCCATTTAGTAAACTAAGAAACAGTAACTTTGACATCCCTGCACTAGTATTCCAATCTATTCCCCAGACTGATGTATATTAATGAGGAGATGGTATTTGAAACGCTTCTCCCACATCACCATCTAATGTGATCAAATTAGTAACTGGGATGATTTATTAAATTTGATTGAGCTGAAATATTTCTTGATATTGCCATGCGTGCGGTTTTAGAAAGAAAGCTGTTGCTTTCAGTTTTTCTGCCTTTTGTTTTACAGGTATATTTTTTTGTCTTCCAAAATGGGGAGAGAGAGAGACAAATTTAATAAGGCATACATTCTCTTAAACTGAATACATTGTATGTATTTCATAACATGTAATTTGATGTAAATGTAGCCTCAGAAATTCCATGTCTATCCCATTTTTAGGGGGTAGTATTATGTATAAATAAGCCTTCCTGTTAATCAAAATACTTCAAGAGGACTTCAGAAGATATAATGCAGTACTATTGGCATTACCTGTACTTAAAATGGTCAGATGCAATGATTGTTTTAATCATCTACTTACAAAAACAAAATATCTACCTAACAAAAGGAAGAGAACAAACCAGTACTAAAATGTATTATAATTGCCTGATGCCACCAATACCGTTTGTATTCGTTCTTTTTATCTTTTCTGGTTTAATGAAGATATAAAAACACTCCTATTGTTATCCATTTGAATGATTCGTAGGGCCACACACAAGTAAACAAGCCTTTGCCTAAATTACAAAATGTGCTGTCTACAGTTCTGAAGGACTTAACAGCATACTGTAGTTTGCTGGTTAATTTGCAATGTTAATGACATTAGTTTTATTAACCATCCATGCACAAAGTACCTCATTATGATGTTACGGTTATATTTGTTATTAAAAACCAAACCTAATGAACAGCAGTAGACTGGAGGTACTTTGAAATTTTTTATGGTGGGTCTAAAATGCTTGTATGAAATGTACATTTAATATACAAGTGATATATGCTTTCAGTTAAATTATTCCATTATTGCAATAACCTAGTGTAGGTTAATGTGTCTGCTTTAGGTTTAGTATTTTTATGTCGCGAATGTGATGTCATTTTCAACACCAGGGGTGGTACTTTAATGCTCTGAACCGTTAATAAACGTATTTGAACAAACGTATTTTAAAAACAACAGATTTCAGGAAACCGAGGAACACAGAGGTCTAGAACCAGAACAATATTTGTTACAAAAAGGTAGTTAAAAATAAATTTGTGAATTCCCATCACAGTATGCATGCAGAGGACACACTGTATTCCCTATCTTCGTTTTGAACATTTTCTTAAACATAACGTGCCAGCTTGTGCCCTTTCCCCCATTTACCTACCCACTGTTCAAAACACACTTGTCAAGAATGGCATAGGCTCTCAGGTTGATACACATGTTGCCAAAGGTATGGACTTATCAGTTCAGTCATGGTCAAAATGGCCACATACACTGAAACTTTGCATTTAGCATCATTTATTCACGCAAAAGGAATTTAGGTGGTATACTGCTAGATTATGGTTGCAGACAGTGCTGTTATTTCATATTAAATTGTTAATTCTGGATTTATTGTGACTTCATCTTTTGCTTAGAACTTAAAATAAAGGAGCAATCCTTCTTTTATTCATTATCAAGCCATAATAACTGAAGGACAACACCCCTTGGACCGGTATCTCTAGGATGCCATTGGGACTGGTGCAACTTTACAGTAGACTGTATTTCTGATTATTATTATTTATTTCTTAGCAGACGCCCTTATCCAGGGCGACTTACAATTGTTACAAGATATCACATTATTATTACATACAATTACCCATTTATACAGCTGGGTTTTTACTGGAGCAATCTAGGTAAAGTATCTTGCTCAAGGGTACAGCAGCAGTGTCCCCCACCTGGGATTGAACACACAACCCCTCTGGTCAAGAGTCCAGAGCCCTAACCACTATTCCACACAGATGCCGATGACTAGACATGTGGTCAATGATTTCAATCCTCTTTTTTGTGTGTTTCCTTTTGACCACACAATGCACTGTATCTGGGGGACCTTGTTAGATGTTTAAAATAAAAAGACAGACAGTACCTTCTTGCTCTGCTTCTTGACCCAGATCTTCGAGACCTGTAAGCCCTGCCTCGCTCAGCAGACCTGCTCCGGCTGCTTCGTTTCTTCCGGGACTCATAGGAAGAGCTGCTGCTGGACCGCCGTCTGCGTCTGAAATATTTACGAGCTACATAGATTAATGAATGCACTTCTAATTGAGTATAGTAATTCAGGGTCACCCAAACAGCATCAACATCTAGATTAAGAGTGAGTCATAGAACTATGTTTAGTAACTAGACACTACTTGCAAGGTAAGCGTCTGCAGAATTCATAGGATTCTACAGGTCTTTTTGTACTGCAGTTGGTTTACCTCTAGCTTGATTCTTTGTGTGAAATATTTCTACTGTAAACTTGTTTACTCTCAAGAATTAAAATCTGCTCTTAATGCAACAGTCGTAAGACAACACAGTTTTGGAGGCTAACACAAAAAGCACATTTCAAGTGTAAAAAGTGATCATTTCAAGAGTACTGGTGATTATACTAAAAGAGAAAATGTACTGTATGTAATTGATCACTGGTATCAGTGTATAATTGAGTGAATACATTACTGCCACTATGCTTTTATGCATAAAAAATGTGTTTTCAAAGGAAAACGATAAGTGTACTAAGACTGGACTGATCTACCTTTAGACTACGACTTCTTGAGATCCTTTCTGTACAACACCACAAAAGAGCACTGAAAGCTCTTCTTATGTTGCCATCTTATGTGCATTCTTTTTGTGCAACCTCAGTCTATCACATGATGTACAATTAAACAGACACTAGCCTTTCGGAAACGGCATCATTTTCTTACAGCCATTGCATTAATACTTTATGTTTATTTAAATTATCATTTCAATATAAAATAACATTTTCCTCATCCTTATTCTCTCAACAACTGAAGCCCGCAGTGGCTCTGTTTTAATCTGGGGGGAAAAAATAAAACAGCAACTGTTTTCCATTGGATAGAATTGTCTTCTACCAGCATTGGTAAATAATTCAGTAAGGCAGTGCACTTATAAGCAAATGTAAATACTGAATAAGGAGATGGGAAGACAAGCATAAGGTTAAATGGGGTTAAGCGTCTCTCTGCACTAAAGGACCTTGTTTTCACCAATATATAAACAGGAGCCAAAGTTCCAATTGTGCCAAATGACGCTGTGGTTTTGTAATACAAGCTAAGCTGAGACCACCAAACACATTTCACCCAAACTTCCAGTGATGAAAGAGCAGTTAGTGTACTAACTCATCTGGCACGGCATACATTACAAATATAGCACAAGCAAAAGCACTAACTGTACCGTCTGGTGCGTGAAGGAGATGGAGATCTTGACTTGGATTTTGTTCTTCTTCCAGACTTTTTCCTGCTCGTCACCCTGCTTCCCGAGGAGCTGCTGGAAGATCGTCGCCGATGCTTCTTTCTGCGATGGCTCCTGCTGTCTTCCTCACTGTCTGAGGAGTGCCGACCCATCTTTACTGTAAACCAAAACAAAACCTATTTCATACAGCAAGAAAACAGAAAGCATTGCAGGTTATATCTGTATATGACCCTTAATCACAGACTGGCATTTGACCGAGTACCTTTCTTCTGCAACCTGTCTAACATAATGAACCATATATTACTGACAGCTTTTACCTATAGTACAGTTTTGAATAGGTTTCCTTAGTATTACTGTGTGTACTGCTGCATGTTTCTTTTACTTAAACTTTTATTCCCCTGTTGAAATAGTTGCTTAATTGCATGCCACTGTTCTTTCTTTTTGATAACTATGTTGACTTATAAGATCAAAAACAGTAGAGTAAGCCAATGAAATATACAGAGAAATGTTTTTTATTATTTTTAAAAAATGTCACGATTGACTGAAAGTAACAATTCACAGGAATGTAATATAGATTTCATATAGTATGGAATATGGCAGAGGCTGAAAAAAGCCAGAATGTTCCCCTGGTTCTGGCTTTCATCTACATCCCTGCAATGTCTTGGCCCTCATCTATTTTCCATAAATATTGCCTGGTTTCTTCACCATAGAGGTGAGGTTCTATGGTGAAAAAGTATATCAGAGGGTTACACTAAAAACTTCAGCCAAAATAATCAAAGAATGTAAGAAAACCACATATTCCCATTTGCAATGAAGAAATGTCTGCTACAGTTTTAAAGGCTGTATTTTATATGCATTGCAGTAACAATAATACTAGTAAATGTAATGTCTGAAAACTGAAGTTTCTATAATAGATGTGTGTGTGTTTGTGGTCCTATGCTGGTCCATGGGGCAAATGCTAACACAATGAGGTACCCCCCCTTAGAAAAGTAGAGGACGAAATAAGTTGGGAACATAATACACATCAAAGTCTTATATGAAATGATCAATGATTTCCAAGTCATAGAAATTAGATGAAGGCGTAATTGGGAAAGCTTGCAGTCTGGCTGTGTTAACTCAGCTGTGACTGTATTATGTCTCTATCAGGTAATTTGCAGAATGTTTTACTATTCCAAGTCAAAACCACCTCAACCCTGTTTTCAAGTCTCCACTAATAACTATTGCTAGTAAAAGGTTACTAATTGAAAAATATGGACGTATTCATGAATGCTTTAGGTTTATCCTATAAAATGCATAGAATATAAACCATTTACATGGAATATAATTTATTTAAAAACAAATATTTTGCATTTATATATAATTCTTAGATAGATAGATAGATAGATAGATAGATATATATATATATATATATATATATATATATATATATATATATATATATATATATATATATATATATATATATAAACAGTAGGCTGTGTGGTCCAGTAGTTAAAGAAAAGGGCTTGTAACCAGGAGGTCCCCAGTTCAAATCCCACCTCAGCCACTGACTCATTGTGTGACCCTGAGCAAGTCACTTAACCTCCTTGTGCTCCGTCTTTCAGGTGAGACGTAATTGTAAGTGACTGCAGCTGATGCAGAGTTCACACACCCTAGTCTCTGTAAGTCGCCTTGGATAAAGGCGTCTGCTAAATAAACAAATAATAATAGATGGATAGATAGATAGATACACACACACACACACACACACTTGTAGTCAATGGAAATTTATAATTTCTAGAAGTTTCTCGAAAACAAAGAATTTTAGGAAAAATCTTTTGCAGCAAAAGTTTTGCTTTTGTAGATGAGGAAAGAAGTTACAAGAAACAGATGTCTGCAATTATTTATTTAAGCAACCTTTTTCAAAACTCCAAAAATTCTAATTCAAAAGTACACATACCCTTTAAAGCTAACAAGGTGCTAGAAATTTCAAAATGATAATGCAGAACCTAATTCTGGAAAAGTCTAGAAAATGCTGGATTGTAGGTGAACATTCTTATAGAGTATAAAAGGGTTAGACATAGGATGATTGCTGTCATTACCAATTAGTCAATATGGGGAAAAGGTAAAGAGCTATCTGAAGGCAGAAAATTATTTACTCTTATAACGCTGGAAAGGATACAAGAAAATTTACAAGCATTTGAGTATCCCAATTTCAGCTATTGTTTATTATCAAAAAGTACACGACTCATGGTACTGTCACAACGCTCCCTCAGTCTGGAAGAAAGAAGGTTCTTTCACCAAAAACATGTAGAAGAATTGTGAGGAAGGTTAACAACAAATCAGAGATTGACTGCCAAAGATATTAAAAGTAAATTGGCTGCAAGTGGGACTGGGGTTTCCATTTCAACCACAGGTCGAGTATTGCATGATGAAGGTCTCAATGGTCACAGGCCAAGGAAAAAGCCACTCTTAGGAAAACTTCACAAGGGCAATCGCTTAAAGTTTTCAAAAAAGCATTTGAATGATGGAAATGAGTTCTGGTCAAAGGTTTTGTGAATTGATGAAACACAAATCCAGCTATTTGGTCTAGCTGATAGTCCTTAGGTTTGGAGAGTCTGGTGAGGCATACAAAGACAAGAACACCATACCTATAAGCATGGACATGGTAATATCCTTCTCTGAGGCTGTTTTACTCTAATGGCACAGGAAATTTTGTTACAATACATCCATTGCGTATCAAAAGATATTTTCCAATCATCTGAAAGCCTCCGCTACAAAACATGAACTGTATAAAGCGCAACTGGACGTTCCGACACGACAAAGATCCAAAGCACGCATCAAAATCTACTTCAGAATGGCTAAAGAATAATAAAATCAAGGTTCCTTGTTAGGGTATGAATACTTTTGAATTCGCATTTTTGGAGTTTTGCAAAAAAAATTGCTGAAATAAATAATTGTAGACATCTATTTCTTGTAACGTTTTTTTTTCCTCATTCACACAAGCAAAACTTTTGCTACAAAAGATATACACCCACATATACATACATACATACATACATACATGATTATAGAAATCAATCAAGCTTCTAGCAATCGTTTTTCTGGGAGATTTTCTGTACCACTACAGCAAAGAATGCAGGACCAAAAAGTCAAGTTAGGACAAGACCACCATGTAAAGGATTGTATTAAATGGTTGTGAAGCACAGCACCGTAAGACTAGTCTCCCACCACCGTAAGACTAGTCTCCCATCACCGTAGCACTTCCACAACTGAAGGACACGGGTACGATGTCCCCTAAACACTGGCGCACAACAAACTCAAAGTAACTTACGTATAAAATTGAGCGAATACCGCGGTCGTACTGTATCAATCTCAAAATACAAACAAATAACAACACCAGGCCTCGCTTCAGCACCTGCCCATACAGCGCAGCAACACTCGCTATGTTTCCCGAGACAGCATATTATTATGGTCGCTTTATTTTAGTATTCAGGAAATACATTCTTGATTAATCTTACCTAAATGTTGGTTTTAGTTATCCTTTTCCGAACAGCAAGTAGCTAAAGGTCTTGTTTCAAGCACAGCGCCATGCATGATATTCCAGACCTATCCTGCAGCTCTCAGAGCGCATAGATCTATCCTTTAAAAGAATCAATAATGGAGCAATCGTTCAAATAAAACTTCCCCAGCTCTTACTTTTATCTGCGTCAGAGTCAGTACAGATAGCTTCACAAACTACATACAAGTTTTAATTGCATATATAATTAATCTGTTCATTAAAAAAAAACAGTTAATAATATAATAAAATGTAAAAAAGAATTCAATAGATTAAAAAAATACAGAGGCATACAAAATTCTATAAATTTCACTGTCAGATTCCTGTTTAAATTATAACGTCTATTCTATGTCACACACACACACACACACACATATATATATATATATATATATATATATATATATATATATATATATATATATATATATATATATATATATATATATATATTCCAAAACTTGTTTGAAGACCATGGTCCACACCAGTCTTTTTTTTTTTTTTTTTTTAATTATTATTATTTAGTGTCATTGGTTTTGGAACATTCCATTGGAACACTCTGACACAGATGTTTAATTTTCAATATTTAAAAGGGATAATTGGATCTTATATTGGATCTTATATTATCATCATTGTATGTTCATAACATTGCGGTACAAGATGTCAAAAAAAGATACGAACGTATTGCATTTTGCTCTACACTGTTACATGTAGGCTAGTAAAAAAAAAAACAGATTCATTATGAAAATGTATAATAATAATAATAATAATAATAATAATAATAATAATAATAATAATAAACACAGCTTCTGTTTAGTCCAATTAAGAAAGTGATCGCTGATTGCTTTGCACATTGATCTGTCCTACCTTTGTGATTAAACTTTCGTTACATGATCAACCTGCTATTCGCGTGTTTGAAAAACTCGCTACATGATACTTTTTATTTGTATAAAAACATAAGTTTATTAAAGCAAATTGAACTTATGTTTTATTTAAGACTGAATTAAACTCGACATCTGACTACACAGTTTAATATTCTATACTATAAAACGTGTATCGTCCACGTCTACTAATGTTCACATGCATGATTCAATTTTAGATATTTCACATTATCATGCAAATATATAAAACACTCGATCCAAATGTGATAAATTGCCTCCAAAATGTCACTTTATGTTATGAGTTTTTTTAAGCATGAAACTTAAGTGATACAGCTTAGAAAGTGACTTTTATTTATTTATTTTTATTTTTTTATGCACGCATAAAACTGGAGGACCCTAATTTCCTTGTCCTTGCAAATACTCATCTGAAAAAATGAATAATTTGTAAAATACAGTACGAAAATCCTCCTGTTTCTTAAAATGATGTATATTTTCCCTAATTACATTTCTGTATATGTTGTCCCCTGTTATTATTTAATTAAAGCAGCGAATAAAAAAGCGTATGGTGTATTTTTTTTCCAGTATTAATAACAGAGGCTGGATTTATTAACGTTATCTCAATTATGACGACGCTCAATAAACTCTTCAATGATGGATCACATCTCGTTTTAGTTTAACTAACTAAATAAATAAATAAATACATAAATAACAATAACTGGATATCGGTCCAGATATATATATATATATATATATATATATATATATATATATATATATATATATATATATATATATATATATATATATATATATATATATATATATATATATTGTGTGTGTGTGTGTGTGTGTGTGTGTGTGTGTGTGTGTGTGTGTGTGTGTGTTTGTGTGTGTGTGTGTACTTAAACAAGATGTCATCATCGAGATGAGGTGATGGTTTTTTTTTTTATTGATTAATCTGGATTTGTTGGTTCTGCTGCGTAATTGAGGGTTGAGTCCTGCACTGGGCAGATAGAATCAGATAAAACTTCTGTCTATCCCTTTTCCTCTGAATTAAAACAAGAAAGTGTGGGGGAAAGTTGCTTTAATTGGTATTCAATAGTGTAAGGGAAAATATTTCCACTTTATATAAAATGGTTGAAACTTAATGAAAAAAATCGATCTAGATTATAGAAGATGATAAACAATATAAATTTCTTATTAGAGTAAGTGTTGAAGCTTGATTTCAGGTCGTGCATCTGCATTCCACTGACTGACCAATTATAGACAAAGTTCATCAATAAGCACTGAAAATGTATAAATAAATCATAAAATATTCCTATCAAGCCAAAAAAAAGCGTACCTAAGACCTTACATAAGATTGCAAAATGTGGCATAACTGTTTTATATAAATCTTCTCTATGATGAACGCTTCTTACTGCGTGTGTTGTTGTTGTTTTTTTTAGATAATCATATTTATTTTTAGAAGAAATCAACATTTAGATAAATATTATTTTAAGGAATGGTGATTAACGCTGATTTCAATTTTTGAAATCTTTTTGAAATCGCAATGTAACCTTATCTCGGTACAACTTTACTCTTTGAAAAACTGTGTAAATACGCTGCTCCGAAACAAAATATAAATCTAAGGATTATACTACACAAAGTTATATAAAACATGATTTAAGAGTGCTACAATGTACAATATCAATGACAAAGAACACATATAATGATAATGATATATTAAAAACAAATCATATATATATATATATATATATATATATATATATATATATATATATATATATATATATATATATATATATATATATTAAAGACATGCACTCTAATGCAAAACCAGTAGCATGTTATTGTGTGGGGCTTGCACTTATCCATGCCCATATATAGCAGACGGCGCTGTACAGTTTTTTACCTGCATGGTTAGAATACTAGTGTTCTTTCAAAACGATCACAGCTATTTTGAGGATGCTTCCATTCCATGTGCTCTCATCTGTGCAAGCTTGTCATTTTCAGCTTGGCCACACCCCTGCAGATCCCACCCGTCTCCCTAGTGTGTAAAAAACAACTCAGGACAATAGCACGGAATCCACGCCTAATTAAATTAATTAGTGCTTCTTGTCAGTCCTGGATTAATGTCCAATAGCAACCCGGTAAGAATGATTAGAATCCTGAAGGGTTGATAATGTGTATTTTTTTCCCCCTCTCTCTCTGACAGTGTGCGGAAAAGAGAAGGGGTTCATCCAGATTTCCTAAGGGGAGGTAATTTACACAGATCAAGGGGCAGGCATTGCAAAGTATAAATAGTGTGACTTCAATAGCATATCACCAGCAGGTCTGAACTCCGTAGCAAGAAGAATTGGCCGAGATCTATATATTTAACTCGAGATCTAGGTTTGGCAAACATCACCTTATATTTAAGTCGAGAAAAATAACACCATTGATGTGTTTTTGGTGGCTGTTTTGGAATTGAAAAAAAGACCGAGAAGATAATATTTTGAGCAGTGATGGAAGAACTTACCGCCTTCGTGTCCAAGTCTTTTGATCAGAAAGTGAAGGAAAAGAAGGAAGTCATCACGTATAGGGAGGTTCTGGAAACTGGACCCGTGCGAGGGAGGGAGCCGAACTCGAGTGAGCCAAGCCGGGAAGAGGTGAACGCTATTGCCCGGGGAGGCGCGCGATCTCCAAGCAGGGAGATTGACATGCTGGGGCCGGAGAGAACCAGGGACTCGTGCAGTCCAAAAATAATCGATGGTAACCAGCTATATATTCCCTTTTACTCCTAAAACTCAACAATGCGTCTTGACGGGAGAATACCGTGCTTTTCTGCATTTTATAACGACGAACAGAGATAAGAAATGAAACTATATGTGAGTAAATGAAAGTGTTTAATGTTTGGCTTATGCCTTTCATCCTGCGTTTTAGTCAATTTAATGTAGACATGCATGCATTTCGTTAAGGTTACAGTTATTACAAAGAAATTCAATAAATGAAAAACTAAAATAGTGCAAACGGACGTATAACTTTGATAACATTTTTTTCTCTCTCTCGTTTTGAATAATGTTATTCGTGATGTTTTGGAAATGTTAGGAATACTTGCAACAGTAAGACTTGGGCCATATTCATTCATACATAATCAGATTTATGAAAGTTGTATGTTCCTGCCATGATGTAATCATTGTAAGTGTAGCCCGACATTCAGGAAATCCGTTCCATCGTATTCACGTTTTTTATTAGGACACATATCTGTCTTCAACAATACTGTATATTAGCTGGTTAAGAAACCAATGCAACGCTGTGAACACAGCAAGGTGTTCGAATTGTTTATTGGAAAAACAGGTAGCCTGCCACCATGAGCTAAAATAATATTATTGTATACAGATACACCTGTCATATTAAGTGTCGTGCAGGCAAGAAATACATATTGTGTATGTGCGGTCTGTATGCAGTATGTGAGATTATTATTATTATTATTATTATTATTATTATTATTATTATTATGCATAATATACGTATACGAAAATTCTGAAATCGTATAACCACTAAAAAACACATTTTTGAATATTTTTGTTTTCAAATAATGTTGTCCTTCAATAAAATATATATATATATATATATATATATATATATATATATATATATATATATATATATATATATATATATGTGTGTGTGTGTGGGGTTAATGTGCCAACACATTTTGCATAACTAATAATAAATGAAACAACCATTGTCAACAACAATTCACATACTGTATTAACATCCATTATATTGTCACGTAGATTAAAAAAAAAAACGTATTGTCGTTTATACAGCAAAAGATAAACCCAGGAACAGGTCATTATAGCTGTTAGCACAAAATGCAAAAACCAAAGCGATACATACAGCCCTGATAAAAATCTGCCATTTGATTCTCATTATAACGTAGCCTACCTAAAACCGATATACAAACATATTATGATCCGTAGTACGGTTATTATTTGTATCTTGTATACAAATAGCATAAATATTTGCCTCATTCAGAGAACAGGTAGATACAGTATTTGATGCAATGTTGGAGAGCACAGTGCACGGGACGGATGTAATCTGGGTTGACTGTTTACTTTAGTGCTATGTTCAAATAACCATTTCTGACGAGATCGGAACTTGATAGAGAGCATCTTCCGGATATGTTTTAATGAGCACATTTTAGTACTTCAGAATGTTGTATTTATTTATATTTTAATACAAATCAGCATTCGTTTCGCTTATCATACAACACTTGATTATTGCTGAGTAAGAACTTTAAAACTATATATATATATATAGATAGATAGATAGATCAATTGAAAACAGATCCTGTTGAGTTATATTTAAAATGGCTGCACGTAATCGAATATAATTGTTTTGTAATTCCAATTGTAGGCTACAGCTATTTAAATAATTCAATGCAATGGCATTTAAAAAAAAAAAAAAACTGGTGTTGTTTATAATGTCCTTATTGTTGAGACTGCTTTTATAGATTAACAATTAGGATATTACTACAAGTGTGTTTTTTTAAATTCCATTTTTAATCCTCTTTATTTGATAGGCTATATAACAACATTTGAACACAGAAAGGGCGTATGGCCGATTAAATAAAAGGCAGTGTTGCATGATAACCTATAAAGAAGAAATATGTATTTAGGAAAACATTTAGACCAAAAAAAATGTTATGCGGTTATTACGGATCACCAGTGTGACATTATGTATTTCTGTACATGCAAGTGCTGCCTTTAGGGATAACAAAAAGGATGTATTTGTTCCACAATCGAAAAACATCAGACTAACCATAATGACAACCAGATATTACTATTCCCGTTGTATGCGGCTGAAACTGCCTCGTACAACAGGGCTTGTGAATATTCCGCATAAGAAGACTGCTCAAAGCATTTTGTAAAGTTAACCTAGTTTTTTTTATGCTTGAAAATATCATACAACCACTGTCAGATATCCAACTGTGTAACAGGGGCGTGCATATTTATAAGGATTTAATTATTTAAAATCTAATCGGAATACAAATCTGGGGTTGGTGGGAAGGCAGATCCTCAGCTGTTTTCTTTTTTTTTAAGGAGAAGGCATCCCTTCTGTACCCTTATTTAATCCAGCTTAATGGCCTCGTGTTCGATATCTCTTGTTCCAGGTAATACAGATATGAAAGAAAGAAAAGAGGATTCCAAGGCAATGGACGATGAAGCACAGACCAAAATAAAGCAGAGGAGAAGTCGGACTAACTTTACGCTGGAGCAACTGAACGAGTTGGAGAGACTTTTTGACGAAACTCATTATCCAGACGCCTTTATGAGGGAAGAGCTTAGCCAACGACTGGGTCTGTCTGAAGCAAGGGTACAAGTAAGTCAGGCATTCTGTAAATATACATCCTATTCTTACGGTAATAGCGTTATTGCGTCTGGCGTGTGCAGGTTAGAACAACTGTTGTGCTTGCAATGCTGTACGTGTTTGTTTTATGTGCAGTTAATAGCAATATAATTACATACTAACTATGTTGCAAAGTATTGTGTCTGAAGTAATCAATGGTGAAACATATTCACAATAAACCCAAACAGCGAAGGTTCGTTTAAGAATAATGGTTGAACGTATCATCAATTAGTCTTCACTTCACATGTTCAAATAATAAATACATATAGAGAATCAAGCTTGTCCAAATTAACATTGCTATGAAACCTAACAAAAAAGCTCTGCTGTCTATGAAGTTGCCAAAAAATTAAAAGTTCTAAAACATTTGTTTTGTTTTTTTCCTTAAGTTGAGAAAAAAAGAATATGCAGAAGCTATTATCTTTCACAGAATGAATGTTCTACCGGTAAATGTGCAAATATAGCAGTTTGTATACATTTGTGACCACAATGTTTTCATTTTCACTTTTTATTTACTTTTGCTAAAGAAAACCTATGCATAAGCTGTAAAAAGCCCTAAAATAGATTTCATGTTTCGGTTTCGTCGACTATTTTCTATAAGTTATTTATTATATGCTAACACCTTCACGTTAAAGAATGGGTTTTGCTGGTATCAATAAAATATGTTATAATTTCGTCAAATTCTCTTTAGTTAACGGTTATTTACCGCCCAGACAGCTGCAGCTCTCGTAAGATTTCAGAAGTATTACAGAGAGGACCATCTGCACCGAGATATAATAACAGTTTTTAAGTGTGGTACAATCTACTTGTAATAGGATAAGGTTATAAATATAGCCGAACAATGACCATGAACATAGACATCGATTTCCATCATACTGATCCAATGTTATTAGGTCTTGTTTCCAAATATTTTTTTCTGTTTTTTTTCTGTTTTGTTACTTTCAAGAACATTTAACCTAAACAAACGAAATTTGGCTCTGCAGAAATTGAACAGACTTTTTAAAATAGCATTTGTTTTGCAACGTTGGCCTAATGCATGTTGGCCATTATCATTAACGACTTGCAAGTCGCACATTCCGAGGAGTGAAATAAATTATGCATGTTCCACAGTATATCATTTTCCACTCATATAGATTTGATTATGTTGCACAGATTTCCGTTAAAAAAAAGTAAAAGCAAAACGTTACAGGAAATAGCAATTGGGCAGAACATTTTAAAATGAAAACGTCCATAAAATATGTATAAAGTATATGCAACTTGCATATATAGCACATGATTGTTGATGTCAGCTATCTATAGTAAATAACGTAAATTAAGATTTTTATTTATTTATTTATTTTTTTCAGAAGTGGTCAACTTCTGAAAACGCCTTTTTTTTCCCCATGTGTTTCAGACACTACACAATGATTATGTTTCTCGTTTTAATGTATCCGTTCCATGGGATTCAAAGCAGATTACCATAATAATGAGTTTCTTAATCTGCCTTTGCCTATTCTCTTAACAAAAAAATAATAAAATAAATAACGGCTGCGACAAATAAGTATCTTACAAAACGCTATCTTCAGAAAACTCTTTGTTCTAGAGTTGTTATGACAGTAATTAAACTAAACTGCGAGGCATTAAAAGCTTCAGTAACATAATTTTTCTTGCAGATAAAGCTAATTAATTTTACAGGCTACTAATGAGCACACTCTGCTTAGATCCCATTGCTCAGACGTCCAGAGCCATTATCACATGTTGGTAGTGGGTATCAGTGAGTCAATCTGGTTCTTCAGGGACCATAATCTATAGAAAGATGAAACCATGGTCTGAAAAAGTCATTTATTATGGTCCAATTTAGGCTGCACATTTCGATCAAGTTTACTTCGTCATTATTTATTTGTGTTTGTGGTTTCTCTCCCCATACAGTCCTCCGTGTATGTTCTAATTGTAATAATTAAAATAGGAGAGGTAAGTGGCATTCATATTTCAGGAGCCTGTTGCCAGTTTGAAAGGTACAGCATAATTCCATGCGGCTGACAATAATTAATGTCTCTCCCTCTAGGTTTGGTTTCAAAACAGGAGAGCTAAATGCAGAAAACAAGAGAATCAGCTCCATAAAGGTGAGCACAGGATTTGTTTTCTGAAACGTTACATATATATATATATATATATATATATATATATATATATATATATATATATATATATATATATATATATATATATATATATATATATATATATATATATTATATATATTCGTGTTAAAACCTGAAATATCCTGTCTACCCATGAATATTTAACAACAATATGAGTAACGTGTACTACTTTTCATTCACAAGGTATTTTAAACAAATTACATTTTGAAAGATTGTCGTTTTGTGTCTGAAAGCAAAAAAAACAAAACAACAGAGCTCAGATTTTTTGTTTTTGTTTTGTTTTATTCGGTTGGTTACTATGCTATAGACGCTACATTCCTCACAATGCTTATAGTTTTAGATATTGCATGTCTATTGTCATGTCTGTTGTGTGTATGCCAGTGTTTACATGTGAAACAGCATTGTAAGAAACGGGTTATAGGCCTATAGCGTCAGTCGGACAACGGCTTAGGCAGAGGTTTGAACCTGTTTTTTGATTATTGCAGGAGTCCTTATCGGAGCAGCCAATCAGTATGAAGCATGCAGAGTAGCGCCATATGTCAACGTAGGAGCTTTACGGATGCCGTTTCAACAGGCAAGTCCAGTATGCTGAAGAATAGGACTATATCAATTAATACGCTTTACTTTTTTTTGATGTTGTTTATCATTATAATATAACTTTTGTAAATGATAAGTAAATAATCTCAAGTATTTTTTTGTTTTGCACATTTCTTATTTGTAATAGTTATAATCATAAGGCATCCCTCGGAACACTGTAGTCTTGATGTACAGAATGTATAGGCCTATGTATATAAAGGGGACTTTTTTAGTTTGAATTCATGAGGGTTGGTGCGTGTGGTTGAGGGTTCACCTAAAATGCTGCCGTTTCAGCAGCCTTTCAGGTGCTAATACTCTGTTTTTTCCCCTTTTTTTCTCCTATCCGTATGTCTTTAGGATAGTCATTGCAACGTGCCGCCCTTCTCCTTTCAGGTCCAGGCCCAGCTTCAGCTGGACAGCGCCGTGGCCCACGCGCACCATCACTTGCACTCTCACCTGGCGGCTCACGCGCCTTACATGATGTTCCCCGCTCCACCATTTGGGTTGCCCTTGGCCACGCTTGCGGCGGAATCTGCAACCGCTGCATCAGTCGTGGCTGCAGCTGCAGCCGCCAAGACAACCAATAAAAACTCAAGCATCGCAGATCTCAGACTCAAGGCCAAAAAACACGCTGCCGCATTGGGACTGTGACTAGCGGACCAAAGCGCCTTCCTTACACAGACTCAAACTGACTTGAAAGTCAGATACAACGACAAAGGCTGACAAACTGTTCCAAACAAAAGACATTATGTATGTTTTTTGGGTGTGAAAATGAACATGAAGGAGGACATTTATACAGATGGGAAAACAGTATAGGCTATTTATAAAACTGTGAATTTGAACAGGAGTTCATAACACATAAACAAAAAAAATGAACTCTTATATTTATACAAAAAAGTTATTGGTTCTGACAAGTCAAAAATGCACATCAGGAGTATCAAGAAAAAAGAAAAAAAGTGAAGAGGTCTATTTAAGCAAAAGTATACCACGAATAAGAAAAATACGCAGCTGGGACGTTCAGACGTTTGTTTGACAAAATGAACGATTCTGCGAAGTTTTACTTTAATACATTATTATTTGATGTGACAAGAGGCTGGCCTCGTTTTAATTTGAAACGTACCAGAGTTTTTCCACAACATTTTTTACTTTGGGCCATTATGAAAAAAAAGACTAAACGTGGGAGATTTTTTTTTTCTCCAGAAGAGAATAGCAAAACAGTATGTGCATGTATTTTGCGTTCATCGATGACGTCACTTGAGTCGGTTGCACTTCGTTTTCATATTAAAGGATTGCAGTGTTTTCAGAAGTATTTTTCACAATCATTTTGAAATAAAAATTCTAAAAAAAAAAGTTACAGCTGCGAGATTATGTACTGACTTAATTCATAGTTATAAACTATGGCAAAATCAAAACAATGTCTTGACATTTATAACCCAATCAGGGGTTACACTATATAGATCTGGAATTCACTGATCTGAAATGTCCAACATTTTGAAAAAAAAAAGAAAAGGTACAGACATGTAAAATATGTTGATACACAAGAAACAAAGTTTATTTTGGTTATATTGTGATTTAATATTCCATTGTCCAAATCTTAATTTTACTTCATAGAAGTACGTTTATTCATGTACATTTTCTCTGTTGTGATGTTGGTGGGGGTTTTATTGCATAATTGCATAATTGTTGAACATTGGGTATACGGATAATGCAGATTTTCACTTGATATGGGATACATAATTATGGGATGGTATTTGCATTAATAACTTTTTATGTGGAGACGCCAAAAGACAATGCGTTAATTTATTCAAATAAATGAACTCCCCTTTTGGTAACTAAACTGTGTGATCTCTCTATACATTTTATTTATAACTGCCCCGATACTTGTATTAAATAATGTTATTTGAAGATGAAAACCCTTTGTTGTTGGATTTTACATTTTGATGTCAATTTTGTTTCAATGAGTTTGATTCAAGTTTCACTTTGTTCCCTTCATGTTAGGTCTGTTTTTGGAAAAAAAAAAGTTGGTCATATAGGCTATATATTCATTATTCATATTCATCATGGATTCATTATGAAGACTATGCCAGTTAAACCGGTTACAGGTATGCTTAAATTAGACTAAACCCGCCTTTCAGGAGCTGTCTGTGTGTGAAATAAGAAAAAATAAATAAACGTATCTTGTTCAAATATTTTAGGTAGACATCCACAGTTTTAAAACCTGCATGATAAGACATATTTATCTACTTTACATTAACACGTAAACAGATATATGATTAAACAAAAGTGTTTCAAATATTTTCATCATTATGAAACCCATACATTAAATTAATATAAGGAATGCACTGTGTTAAAAATATAGGTTAGTCTAAGCCATAGCGGGCTTTTTAAAAAAATGTTCTAAAAAAAACACACCTAATATTCACTAATTAAAACAAGTATTTGTAGATCCATTCCAGTGTATATTTCCATATTATTAAAGGTACATCATTTTTTTAAAAGTATTTTACACAAATATTGAACAACTTTTACCGTAACTTAAAAAAATGAAAAATAATGTCAATATTAGGTTAATTTATCTTAATAATACGGTATTTCTTTACAGTGTACCTCTTCTCGCAATTGACAACAACCTCCAAACGAAAACTGCTTTTTTTTAAAAAAAAAACTTTATTTAATATTTGAATATATTAAATAGTTAGTGTCATTTCAAGATGCAAAACATCTGTTTAATGTTTCATGTTTAATATTGTCTAATATTTACCAAGCAGCGCTATGGTATGTGCACGTAGGAGCTCTTAAATGAACCTTATTTTTGTAACCCTTGTTCAATCAATACTTTATTTACTGCTATAAAATTGTTTGTACGTTTCAATACGGCCTTTGGACTGTCATGCTTGCAATGGTAGTTTAGCAGAATATGCACGCAAGACTGCGAACAACACTGTGCTCGTTTTAGCTTTATTTTTATTTTAAGTTTTTGTTATCTGAATAGGGGTTGTAATATATTTCACCAGCATTAAATACTTCTATACAAGACCAAAATAAACAACTATGCTGTGCTCAAGTATAAATTCTGTAACATCGGACAGACTTGAAAGAATTTAAGTTGAGCGTTCTTATAAGAAGTAATTACTTATTTATTCGTTCTTTTTAATTTAAACGGGAGGTAACACTGGGAATAAAAACTACATTATTTAGTTTATTAACTTAAAACTACAACTGATGATGCCTATATATATATATATATATATATATATATATATATATATATATATATATATATATATATATATATATATATATATATAGTTGTAATCAAGATAGCTGTTTCAGACAGTGTCACTCAGTTGCTTTGTTGATTCTGTTGGTATGCATGTTGTATCCAAGGCTAATTGTCACAACAATCTGACTCTTCGTTATTACGTCGTCTGAAGTGTCAGTTCTCCTGTTCTTGCTCTTTACTTTAGGTACGTGAGCACGCTCACACAGTAGTCGTATTTTAAAAGTATTTTAAACACAACGTTTAGAATTTGGATACGAACGCCAGTAGTAGGGAGCGATGAGAGAGAAAGAGCGAAAGGATGCCTGGATGAAGAGCTGCCATTTTTACATTCCCAGCCCGGGATTTGGCTTTGAAGAATGCCTTATTAGTGAAACACTGCAGCCGGGAAAAAAGAAACGCGAAAAAGGTAAGAAAAGAAGTATGAAAACGTTTTGTCCCCCCCCCCCCCTTTGCTTCCAATGTGTTTTGTACGTTTTGTCCCCCTTTGCTTCCAATGTGTTTTGTACTGCACTGCACTGTAAAGTTGTGTTTGTATCAATGGAGACGTGCGTGTGTTGCCATAGTGTTGAACTTGTTTGGAACTTGGAGGCTACCGGCAGTAGCGAGCACAGAGAAATTCCTTCATAGACAGATGTGTTTCTCTTCTGTCGATACGTACAGTGACGTTTAAATTGTGTTTAATGAATGGCGTTTAGTAAGATTATTTTATACTTTTCATCGTAATCTTCAAACGTTAAAGGAACATTATTATGTTTTCTTCAATGTGGGGTAATTAATTGTACCTTTGGGTAAATGTTTCAGGAGTAAATATGAGGACAAATAAATAAATAAAAAGTTACTTCAAATCATATTAATGAGTACAGCATTAAAAAAAAAGGAAACACATACGTCAAACCTGCATTTAAAAGGCGCTGTAATTGTTTTCAGTGTTTGCCAGGCTTCATTAGCATACCCTTCTAAGTGATGTTTTACAACACAGCAATTTAATACAGTAATCCCATAGACTCCATGTGGAATACATATGCGTGCCACGTGTAGCATATTGTACTGTATTGCATTGTAATATGTTCACTAAAAAAAGACCCTTACATAAGGATCCTCTTTCACAGGAGTAAATTACACAATGAACTTGTATTTTACTTAAAGACATAACATATTGTTTTGTTGTGTTTTTTGTTTACACAAGTTTATCATGTTTAAGTTGAATCTGCATGCTGTCTTTTGTGTGTGGTAAATCAGGTAAAATACTTTATTATTTCTTTATTTAATAGGAACCCATTATACTTGATACATAAAAGATGTAACAGGATACTAACAATGGCTGTGCAGAGATGTGACAGTTAACTGGAGTGCTTTGGAGGTTAGCTATTGAACAGGCATGGCCTGTAGTTAAACTGAACTCCCAAGCTCAGCAGCACAGCTACACTATGCTGTGATACTGTGATCTCTCTAGAGCTCCCACTGATGTATCAGGTTTGCATTTACACTCACCACAAACACTGTGCTTTTTACCTTTCTGTGCTCCGAGTGCGAAGGAGGTGTCAGTTTGAGCATTTTGTGGTTGTGTGTTATTTGCTGAGGATTCCGGTTTGTTAGAGGCTGGAGACAGAGGGCCCACCAGGTTTTAGAATAACTGTCAGCAGGACCTGTCTATCAGTCCTACCAGCCCCAACTGCAATGGATTCAAGTTAACTGTTTTATTCCTCCGGAACAGTAACCTTCCATTTGTGCACTTGCATCAAAAAATTGGCCTGTATGGGATTCCATTTCAATTATGGGCAGCTATCTGTATTGCAGCTCAACTAAACTTTATTTTGAAAAACTTAGACTAAAAACTCAGACAAAAGTTATTGATATTATTTATGTTTTGGGCTATTTGATCAGTTACATTTTTTTTAGCCATTGTCTTTATCATAGACTAGAATGGTTAGGGCACCATAATTAAGTCTGAATCCGGGCCTTGGAAAAGCAGTTCTGAAATCTTTGCAGACTGATTACATTGAATCATTGCCTGGTTCTGGACAGCAACTATGTCAAAAAGAGGGACAAAGGGACCCTGATCACAAGTGGATATCTGCTGTAAGTGGAAATTTAACATTGTATAATTCTTTGATGGTTCTCCTAAAATTACAGTACCTCGAAACACTAAATATCCGATAAGTAGTTGTGCAATACTAGCAAGACATGTTAGACGGCCCACAGACAAGACTAAAGACAGCAGGAGTATAGTTAGATGAAAGAGACACTTCAAAGGAATAGAAAAAATAATAGCAAAGAAAAGAAGTCATCAAATAACACTACTGAGCAATTAGACAAGCATATCACTCAGGAATAGCACATCTGTTTCAGTAGCCTAGTCAGGGAGAGAAGATTGAAGTTCAGCACTCTTAATATCGTCACTGTGAATTAAGTCTTTTCCATAAGGATCTGGTTTCATTTTTTCCATCCCAAATAACAAATGTACATGCTTAACCACATACACAGGAACAAAAGGCTATGACAAATGCTTTTGTCATATTCATGACAGATTTGAAAACACTTAAATTAGTAATGTAATTGCAGATTCATTTTCTATATGTGCTAGTTTCCAGTCCCTAATAGAAATGTAAATTAAAACTCGTATGTTTATCATGAGTCACCATAAGTTTCTATATGACACGTCACACCGTTGCTTTCTCACAGATGTACTATATATGAACATTCTTCTCTTAAATTATACTGTGTTGTAAAAAAGATCCGAATTTGAAATTGTGAAGCGAAATAGGGAGGTCGACAAAATGAAGAAAACAATTATATTTCAATAACCTTTGAAAGCAAATGGTCATAAACTCTTTCCATTCCTATCACGCTTAATTTCATTGTTTAGAACAATTACATCTTAGACCTTTCACATTCATAATTGACTTCATAACCCTATAAAAAACATGCCTGGACGTATATCTGTCTGTCTGTATCTATCTATCTATCTATACTGTAGGCTAGTACATGGATATCCATGTTTCCTAAGTGGTAATAATATATTTGTTTATTTAGCAGACACCTTTATCCAAGGCAACTTACAGAGATTAGGGTGTGGGAACTATGCATCAGCTGCAGAGTCACTTACACCTACGTCTCACCCGAAAGACGGAGCACAAGGAGGTTAAGTGACTTGCTCAGGGTCACACAATGAGTCATTGGCTGAGGTGGGATTTGAACTGGGGACCTCCTGGTTACAAGCCCTTTTCTTTAACCACTGGACCACACAGCCAACGTAAAATCTATATAAAAAAATTAGGAGAGCATCAATAATCTGGGCACCACTGGACATACTCTATTGGCATTAACAACAGCACTATATATATAGTCCTGAATGGAATAGAACGTTGTGAATTATGATAAATACATTTGGGTAGGACGCTGCATGTCAGAGAACCAGACTGGATTCATCACATCACAGAGCGTGTGTGTGGGGGGGGGGACAGTTGTCTGTTAATACACGTGTTTAATGCACAGTTCTTTAGTTTGGTTCAATGTGAGTAATGGCTTCAATCGGTAACATAAGATACCAGTAATTGATCTATTTCTATACAAATGAAGCATTTGTTCCACTATGTTTTTACACTGAAGTTAATAACCCTTTGAACCTTGTGCTGTTCTACTTCGATAGGTTCATGCAAAGGGAAACAATCCCATTCACAAAAGAAATACTGCGCCTATTCTCAATTCTCAGAACTCAAAATGCTTGTTATTGTTTTCATGTTTGGTAATGCTTGCCACAGGGTAACTGTGTACTATGCTAAAGACCCAATAACAGAAACGGGAAGTTAAACTCTATTTAATTTATAATATTCTTTCTTTCTTTTTTTTTTTTGGAACATCTTGCTCATCCCTTTGACATTTGATAAAGTGTTAATATTGACAGTGTTTTCCCTGTGCATTCTTTAATAAAACAAAACATTAGCAATACTAGTACAATGTGTTATATATTTCAGGTGTTTGAAGATGTCCACAAGTTTAAACATGAATGCTCATCTTAATTAGAATTAAACTTGACCTGGGGACAGAATTATTACATGCTGAAACAAACCAAACTTCATTAAAAAAATAAAAATAAACTGTCAATGGCAGTTTATGAAATTCAATTTAATTTAATGGTTTAAAAAGCCTCACCTTTTCACCTCTGGGATTGGATTTTACCTGACATCTGTCTGAGAGCCCGCAGGAAGGTTGTGCTGGTCTAATCAGAGAGCCAAGTGGACACAGGTCCACTTAAATTGGCAGTAACTGGCCCTTAATTTGGCAGGCTGCGCTCAGTGAGCAGAGCGCCTGAACAGAAAGCAGATGAAACCCAGAGTTCCTTCTGGAGACTGTGGGTAGAAGTAAGTGCATTAAAGAGAAGGACAATGAACCAGGCTTTGTTGCAGTCCATGAAATACAAGCCATGAACCTCTACTGTACTTTCTCATTTCATAAGGTCTCTCATACAGCAAAATAGACCAGCATTACAGTACAGAGTCAATACATTGCACAGATTTAACCTGGTTACTTCAGGTAAAGGCTCTGTTACACTCAGGGCACGTCTTCATTCACGATACACCTTATAAAAGGACATTTGCTCTGTATTTTTGCAGTTGGCCTTGCATTTCCCATGCTTTTACTATACATGCCTCTATATTGCTCTATTTTACTATACCGGGCTTTATATGGTTTATCGGCTCATATAACTGTGCTGTACCATAGTGATTTACCATGTGTGCCCGTGCTTTCCTTTCACTATCTTTTCAATACGATTCACTGCAATCTTGCAATGTTTTTATCACAGCGTACAGCAGTAAAACCTGTATAAGCTTCTGACTGCACCTTTTAACAAAAGATTGATTGAAACTGTAAATAAATATTGCCTTTAAACACCAACTGCACAAAACAACAATGCCCCCTAGTTTAAAAACAACAGCAGCGATACCATGTGGAGCAATGTTTAAACAGTGAAACAGCAGTACAATATACTGCACTGCTGTAATCTATAAGTAAAGGACAGAGTGTGCTGAGGAAGATATTGGAAGATAATAAAAAGTTGTTTATGTACACAGGATACGCTTAACCTCATCTAGCTCTCTTTTACTGTCTTATTTTTGAGAGGCGGCTGTAGACCCATACAGTGCATATGATTGTCGTACATGCATTTTTACAGTTGAAAGTTGGTATGGGCGTTCCATGGCTCAGGTTCTTAAGGTAGCAGTATCATGACCTGACATTGAATAGGGTTTTTTTAAAAAGTGTTTTCACGCTGTGAAGGTAGGTCATGGTGATTTACTTTTATATATATATATATCATGATCATCATCATCTTCAGCCTTTTTCAATCCACTGCTGCGTCCCTTATCCACGTTTCTCTCGGCATGTTTCCTAATATTTCATCTTGCCATCTTCCTGGAGGTCTTCTTCTTGGTCGTTTTATATCTCTTGATATATATATATATATATATATATATATATATATATATATAGATGTACTGTATATATACAAAAATATTTAATTGACAGCAGGAAATATTCCCAGGCTATTCTCATGTGATTTCTTTTTTTTTTTCTTCAGCAAAAGCCAAGTACAGCATGTAAACATTTTGATTAGGAACAATACTGTAAGCCATTACATGTGTTTTTATTTTTTTATTTATATTTTTTTGTATGAACATATGCATACAGTTTATATATACAAGTTTGTTTTTGTTATAATGAGAATATATATATATATATGAATATATGAATATGATTGTAGAAATGGGAAGAGCATTTCTTAAAAAGGATTTTTAAATAACGCTTTAGTTTAAAGTCCAACCATTCCATGTACCATAGGGTATTTAAGGAAATTACATTAACAGTTGGCTTTTTATGTAAGTGTTAATTAAAGGAAATAGCTGTAAAGGTTTCACTTTGTGAGGGAAGGCTATTGCTGTGATCTGATTCTGTACCCAGCCTTTCTCTGGTTTCATTAGTGTACATTAGCATATTTTTTACAGTGGTAAATGAAATGTGAAAACATCTGTGTGGTGTTAAACAGATGTGGTTTTATCAGGGGTTTAGTGGATGGGGGTAGAGAAAGATAGGCGTGTGTTTAAATAACTGGAGGTTTCTAAATTGTGTTGTGCTTGAAGTTTCATAAAAGTAAATTGCATAACTGGATTTATGGAATTCGAAATTCCACACTTGCTATTCAGAATATTAGAGCTGTCTGCACAAGATCTGTGCTGTGAGTGGCAAGAAACAAATGAAACAAAACAGACAGTGCTACAGACTTCTACAGCTGCTGATTCAAGCAAGCAACTCGTGCATTTAACACAGTAATGCCGGCCCATCAGACAGTGCACTTTAATCACTGCTAAGGGGGAATTATCAAACCGTTGTTTAGATTACATGTGCCCACTTATCTGTAGAGAGGAGGAGCAAGTAAAGAACATATATGTTGAGCATAATACATTTAAGCTAGCAAATTAATTGATGAATGTAAGATGTAAAATACATGCATTTTGGCAGATAATGTGCTTTATAGGATAAACTATTACCTTCAAGAGAGGTAACATTTTAAGCAGAACCTCACAACAATATATGTAAATGCAGAAAGCATTACTCACATAAGATACATACAGCAGACGTACAAATCTGTATCATGTATTAAACTTGCTACTGGCCTTAATGTTGAGGATAAAACTGCTGTAGTTATAAGAATTGAATTTGGTATTATCCGCATTTCTGTGTAATAGCTGCAATGCAGGACATCTCACACTGCTGTGCTGATAGATCTAGTGAAATGTGGTCCAAAAAAAAGTGTTTCTGCTGCTTTAAAAGTTTATCCCTCTGGCACCATTATATAACATTACATATGGGACAGTAAAAATGGAAGACGACACATTAAATGACATTATTATAAAATGCAATACTCCTGGAATGATCCCTTATTAAATTAGGCTCTATGATCTGAGATGAATTTCCCCAATCCCTAATCCATCACAGCAGAAATATTAAAAGATAGGTCTCAACAGGTATTAGAATCTCACTCAGTCTTTACTTTCATTATTTTGAATTAGGGTGCTGCTGGGGGAAAGCCTCTTAATGAGGATTACAGTGATTCACTGGCCTTAGTTTGGATTTTGACAAGTGAAATATTAACTCTTCAGTCACAGCTGTCTGAATTAAAATACTTTGTAGCCACGGATGCACAAATTAAATTGGCCTTTATGTTTCTTGCACAGCTGACCCCCTGTGGGGCAAAAACATCAAGACCAACAATTTCACAAAGTCACAGTGTATCATTTTCAAGAAATGAAAATACATCAGAGGTGGTTTCCATTGCTCTCTTTCATATACAGTATATATTATTTATTTATTTATTTATTTATTTCTTAGCAGATGCCCTTACCCAGGGCGAACTACAGTTATATACAAAAAAAATACATATCAATAATTACAATACACAGCTCTGTGTATGTGTGATCTATATATTTAATCTGTCTGTCTGTCTGTCTGTCTGTCTGTCTGTCTGTCTGTCTGTCTGACAGACTGAAGTCAAATAAATTAAATCATAACAATAAATGCTTTTAATTCTTGCATGTTTCTTAATGCATTCTTTTATAAGGGCTCTCATGCGATGCATGTTCCCAGCACAACTTTTATTCTGCATGCATTTTAATAAGACCCAAAGAGGCCCTTTTTACTGAAATGGCCTTTGCAAAATATTGATTTCAGAAAAAATAAACATTGGAGTTACCTTAGGGTCTGTTAGTGATATGCTTAAATTGAAGCTGTTAATTTAAAAAATCCATGAAGTTACACCCCACCAAAAAACACAAACAAAATGCGAATCGTGACTTTCAATTTCCCAAACGAAAAGCAGATGGGTGCTATGGCTGTTACAGAGCATCTGCATGCCAAAAACCATTCCTTTACATATATATATAATTAAAAAAATCTGCATTGACTTGTTATGCGCTACCTGCTTTAAATCATGACATTTCCTGCAGAATTAAGTGGCTCATCAAGAGAACCGTTCCCACTCTCGCATCTTTGTAACTTTTTTCATGAAATTTAAAACAAAGAAAATAATTTTAAAAAAATGTAATGCAGGAAAAACGATAACAGAGTATGTGCTGGGGGTACAAGACATGGTAAAACACTTAAATAAATAAAACAAAAAATGCAGCACTACTAAAAATAGGACTTGAGAGCCATTAATCAAGTTTTACAACTAGTTAAATAAGATCTGAAGTTGTTATCTAAGGATTTTCCAACCTTTTCAAACCATCATTAATCAGCTCTCATATCCTGTCGATACATTGGCAGACGAGCAGCAATTAAAAAGTATGTAATGACCTCAGTCATTGAGAAGGAGTAAGAAATTCAGATAAGTGAAAAGCTAACACACTAAATCTCTTTAGCATTCAACTGTACTTCCAATTAACTATTCAGACTATTGTATTTCTTTTGTCGACAAGCCCATGTGTGGGTAAAGTGAATGAATTGTAATCAAAGTGTCCTCATGTAGACAAAATAATAGGATTCTTAAAGTTCAGGCACAATTTAAAAACAAATGTGAAGTATACAGGCTAATCTTATAAGTTTGTGAAACTGACTGTGAAATACCGCAGCACCATTATATATATATACACTACCGTTCAAAAGTTTGGGGTCACTTAGAAATTTCCTTGTTTTCGAAAGAAAAGCAAATTTTTTGTCCATTAAAATAACATCAAATTGATCAGAAATACAGTGTAGACATTGTTAATGTTGTAAATGACTATTGTAGCTGGAAACGGCTGATTTGTAATGGAATATCTACATAGGCGTACAGAGGCCCATTATCAGCAACCATCAGTCCTGTGTTCCAATGGCACGTTGTGTTTGCTAATCCAAGTTTATCATTTTAAAAGGCTAATTGATCATTAGAAAACCCTTTTGCAATTATGTTAGCACAGCTGAAAACTGTTGTGTTGATTAAAAAAGCAATAAAACTGGCCTTCTTTAGACTAGTTGAGTATCTGGAGCATCAGCAATTGTGGGTTCGATTACAGGCTCAAAATGGCCAGAAACAAAGAACTTTCTTCTGAAACTCATAAGTCTATTCTTGTTCTGAGAAATGAAGGCTATTCCATGCAGAAATTGCCAAGAAACTGAAGATCTCGTGACAACGCTGTGTACTACTCCCTTCACAGAACAGCGCAAACTGGCTCTAACCAGAATAGAAAGAGGAGTGGGAGGCCCCGTGCACAACTGAGCAAGAGGACAAATACATTAGAGTGTCTAGTTTGAGAAACAGACGCCTCACAGGTCCTCAACTGGCAGCTTCATTAAATAGTACCCGCAAAACACCAGTCTCAACGTCAACAGTGAAGAGGCGACTCCGGGATGCTGGCCTTCTAGGCAGAGTTGCAAAGAAAAAGCCATATCTCAGACTGGCCAATAAAAAGAAAAGATTAAGATGGGCAAAAGAACACAGACACTGGACAGAGGAAGATTGGAAAAAAGTGTTATGGACAGATGAATCTAAGTTTGAGGTGTTCGGATCACAAAGAAGAACATTCGTGAGACGCAGACCAAATGAAAAGATGCTGGAGGAGTGCTTGATGCCATCTGTCAAGCATGGTGGAGGCAATGTGATGGTCTGGGGGTGCTTTGGTGGTGGTAAAGTGGGAGATTTGTACAGGGTAAAAGGGATCTTGAAGAAGGAAGGCTATCACTCCATTTTGCAACGCCATGCCATACCCTGTGGATGGCGCTTGATTGGAGCCAATTTCCTCCTACAACAGGACAATGACCCAAAGCACAGCTCCAAGCTATGCAAGAACTATTTAGGGAAGAAGCAGTCAGCTGGTATTCTGTCTATAATGGAGTGGCCAGCACAGTCACCGGATCTCAACCCTATTGAGCTGTTGTGGGAGCAGCTTGACCGTATGGTATGTAAGAAGTGCCCATCAAGCCAATCCAACTTGTGGGAGGTGCTTCAGGAAGCATGGGGTGAAATCTTTTCAGATTACCTCAACAAATTGACAACTAGAATGCCAAAGGTCTGCAAGGCTGTAATTGCTGCAAATGGAGGATTCTTTGACGAAAGCAAAGTTTGAAGGACACAATTATTATTTCAATTAAAAATCATTATTTCTAACCTTGTCAATGACTATATTTCCTATTCATTTTGCTATATTTCCTATTCAAACTCATTTCATTTATGTTTTCATGGAAAACAAGGAAATTTCTAAGTGACCCCAAACTTTTGAACGGTAGTGTGTATATATATATATATATATATACAGTACTGTGCAAAAGTTTTAGGCAGGTGTGAAAAAATGCTGTAAAGTAAGAATGCTTTCAAAAATAGACATGTTAATAGATTATATTTATCAATTAACTAAATGCAAAGTGAGTGAACAGAAGAAAAATCTAAATCAAATCCATATTTGGTGTGACAACCCTTTGCCTTCAAAACAGCATCAATTCTTCTAGGTACACTTGCACAAAGTCAGGGATTTTGTAGGCATATAGTCAGGTGTATGATTAAACAATTATACCAAACAAGTGCTAATGATCATCAATTCAATATGTAGGTTGAAACACAATCATTAACTGAAACAGAAACAGCTGTGTAGGAGGAATAAAACTGGGTGAGGAACAGCCAAACTCAGCTAACAAGGTGAGGTTGCTGAAGACTAGTTTACTGTCAAAAGTCATACACCATGGCAAGACTGAGCACAGCAACAAGACACAAGGTAGTTATACTGCATCAACAAGGTCTCTCCCAGGCAGAAATTTCAAGGCAGACAGGGGTTTCCAGATGTGCTGTCCAAGCTCTTTTGAAGAAGCACAAAGAAACGGGCAACGCTGAGGACCGTGAGACGCAGTGGTCGGCCAAGGAAACTTACTGCAGCAGATGAAAGACACATCATGCTTACTTCCCTCGCAATCGGAAGATGTCCAGCAGTGCCATCAGCTCAGAACTGGCAGAAAACAGTGGGACCCTGGTACACCCATCTACTGTCCGGAGAAGTCTGGTCAGAAGTGGCCTTCATGGAAGACTTGCGGCCAAAAGCCATACCTCCGACGCGGAAACAAGGCCAAGCGACTCAACTATGCACGAAAACACAGGAACTGGGGTGCAGAAAAATGGCAGCAGGTGCTCTGGACTGATGAGTCAAAATTTGAAATATTTGGCTGTAGCAGAAGGCAGTTTGTTCGCTGAAGGGCTGGAGAGCGACACGAATGAATGTCTGCAGGCAACAGTGAAGCATGGTGGAGGTTCCTTGCAAGTTTGGGGCTACATTTCTGCAAATAGAGTTGGGGATTTGGTCAGAATTAATGGTCTCCTCAATGCTGAGAAGTACAGGCAGATACTTATCCATCATGCAATACCATCAGGGAGGCATCTGATTGGCCCCAAATTTATTCTGCAGCATGACAACGACCCCAAACATACAGCGAAAGTCATTAAGAACTATCTTCAGCGAAAGAAGAACAAGGAGTCCTGGAAGTGATGGTATGGCCCCACAGAGCCCTGATCTCAACATCATCGAGTCTGTCTGGGATTACATGAAGAGAGAGAAGCAACTGAGGCTGCCTAAATCCACAGAAGAACTGTGGTTAGTTCTCCAAGATGTTTGGGCCAACCTACCTGCCGAAGTTCCTTCAAAACTGTGTGCAAGTGTACCTAGAAGAATTGATGATTGATGGTGTTTTGAAGGCAAAGGGTGGTCACACCAAATATGGATTTGATTTAGATTTTTTTCTGTTCACTCACTTTGCATTTAGTTAATTGATAAATATAATCTATGAACATGTCTATTTTTGAAAGCATTCTTACTTTACAGCATTTTTTCACACCTGCCTAAAACTTTTGCACAGTACTGTATATATATATATATATATATATATATATATATATATATATATATATATATATACAGGGAATAAGACCAAGTGCCATTTTCTTTCTCTTTGTATATGGTAAAAATCAGATGGTCTTATGCCTCTTGACAGCAGTTTTCAAAATGATAAAATCCATCTCCACGTATTGATTAGTTATTCTTATATCTTTCAATGGCCGCCTCTAACATGCGCTTCCTCCTCCCGAATGATTACCTATTGATCCGTCCTGGTGATTGGTTGAGCAGTAATTTGAGATGGACATTGACAAATGGCTTGGAACTGTTTTGTCTTTCCCGTTGATGAAGTCATAATGGAAGTGACATTGCCAGAGTGGGACCAATTTAAAGCAGTAACATTTTAACCAATGTAATTTTAAAGGCTTTCACCACAAATGCCTCTCAGCATTTTTCTGGATAGCCTTCATAAATACAACTGTAAGCCTAATGGTAATGCGCCATTAAATGACTCCTTTAATATCTGTGGAAACACTCAGCTAGATGCCTTGTTTTTGGTCAAAAAGTTCATTGCGTTTAAAACTATACAGTAAGCCACACACACGTAAACACACACAGCCACGATCCTGTGACTGACAGTTCCAGACCAGGTTTCCCATTCCCAGTACCCTTCACTGTACAACTACACAGCATTGCCGGCACTTCTGAGCAATGTTTTTACTGGAAATCACAAGCTGTTTAAGATTTTAAACCCCTCCCTCTCAAGCCGCTTGTGAATGCATGTAGTTAGTTTCTTTGAGGGCATCACACATTCTGTAATTGCATGCATATTGAATTTAATAACTGTGCAGAATATTATCAGACAGTTAAAAGGCTGATAAATGACACTGCCCAATGAATGCTTGACAACTCCATTATTGAAAACCATTTGCTTTTGACCAGAGCATTAAAAACACTGTAACGTTTTCATGCTGTGATCCCAGAGTTATATTTTATGTTGAGGAAATACAATAAGTACAGTAATTGTACAGGAGAAGTACAGTGATAAAGTATGCATGAAATCTCAAGGGGCCTGAATAGTTCTTGTAAGCAGGTATAAATTGATAAAATACTAGAAAAAAAAAACCCACAGAAAACTCAAATGCTCAAAGCTTATCTTATCGTACATTAATTGACGCCCACAATCCCAATTTATTATCCAATACTGTAAAGTGCACCATTAAAAACTAAAATATATTGACAGGATTTAGCTACTAACAATATCCCCTGGTCTGCTGCATTTTACCTGATTTTCATTCTTTGCTAATGAAAATGCAATCTCAAGAACAGTCTTATTTATCATTCCATTAAAGGGGTAATATTATATTAAAGTAAAGAAAAACATGAATGTTTCAAGTTAATAATGTGTCATATAATATAATAATATAATGTCATATAATATAATATAATAAAACAAAAATATATCTATTTATTTTATTTCTTTGTATTTATGATTTTATAGCCTGGAATCTTTTCTGCTGCATTAGTGCCATCTCTGTTTTAAGAAGCTGCATTAGCATAAGCAACAAACCCTAAGTGCTTGTACCTTGTTAAAACACGCTTTATAAACTGTACAGATATGCTGCTCCTGCCTTGAATAGATAGATTGAACTACAGCAGACTCAAACTGTGGATCAGTTCGGATGAGAAGTACTTAAAGTATCTTTTCTAGAATTAAGTGCACATGGAAAGCTGCCATAGGGCCAGCCACAAGGTGGTTTAATTTCTTTTTTAGAAGGCATTAACAGAGCTCGATAAAGGGTCAAGT